>JARHVA010000522.1:697500-1210000 GCA_037957365.1 Torreya grandis | reverse complement strand
TGGACCTATATGATCCCATGTGCATGATTCACACTCCATTTTGGACTCTTTATTAAGCTGGGATACAAACCAATAAAATGAGAAACCTATTAGATAAGTGGAAATCTCACCCCCTTGTCTTTCATGACCACTTATGATCCCATTTGGAAAATGGTGCCATGTTTCACTATTCCACTTCTTTGGCATGTTTATTGACAACAAATGCTATAAGTACCCCCTTCTCCTTCACCCATAGTTAAGTTGGACTTTGGTAGAAGCATCCTTGTTGTAGGTTTTCCACTTTTGAAGGAGGTTATCATCTTGGAAGAGAGAAGGTCAAAGCAATAGAGCTCTACCCAAATTTTTTCAACGCTTCTTCAAAAACATCAACACCAACAACCATATTCCATCTTAAGGTAATTTGTGTTGTTTTGCAATTTCAATTTCTTCCTTTCTATCCCCATTTGGCCTCTTTTTTATTGAATTATAAACCTCATCCTTTAGCCTCTTATTTCTTGTCTATAAAACCTTTAAATTTTCTTTACCATATTCCCTTTTAGTCCTTTCCCATTTTTATCCCCTTTACCATTTACCCATTTCCCCTTTGCCATCTTTAGTACCTTACCCATTCACCCCTTTCTACTCCTTTGAATTCTTATAATCTCAACCATTATCCCCTTTACCCATTTATAAAATTTTCCATTTACCAAACCAAAAAAAACTATCCTTTTGACTCTTTTCAAATTACCAAGCCAAAATCACAACCCTTAACTTGGCCAATTTTCAGCATTAGTGTTAATCAAACTAGTTACTTTATTTTAGTCATATTAGCAAAGCATTTAATTTTATTAATTACTTTTTATATTATTTTTGTAATTAATTTAATTTTTCTATTTTAGATTCATGTATCCTTATTTCTATTTTCTAATGTAAATGTTTAAAGTAGGTGGATTAACAACCTCTTAGAAAACTTTTGCTTCTAGGATCTAGCTCACGCTAGGCAATACACCAATCTACCTGTCTAACAAAAAGGTGTGTTTAAGTGTTTATTTATTTTTAGGTATTATTTCCTAGATAAATAATATTTATCACAAATTCTAGACTTCACTTCATGCACATTAAATAGGTATTCTTCTACAAACCCGTAACATAGTTTCTTTATTTACATACTAAGAAAAGCAAAAATTAGATAGAAACATTTTGGCATACCTGGTGGAACCCTTGAATTTTGTTGGGTTCATAAATGTTGTAGGGTATTTATTTAAATTATTAAAATTTCATTTAGTTTCACATCTCATTTCTGAAATTAGACATTCCTTTCTTCCTTTAAAAATACAAATTTTAGTCTCTTTTTCTTTCTAAAAATTAGAAAATAAAAAAGAAAATTGTCATTTTTTTCTTGCACTTCTAAATTCAAAAGGAAATTACCATAGGATTAGGAATTGAATACTCATCTTTCATTTACATGTTTGTTCTAGTTATTCTTGTATTCATTCAAAAATAAATCAAAATTTCCTTTTGGTTAAAATTAACTTGCATATATTGTTTGCTTGCTTGTTTTAGTGCACCTAGATTATTTAATCAAAGAAAATAAATCATAGAACCAAAAATGTTACACAAACTAAACCACTTGCACAATAAACACATCAAACATACTTGAGACAAGTAACAACTAGGATTTCATCACCTAGTAGATCACCTTCCCCTTCCCAATTATCTTGGTTGGATTTAATCACTAAGGGGATAACCAACTCAATTCTCTGGCTGAGTATAAGCTTTGGTAATTGGTATATTGGATAAGTACCCACACTAGCTATGGGATTGTGACGTGAGGGGAGTAAGCCCCAAGTACCAATCCATGTAATCAACCTGAAATAGACTTATTTTTTATCACCTAAATGCAACCTAAAACCAAACATAGATTACCTTTCTAGGACCTATTCAATCCAATTTCCTCTTCACACTTTTCTAAGGCATAAGCCAAAAGAGAGATAAAAATGAATCCTAACACATAACACACTCTTATTTAATACATTGTTTACCTTGAATCTTATTTGATTACTCATTGTTTTGAGATGTGCAAACATATCATTCCTTTCTTATCTTCTAGTATGGTTTTTAATTGCCAATAGTGAAAAGACCATGAGGAACAAAACTCACCACGAAGTCAGCCAACCTATTCCACCTATTTACCCATAGATTCCCCTCACTCTCTAAGAAGTCCTACAAGGGTATTCCTAGGAGATATAATTTTTTTTTGCTTTCCTAAACAACAATCATGTAACCTTAAAACATTACCTTAGAACTACATCTTACCAAATCTTGATATCAACCCCACCTGTATATCTTCCTTATGGTTTACCTCTCCACCTCATGGGGAGTACCTCAAATACCATGGGTTCTAATCAACCTTTAGTTACCCAAGCCTTTTCATCAACCAATAACCCCCTTCAAACTTCCATTCAAAACCAACCAACCTAAATGACCACTTCTCTTATACCTCTCACCAATCACTCCTCCATAATAGGAGTGCTTACCTATATCACTACCCATCTTCCTCTAGTTACCTCCAATCCATCAAAATATACTTTTTTTCAAATCATTGTGGCATCCATACCCTCCATGTTACCACCGATTAGTAAAAGGGTCACCACCCTTCCATCAACCACTAACCCAACTACCACTCTTACCCAACAAGTAATCTTTAGTTGTCTCCACAACCCATAATGGAATATGCCCACTACCCAAACACCCACCTATACCTAACCATTTACATCCACATATCAATAAATATCTTCTACCAAACCATTATCATCCACATACCAATATGTGGAAGCCTCTTAGCCTTCTACCCATTATAAACATGTTTTTCAACCACCACCATAATATGCATCTTACAACCTCCTAGGGGCTCAACTCCAAGAAAACTGCATGAATATGATTATGGAAAATATGACCACCTTAGATTCATCCATATTGGGTGCTCAAAATATCTTATCCTATGACTAAATTTATAGTGAGCTCATCCATCCATCCATCTATACCCATTAATCGATATCCTCCCCAATGGGAACTTCCCAAGTTCTCTAAATTTCATAACAAGGAAGATCCCCAATAATAACTTAGGGAATTTAGGCATGATCTTTATCTCATCACATATGATGATTCCCTTCTTCTCTACACTTTCTCGATGCCTCTAGCCAGCCTAGCCTTAGATTAGTATAGTGCCTTACCCAACTATTCCATCTTTTCCTTCACCCAACTAGCCTAAAATATTTTGAATAATTTTTTGATCAATATATCAAAAAAAGTTTCTATCACTAACTCTACTCCATCCAATAGTTTAAGGATGAATCTACTACCAATTTTATGGCTCATTAGAGGATTGTGATTAACCAACTTTCCTTTTCCTTGCCTCAACTTGAACTTATAGATCTCTTTGCTCAAGCTTGTACCAATCATATCTCATCCACATTACATGTCTAAAGCTTCCAAACCTTTTATGAGGCTTCTACCATGGCTCGTAAACTATAAAATTGAGCCATTAATGAAGGAAAGCTTAAACTCAAAAATAATAACTCAACCTATAAAACCAATGAGGCTTCTTCCTCTAAGTAAAGCCAATCAACCCAATACCAACACCAATAACAAAGGAATTGTAAATTTTATTTTCCTCAAATATGCACCTCTACCATCTACCAACCAATAAAACCTAAGGAACCAAACCTCTAACTCCTCTAATTCTTCAAACCAAAACCCAAGGAACCAAACTTGGAACAACCAGAAATAATTAACTCCACTTGGGGAACCCTATGATTCTATTTTGGAAAAGTTATTAAAAGCTAATATCACCCAAATTCCACAAATTAAACCACCCCAATAGTTTTATGTTTCTCACCCTATGCCAGGTTGGTATAATGATAATGACCATTATGACTTTCACTAAGTCATAAGACATGATATCAATAGGTGCAATACCTTCAAATACCTTGTCCAATTCCTCACTAACAAGGGGGATCTTACATTGGATAACTCCTATTCACCACCCAACCAAGCCCTTGACATATTTAGGCAACCTTTTCCAAACATGATCCCACCAAAAATGACATTAACAATGTCAAATATTCTCTTGACACCTATACCATTAACATGGTTCTTGACACACTCGCTAATAAAGAACCTAATTACCAATTTACCAATCCCTCTCTACTTATTAAAATAATAGAATTACCTTTTTCCTATTTGGAAACCTAAACCAAGGAATTACTTCTTCCTCCTTCCTCATTTATTGAGGTAGCATAATTACCAACATCCCCTTTGATCAATAGACTAGACCACACACCCATCTTACCTTCATCACTAATTACCATGAAACTCTCCCCTTCCATAGAAATCATTCCTTAAAAGGAAATTCCCCTATATACTCCTCCCATAAGACAACCATATATCCCAACCTTTCATCCTTTGATTGAGGAACATGACAAGGTTATCATCCCCATGTCTCCACCTAGTGGATCATCCTTTGGATCCACAATTTATGGAATCAAACCTTTCTTAAAACTGGTGCAAAAATTGTAATTTGTCCCCAACCTTGATATGGATTGAACTATCTTTTAGAAATAATTAGTTCTCCCTTATGTTACCAAACCAAAACCTAAAACCCCTTCTTTGGCAGACCAACCTAGCACTTCTAATAACCAACCAACCAAAACCTCCACCTAACCAACCAAAACCTCCACAAAAATAACAAAACCTCAACCACATAAGACAATCAAGGCCCAAGTAACTAAACCCAATTCAAAACCAATAACTAAAGCAACTAAATAGATAAAACTACCCAGGGGCCCAAAGCCTAAAATTTTACCTCCATCAACCTTTCTCTCCATTTTTGGTCCTCATCACTCTACCTTGAACATGAAGCCCATTATTTTTACCAAAACCCCACCACCTATATTTGTTACACCTTCACACTTTATTATTAACACACCTCTTTTTATTGCACCAGTAATGCCTAAGTTACTTACCTTGTCATCCTCTGCCTCTAGCTCATCAACCATCTAGCCTAAACTAAAACCATCAACTAAGTGTACCACCTTACCTACAACACCTATCAACAAACCTACTTCCAAATAAATTTATACCTCAATACCCAAAATAAAAACCACTAAACCTTTACCACTTTTAATCAAGTCTTACTTAACCATTATCCAATGGTTATTATAAACCTCTTCCTTGAGCTTACCACCCATCAAACCCTTTGACCCTTCATGTCCCAAACCATCATGGTTCAATAATAATTTTATTTTTCATACCAAAACACACTTGGCCATAATATATATAATTTTAAATCTCTCCAAACTTTCATCCACTACCTTTACAATGAGGATGATCTATTAATATATGAACCTCCTATGCCAAACATACTAACCCAAACAATAACCGTACCTACCCAACACTTAACCACTCCCCCACTCTCACCTAATAATGAAGATGAGTCTAACCACTCGACTACATCACCTTCTATTTTTATCCATATTATCAATGTGATCACTAGATCAAAATATAAGGGTAAAGGGAAGGCTAAGGTTTCCATTCCTTAGACTTACCCCTCTTCAAACTCCTAAGCAACCCACACCCAACCATATCCATCTTCAATCAAACCCAAGGTGTCTATCTTAGGTGCCCCCTAATATGACCCTCCATAATCCAAGCTATTGTCTCCAAATCTTGTGCCCTAGAAAAGAGTGTTTAAGTCATTTCTAGATTTGGACAATGTTGGAACATTTTTAGGCATGTGGGTATGCTTATAGATGAAATAAACCTCTAGATTTAAAAGGCTAGCTCCCTAAATGTATCTCTATAAAATAACCTCTATCTAAGCTGGTTTGATTTAAAGGAAAAGAGTTAGAAATTCCACAAAATGAAACCTACTCTAATATTAGTGATGCACCAATATTATATTCCACATGAATATCATATTCTAATACACAATACAACAAAACACATAGAGAATTTTTAAGCTCTAAGGGGTTCTAACACAAGTATTTTATTATAGAGGTGAGATGTATAAAATGATATAAGGTAAATGAACTAAAATTTAAATGACACATTCTAAGAATAGTTATGCAATTACAACAATTCAACATACTTTAACACACTCTATATGACCTATTAAACTAAGAACTTTTGCTTAAGTGTGAAGGATGAAGGAAAGAAGGGTGGAAAATCATCACTAACTATCACTATATGTCACTTACATTCTCAAACAATTATTTATAATTGGAAAGAAAAGACTTGTACTAATAATTAAAGGGAAAATATAACATCAATCCAGCAGGGCTTCACCATACACTGTGGTTATTTTTACACTAGCATAAGGGTTGTATTTATAGTAAAAAGGAAGAGAGAGAAGAAGGATTTTGGTACCAAAAGGAGGAATAAATGTAATAGAAGTATCCATCTTCAACTATAACCATCTTTGCAAATGATGCTCATTCAAGCCATTTTATTGATGTATGTCATCTCAATTGGTTACACAGTTAGCCTGCTCTCTCAAAGATGCTTCCCTAATGGTTGCTCTAGCGAAATATATTTTGAATGACATCAATATGGTTATTAAAAATGAGTCCACTTTTTGTGGATTTATATTGATACTAATAGCTTCTCACTGGCTTGTAAAGGTGTACAATGACATGGGGAAGAGCCTTTTTCATTCGATTGGCCTTAGAGAAGCATCACTTGGAGTCTACACGAATGCTTTCATAGCATTTGTAAGAATGTTGGATCTATGTGTATTTCAACAAAATCCTTGAAAATTCATCCCATGTTGACCTTAATTGAATGTTCAAATCTTATAAATCCCCTTAGTTGATTATTCTTTTGATTGGACATCAAAAAATGACTCAGATCTTGATTTGTTTAATGGTGAGATGAACCCTCTAATCTAATTTGGTGAATGAATAATTTGATCCCTCGGATCTTTGAGGATTTTAGAAAGGACAATTGATCTACCTAGGACCCACTACTTAAATTATAATGGCTAGCTCATCACCTTGAAGTTGACATCCATATAACCATCATTCTACTGGGAGCATTCCTTTGAGGCATTTTCCCAAATAATTTTCCTATACACCCTTTTCTTTTCACCCTTTGAAAATCTTGAACATACCCTTCAACAATATTTAAATGGACACTTTCCCAAGAAAAGACACTTTAGACATTTTTCAAGTATCCCTTCAGACTTTTTGAACTAGACGCTTTCCTGAGAAAAGACCGTTCAGAATTTTTGAAAGTGTTCCTTCAAAATTTTGGAACTGGACACTTCACAAGAGAAATAACCTTCAGCAAAATTTAAAATATCCCTTCAAAAATATTGAAAAGGACACTTCTATGAGAAAAATACCCTTTATAAAAACTTAAAATGTCCCTTAAAAAAATATTGCAAAGGATACTCCATGAGAAAAAGACCCTTCATGATATTGTTTCAGACAAAATGTCCAAAATAATTCCTTCAAAAAAGTTGAAAGAGCCAATTCCTTCAGAAAATTTGAAAGAGATAATTCCTTTGGAAAACTTACAAAGACCAATTCCTTCAAAAAATTTGTAAAGACCAATTCCTTTGGAAAAGTTGAAAGAGCCAATTCCTTCAAAAATGTTGCAAAGACCAATTCCTTTAGAAAAGTTGTAAAGACCAATTCCTTTAGAAAAGTTGCAAAGACCAATTCATTTGGAAAAGTTAAAAGAGCCAATTACTTTGGAAATTTTGAAAGAGCCAATTCCTTTGGAATTTTTGAAAATGACACTTCCATGAGAAAAAGACCCTTTAGACCTTTTGAAAGTGTCTCTTCAAACTTTTTGAACTGGACCAATTCCTTCAAAATTTATATTGTGTATGTTATGGGGATAAAAAAATTAAGAATGTTGCACTTATCCAAAATGAAAGATGCAAAACTTGGGTGTGAAAATTGGCTAACATTCTTTGTGATCCCTAGGGGTGGAATGCCTACTATGACTAGGATAAATTGCCAAAATCCTTCCATTGGGCATGGAGTCACACATATAGGCACAAAAAAATGAAAAAACACACAAGCTAGTTCATCACAATGCACAAGGTAAAAAACACACACCAAAAAAAAGGAAGAAAACACATTTGAGCTACAAAGAAATTAGGGAACATAATAGCAAACCAAAACAAAACTAGACCAAACATACACACCTAAGCTACTATTTACAAAACATGTCTTGTAAGGACTAATTACATAACTTTAGATGTATCCCATTCATAGGAATAAACAATTCTTCTCCATTCATCATTTTCTACTTAAAGGAGTTGATTTTCTTGCACTTGCTAATGATGTAAGGGTCACTCCACAAAGTGTCAAACTTTGTATGTCTGCTCAATTTTACTCTATCCTCATCTCATCTCAAGACCAAATCACCTTCCTTGAACACTTTTGCACTTGATCTTTTGTCAAAGGACTTCTTCATGAGTACTTGTTAGTATTCCATGGCCTTGTGTGCATTGTCTCTTGCTTCATGTAATTATATTAGTTATATCAATATGACTTCTATTAGAGTATTTTTAATTGATTTTAGCTATTGTGCAAGTTTTAGAATATGGAGTTCTTAAGATATGGACAACCTAGCCTCTCTTCCATAAATGAGCACAAAGGGAGAATTACCAATTGATCTCTTATTATTAATCATATTGGCCCATAATGTTGTATTCAATTTGGTATACCATGCTCTTTGATTGTTCTCCAATGTCCTTTTGATGATCTTGATGAGATTATTATTATTAGATTTAGCCAATCCATTACCTTGAGGGTAATAGTTAGATGAGGTACTCAAGTAAACTCTACTCCTAGTTTACCAATCAAAAGTTTTAGCACTTATGAAAGCAAGTACATTATTATACATGATAATGTGGGGAACTCCAAACCTTGTTATAATGTTCTCATACGACTCCAAGATAACATTTTCACTTGCCTCCTTCATTGTAATAGCCTCTACCCACCTTATGAAGTAGTGAGTAGTAGTCAATATCCACTTATGTCCACCACTTGATGGAGGGTTGATCACACCAATGAAATTAAGGCCCCATTTCATGAAAGGTTGGTCTATTTGGATAGGATTCAATGGAAAGGTTGCAAGTTTCTATTTGCCTACAGAGAAGGCACATTGAGGAAACATATTATCCCAATGGTAATAGTCCTTAAAAATACTAGGCTAATAGTAATCGACCCTCACTATCTTTATATTTATCATCCTAGGAGAGAAATGACCTCCATCTACACCATTGTGAAACTTTTATAGCAACATATCAAACTGATCACTATTAACACACCATTCACGTCTTTCCTAAATAAAAAACCATCTACAAGACAATAGGGAATGGTTTGTAATCTAAAATAGTTTTTTTGAGACTTGTTCAAGCCATTGGGACACCCACCATTTTGAATAAAACTAATGATGTCTTGTGTACTTGTTGAAAATGGGTGTGAGAGAGCACAAAAATGGGCATATTTTGTAAGCCTATCCACAATGACCAAGATAACATTCTTAGCTTTAGAACAAGGCAACCCTGTGATGAAATACATGGAAACCTCCTCCTACCTTTGACTATAAATTGCTAATGGTTGTAATAGACCTAGGGTCTTAACTGTCTCACCTTTATTCTATTGGCATATCAAGCATTTTGCCACAAAATTTTGTACATATCCCTTGAGTCCCTCCCAAAATAATTATTTCTTAATTATGTGATATGTTTTCAAGAACCCTGAGCATCCCCCAATTGGAGATGCATGCAAATCTACAATAATATTATGCTTAAGCTCTAAATTTTTTCACAAGTACAACCTACCCTTATACCATAGGACATTACCTTTACATTAAAATTTGTCAGAGACTAAAGTACCTTGCTAGAGATTTTGAATCAGAACCTATGTATCCTTGTCTTGATCCCATTCTAACCTAGCTTCATCCACCCAATCTACTTGCAATATGGACATTGCACAAAGTAATGCTTCTATGGATGTATCTCATCTGGACAATTCATCTACTACTACATTATCTTTACCCTTCTTATAGATGATTTCAAAATCATAACCCAACATTTTGGTTACCCACTTTTATTTTTCCTTAGATGATAATATTTTCTCCAAAAAGTATTTGAGACTATCATGATCTATTTTCACCTTAAAGTGTCTACCCATCAGATAGGGCCTCCATTGTTTAACTGCATGAATAATAGCCATCATTTATTTCTCATAAATAGGTTTTTGTAGATTCTTACCTTTGAATTGATGACTCTCAAATGCAATGGGTCTTCCTTCCTACATTATTACCACTCCAAACCCAGATCCAGAAGCATCACATTCAACAGTGAATGTTTTTGAGAAGTCTGGAGTAGCCAAAAATGGAGTGGTGCACATAGCTACTTTTAGATTCTCAAATGCTTTGGTGGCAGCATCATTCTAATGGAAGGCATCCTTCTTTAGCAATGCAGTGAGTGGAGCTGCTATGCCACCATAACCTTTCACAAATCTTCAGTAGTAAATTTTTAGTCCTAGGAACCCTTTAAGGTTTTTGAGAGTTTTTGACATGGGCCATTCCATCATAGCTTTGATATTCTAAGGATCAGGTTTGACACCTTCATGGGAAACAATGTGACCTAGGCACTTTACCTTTTATACTCTAAAATCACATTTGGATGGATTCGCATAAAGCTAATGCTTCACCAAAACTATTAACACCTATTTTACATGTTGTAGATGTGCTTCCCATGTTTGAATATAAATCAATATGTCATCAAAGAAAATCAACACAAACTTCCTTAAAAAAGGCTAAAAAATAGTGTTCATCAAGCTCTAAAAAGTAGATGGTGCATTTGTAAGACCAAAGGGCATTACCAAAAACTCATAATGGCCCTCATGTGTTCTAAAAGAAATTTTATGAACATCTTCATCCTTGATTCTAATTTGTTGGTACCCTGATCAAAGATCCAATTTTGTGAAATAATTAGCACCATGCAACTCATCAATTAAATCATCAATTACTAGAATAATAAACTTATCTTTGATGGTGTACTTGTTTAGTTCCCTATAATCTGGGCACATCCTCCATGTGTCATCCTTCTTTCACACCATGACCACTGGTGATGAATATACACTTTGGCTATGCTTGATGATCCCTACCTCCAACATCTCATGGACCATCTTTTCAATTTCACTCTTTTGTGTATATGGATATCTATATGGTCCGATATTTGGTGGTTGACTCCTTAAAAGTAGTTGAATGTCATGATCATATTCTCATTTTGGTGGTAGTCCTTTTGGCATGGTCCTAAAAATAGATGAGTGGTCATCAAGAATCATCTAGAGATCAAGATGTGTAGATGCTTGTGTGGGTTGAACTTCTATGGAACATAATCATGCAATAATTTCCTTTTCCCCCTTTTTTAGTATCTTGGTCATCTTATGTGAACTAACCAATTGTGGAGATTTTGCTTGTAATCAACATAGCTCAATTTTCCTACCTTTAGAATGAAAGTGAATGAATAGTTCTTGGAAGTTCTTCTCAATGGTACCCAAGGTTGTGAGCCATTGGACTCCCAAAACAATGTCTGTGTTACCCATGGGAATAGCAAACATAGGATAATCAAGATTGTACTCACCCATGCAAGCTTAATACTATGGTATTTTCTTGAATAATTAATTATGCCACCATTTGCAATCATGACTTGAAATTTTGGTGTTGGGTAGATGAAATAGTTAAATCGAGAGGCCAACTTATGGTTGATGAAGTTATGTGTACTCCCTAAATCAATCAACATGGTCACATTCTATTTCTTGAGGAAACCCACCACCTTAAGAGTTTGTGGAGTGTTAATACCTGTAAGTGCATGACAAGAGATTTTAGTTTGGGAATTTTTAGGTACCTCCTCTATCTCTTCCTGATCATCTTCTTCTTCATCTTCATTGGATCCCTCAATGTAGAATAACTTTTTCTTAGCACATCTATGTCCTTTACTCCACTTGCTGTCACAACTGAAACATAATCCTTTTGTATGCTTCTCTTTAATTTGCTGTGGGGTTAATCTGGTAGGTGGAGGAAATGTTGGTGTCGATATGCTATGATCTTTAAAGTAAGTGAATGACTGCTTCTTGTTGGCTATGAATTTTTCTTTAGCTCTATGTTCCATGATAATAGAATCATAAATCTTAAGTGTATTAACAATGCGTATCTCATGTTGAATGTGGTCCTTGAGTCCACCCAAAAATAGGTCATTCAAGTTTTTCTCAGAAATTGTCTCCACACATAAGGATAGGTTCTAAAAATGATGAATATAATCCTTGATAGATCTAGTTTGTCATAATTTTACCAATTGGCTGAAGTAATTCTCTATCACACTATTTCCATAGTGTAATTACAACTCCTTGATAAAAACTGACCAAGTGAAATTGAGAGTCATCTTTTACTTTTGAGCACAAAACCATTGATACCAAATGAATTGATCAATTTCAAGATACAAGGATGCCATGGTAACCTTCTATCCCCTTGGAATTTGATGTAGATCAAAAAAATTCTCCAATTGGTTGATCCAATTGATTGGATCTTTTCCATCAAATTTGTGCATATCCACCTTTAGTAGTAGGTTCCTATGTGGTAATGGAGTTAGATTTGAAGTAGACTAGTCAGAAAAACCACCCTAGTGGGATTATGTAATATCATTAGCTAGATGATTTGACTAATTAATTTTTAGAGCTGTCATGATATCTCCCAAACTATCTTGAGTGGATTTCATATTAGATTGTATGCCTTGCACCTCACTTTGAATGCCTTGCACACTATAGTCAAGCTAGCTCACTTTATGATCTATGTTAAATAACCCTGGTACAAAGGTTCTAGTACATCCCCCTTCTAACTCCATCTATTCCTTTTTAGGAGTTTTACTTGGAGTTTCAACACCCTTTCCTTGGCCCCAAGTTTGTGGACCTTCCATAAAAGGGCTTTACAATGTCGACCCTTATTGGCACTTTTGACCCAACTTTGACCAAGAAATTTTGGAATTATGTTAGCCTCAAATCAAAATATATAAAGAACATACCATAACCAGATTTTTTTGAGCTTTCCAAAAATGTAAATAACTTAGAAACATTCTTCGAATTATGCACTACAGAGCAATTTTATGAAAACCCTAAAATAGCAATAACTTTTGTAAAATAGATCCAAATGAGCTGAAATTTTAATTGAAGCTTAATTTAATTATTTTTCACTTCCATTAAAAATTTTTCAAAGAAATTTGCAACATTATTTTAGATATATCCAAATTTAAAAAAATTGGATTTCACCCACAAGATTGCCCAAATCATAGCTCTGATACCACTTGTAATGAAATTAATTCAAAAATAAAGTAGAATAGAAGAAATATATCTAAATATGACTAAAATATATCAGAATATATGATAATAATCAAGCCACTTTAAGGGGGAAACTTCCACAAGCTTCAATAAGAGCAGAATTCACAATATGATGATAAACAATTACCCACTACCTCTTATATATAGTCTATCTAGGCTATGGTTACTCCATAGGCCAACCTAATAACCAAATGAATGCATAGAGAAATGTGATAAATAATTAAAGAGGGATAAGTAAGCCACACGTCAGCTATTCATATCCTCATACATGATATAGGTTAGGGGCGTAGCAGTTTGAAACCATGTGTCTAATTTTTTTAAATCCTCTTATCACTGTTAGAGATTTCTTCTCAACAAATGTATACTTGACCTCATAATCTTCCAATCCTTGGCTGAAGAATGCAATTGGTTACTCCATCTCTTCATCATTATTTTTCATAAGCATAACTGATATTGTATCAAGGTTAGCAAAGGTATAAAGTATGAAATCTTTGGAAAAGTTTGGGTTTAAGAGAGTAGGATATTTTTCAATTACTTTCTTGATTACCTCAATTATACTCTTACCTTCCTTTATCCAAGAAAAATCTTGGTTCTTCTTGAGCATGGTTATGATAGGCCTTACCATAGTTTCAAAGCCTATAATAAACCTTCTTACAAAGTTTATTTTTCCAAAGAAGCTTTGAAGTCCTTTCTTGTGTTGAGGCAAAGACAAGCTTAAAATAGCCTCAATCCTCTCAGGGTTAATAGACAAGCTTTATTTTTAAATAATATAACCCAATAACTTACCTTCATGGATAGTAAAGATGAACTTTTTTGGATTAAAGGATATTATATACTCCCTACATTTCTCAAACACCTACCTTAGATGTTCCATATGATCAGTAGCATCCTTCAAAAAAATAGATATATCATCAAGGTACACAAGTAGAAACTTATTAATCAAACCTTTAAAATTCATGTCTATTAACCTTTAAAATGTAGCTCGAGTATTGGATAAACCAAAAGACATATTCCTATAGGCAAAGGTCCCCCATTTTTTAGTGAAGGCTATCTTTAACTGATCTTCTTCATTACCAGTATTTGATTGTAACTAAATAACCATAAAGAAGTGAGTAGCATTAAGAACCTGAAACAACTTACATAATTTATTCCATGGAAGGTAGTAGATAATTATCCTTGAGAGACACTCTATTAAAGTCTCAAAAATCCATAGAAATTTTGATCTCTCCATTCTTATTTTAGATAGGTAAAAGTTTAGCCACCCAAGTTGAGTGTTTGATAGGAAAGATAATCCTAGACTCAATAAACATGCTTAGCTCTTTCTTCATGAGTTCCTCTATCTTGGGATTGATAGGCTTTTATTATTGCCTCATTGGTTTAGCTCTAGGTTCTAACTCAATGGTGTGATGGGATAGACTTGGATAAAACCCTTTAAAATATTTATATTCCCAAGAAAATATGTCATGGAACTCTTTACATGATTTAATAAAGGCTTGCCTCTTAGACATAAAACATATCTTAACAATTTTTAAAAGTTTGTCCTTGTAAATCATGACTCTCTCATAGTTTTATTCTTGTATTGACATTCTCACTCTTTATTTATTTTTTGATCCTATTCATTGAAAAAACTCTCCAAAGTTATCAACCCCTTAGGTATCTTCTATCTTCAACTGAATAACTTGTTCTTCATATTGATCATGCATTCTCTTTTGGTTCCTCGAGGAGAATCCTACCTCATTTTTTAAGAAGTGTATAATGTGTTCATCACTTTCAAACACCTACCATGACACTTAATTTTTTGGAATAGAAGGCTTCATAATGACCTTGATATGAGACTAATCTTTCTCCTTTCCTACATTAGCAACTACATCAAACTGTGCTCCTATGGTAGACAATCTATCAACATGTTTATTTGAATCCCTTGGTATGGGTTATATGTAGAAGGCATAAAAGTCTTCAAGTAGGTACCATACCCTATGATTGTAGGATTTAATCAAGGTATTATTTCATGTAGCTTTATTTCTCACTTGGTGTATGACCAACTCACTATCCCCATAAACCTTCAAATTCTTGATCCCTCTCTTATTTTCCCATTGGAGGCCATGAACAAGGCCTTCATATTCTACCACATTGTAGGTGCAGCTAAAGTTGAATCTATATAAGGAGTAGTAATAATTGTTTAATGGAGAAACTAACATAACACCAACTCCTAAACCTACTTTTCTTCTTGAGCCATCAAAAAAATTTCCCAAATCCTTTCAAGTTCATGATCTTCATTAGTGCTTGAAGGGATTGAAACATCCTTTTCACGCATACAATAAACTCCCAAATCAATCTCTTCTATGAAAGTATATGGATCAATTAAATTAATTTTAATATTTTAATTATCAAGGAAAAGATCAAAAATAACTTCAAGGGGGGAGGATGCTTCACCATCTATGACACCTTCTTCTTCTTTACTAATTAAACAATTCTGATTTGAACTTGTCTCTATATACGGCTTAATATGAAACCTTGCTAAGGGTCGTGTCCTTACAATCACCTTGGTTCCATATCTTGTTTTAAAAGATATAAAAAAATAGCTAGTAAAAAGGTACCCTCATATCTTATCCATGAAGTCCATCAACAAACAGATAGCAAAATGAGTTGGAAGGTCTACCACCACATTATCTTCTATAATGGGAAACTTGGGCAATCATGTAGAAATACTTTCAGACCTATGACCAATACCACTATCTTAGTTGGAGTCTCATCAAGATATAATACACCTTTTTTATGTGTTTCATACTTTAATCCCAATTTACTAGCCACCACCTTAGGCATGACAGTGGTACTAGCTCCACTATCTACAATACAATTGTGAACCAACTTGTCTCCCATATTGAGTGTGAGGTAGAAGGGTCAAGGCATTTTAGATTTAGTGGAGGGATCTAAGACATGGATTGGAATATTGGTAAGGGATACACTATTATGTTTTGAAGTTTGGGGGGAGGGCTAGATGAATGCTCGTGAGCTATTCTTTTAAGATCACCTTTTGACCAAGCATATGCAAGACTTCCCAAAGAGAGATGCTTGTCTTGGTATTCTTCAAATAATAAATAATGTTTAGAGGGGAAGTATTCACATTTTCATGCATTATTTAAGGTAGTGATGGAGTCTGGACCTATTGTATTTTAGTCTTGATAACTCTACTTACATTCTGACTTTATTAAGGAGCATGAATGGTAGTAGGTATTACACTAGGATTCACACTTTGTGGCCTTAGAGAGGCATCACTTGGAGTCACATTTAATCTTGAAACATATCCAAAATCTCTCTTCTTAGCTCTTGTGTTGGATGTAATTGATGTGCTTTGATTCAACACATAATCATCCTTCACTTGAAAGTTCATCATACCTACACCCTGGTTGCTACCTTCTTCATGAATATCCCTTTGCATGAGATTCACTTCTTCTAATGTCACGTAAGGAGTAGATTCTTCTTATGCCACAAAATCTTTGATCTCTTCTCCACCATCATGCATAAAATGACCTTGAGTTTATCCCCATTGGTCTAAATGATCCTCCCTTTAGACTAGGTTAGCATGCATTAGAACAACAACCTTCATTGAATGAGTGGAATTAGGATTATAGGCATTGGGCTGCCGATTGAAACCTTGTTGACCTTTTCCTCTTCCTTGGTATTTTTATTGGGGTGGAGATATATAGCCTTGTTGAGGATAGTATTGAGGGTTAGGTGGATCACTTGCCTAGAATTGAGCTTACTTGAGTTGAGCGCATAATGATCATATTTTCTCATCTTTGTCCATAGCATTATCCACCTTCTTTGGAAATGTTCTTGACTTGACATTTGCATTAGGAAATTGTGATATGATTAGAGCTTCAACAAAACTATGGGATATTAAAGGCATGGAAACTCTTAGAGGTAGCTTACTAGCTTGTATCAAGCTATTCTCAACTTTAATAGCTATCTCATATGTGTCTAGCAGAGAAGATCCTCCTGTTGAACAAAATATTTCCACCACATTAGTATTGATAGCCTTGAGATACATGGGAAACACAAAGCTAGGAGGATGTCTCATGATAGGTGATAACCTATGCCATGTCCTTCAAAATATTTCATTAAAATCTCCCATAGATTCATTAAGACCTCTCTTTATAAAATTTAGTTGGTGGATTAGTGAAGTATGGTCACTCTTATTCTCAAATCTAGTTACCAAAAATTCCCCAAAACCATCCCAACTTGTAATGTAACCATCTTCCAAAGTCCTATACTAGTCAAGTGCCTTACATCTTAGAGACATGGCAAGAAATCTAATGGCTGTGTTGGTTTGGGTGACATTATGAAAGTTAATTTTTTTTGAAATGTCCCTAATATGCTCAGATGGGGTAATAAAACCCTCTCAATTGAAATTGGGAAGATTCTTGGTAGCATTGGGAGGAATAGGGTCATATACAGGAAGGTCAATTAGATTTTGGGTTTTGAAGGATGAGAAAGGTTGTTTCCTATCCATTTATCTTCTTTCCTCTTGATCTCCTATCTCTTCAACTTCTTATTCTTCTTCAAAACATCCTTGTCCAGGATCTCTAAGCATAAGGAATGATTTAGGGTGTTGTTCTTTAAAAAGGTTTTTAGCTAGAGGGGTTTGATCGAAAATCCTAGATGACCTAGTGAGGACCATGAAGTATAAAATGGGAAACTTGATCTACAACTAGAGATTCTCACATTTTAGAGTCACCAAATGTTGGATTAAGAATATTTCTACAATCTTAGGCTTGTCAAGACCAATATTCACCTTAACATGTAAATAATTAAGACCAGCTATCCCATCAGGCATGTCAAAACTATTGTATCCAAATATTACACCCTAGAAGAGAGTGTTCAAGTCTCTTACATATTTGTACAACATTGGAACATTTCCAAGCATGTGGGTATGCTTATAGAGGAAATGAACCTTTAGATTTAAAGGGCCAGCTCTCTAAATGTATCTCTATAAAATAAACTATGTCTAAGCCAGGTTGATTTAAAGCAAAAGAGTTATAAATTCCATAAAAGGAAACCTACTCTCAGATTGGTGATGCACCGATATTATCTTCCATGTGAATATCATATTCTAATGCATAATACAACAAAATGCATAGACCATTTTTAGGCTCTAAGGGGTTCCAACACAAGTATTTTAGTACAAAGGTGAGATATATAAAATAACCAAAAGAAAATGAATTGAAAGGAAAATTGCACATTACAATAAAAGTTATGCACTTACAAAAATTCAACACACTTGAACACACTCTATATGACCTGTTAGACTAAAAAATTTTGCTCAGGCATGAAGGATGAAGGACAAAATGATGGAAAATCATCACTTAATGTCACTATAGATCACTTACACTCTCAGAAAATTGTTTATAATTAGAAATAAAAGACTTGTACTAATTATTAAAGGCAAAATATAACATCAATTTAGTAGGGCTTCACCATACACTATGTGGTTATTTTTACACTAGCCTAAGGGCTATATTTATATTAGAAAGGAAGAGAGAGGAGGAGGCTTTTGGTACCAAAAGAAGGAATCATTCTATTATAAGTCTCCATATTTAGCTACAACTATATTTGAAAATGATGTTCATTTGGGCCATTTGATTGATCCATGTCATCTCAAGTGCTTACATAGTTAGCCTGATCTCTCAAAGGTGCTTCCTGATGATTGCATTAGTTAAAGATATTTTAAAATGGCGTAAATGTGGTTATGAAAATTGAGTCCACTTATTATGGATTTATCTTGATACTAACATCTTCTCACTGGCTCACTAAGGTGTGAAATAGCATTGGGAAGAGCCCTTTTCATTTTGTTGGCCTTCAAGAGGCATCATTTGGAGTCTACGTGCATGCTTTCATGGAATTGATTAGAATGATAGCTCCATGTGTATATCTATAACATCCCTTGAAAGATTACCCTAGATTAACCTTAGTCAAATGTTTAAATCCTACAAATCCCCTCAGTCGATTGTTCTTTTGATTGGCCATCAAAAAATGACTCGGATCTTGATCTGATCAATGGTGAGATGAACCCTCTGATCTTCTTGGATGGATGAAGAATGTGAACCCTTGGATCTTTGAGAATTTGAGAAAAGACCATCAATATACCTATGACCCACTATTTAAATTCTAATGGCTAGATCATCACCTTAAATTTGACATCCATATAACTATCATTCTACTAGGAGCATTCCTTTAGGGCATTTTCCTAGACAATTTTCCGGTGGACCCTTTTCTTTTTTCCCTTTAGAAAGCTTGAACATGCCCTTCAACAATCTTAAAATATACACTTTCCTAAGAAAATATCCTTCAAAGTTTTCGTAAGTGTCCCTTCAAACTTTTTAAATTGCATACTTTCCTAAAAAAAGACCCTTTGGACTTTTTGAAAGTGTCCCTTTGGAATTTTTGAAATGGACACTTCACAAGATAAAGACCCTTCATCAAAATTGAAAATGTCCCTTTGGAAATACTGTGAAGGACACTTCCATGAGAAAAATACCCTTCAAAAAAATTGAAAATGTCCCTTTGAAAATATTTGAAAGGACACTTCCATAAGAAAAATACCCTTCAAAAAGATTGTTTCAGACAAAATGTCTAAAATAATTCATTCAGAAAATTTGAAAGAATCAATTCCTTTAGAAAATTTGAAAGAGCCAATTCCTTTGGAAATATTGTAAAGACCAATTCCTTTATAAAAGTTTCAAAGACCAATTCCTTTAGAAAATTTGAAAGAGCCAATTCCTTCAAAAAAGGTTAAAGAGCCAATTCCTTCAAAAAAATTGCAAAGACCAATTCCTTTGAAAAACTTACAAAGACCAATTCCTTCAAAAAAGTTGAAAGAGCCAATTCCTTCAAAAAAATTGAAAGAGCTAATTCATTTGGAATTTTTGAAAAGGACACTTCCATGATAAAAAGACCCTTCATACCTTTTGAAAGTGTCCCTTCACAAAATTTGAACTGGACCAATTTGTTTGGACTTTTTATTTTGGGTAAAAAGTCCAAAATAATTCCTTTGAGACTTGTAAAAAAAACCTAAAGCAAAATATTGCCGAAAGAAATAACACTTGAGCAAAAATATAGATATAACACTTGCAAAAAGATCAAACAAAGGCTTCTAAAGGAAATAACACTTGACACTTTGTTGTGGGTAAAAAAATTTAAGAATGTTGCACTTAGCCAAAATGAAAGATGCAAAACTTGGGTGTGAAAATTGGCTAACACAACCCATATCTAATATCTATCTAGAAAGCTATCCTCAATCAGTTTAACCAAATCATAGAAAAAATGAGCTTGTATGAGTTGTTTTTTACTTATCCCCATCACTGCCAAGCACTCATAA
The DNA here is from genome assembly GCA_037957365.1 of Torreya grandis. Classification (NCBI taxonomy): domain Eukaryota; kingdom Viridiplantae; phylum Streptophyta; class Pinopsida; order Cupressales; family Taxaceae; genus Torreya; species Torreya grandis. Next base: position 1,189,222 of record JARHVA010000522.1, on the reverse strand, counting down.
AAGCATTGCAATCCATAGAGGTCCAACCCAATGACCCTCAACCTCTAGCTACATTTGTTGGTACCCTCCAAACTTCCAACCTTGTCACATTTAAAATTTAAAAATACCTTTTATCCACCTTAAGGACCCAGATCCCCCACTATTTATTACTACTTACATAAACCATACCTATGTCAAAAGGGTAATGATTGATGGGGGATATAGCATTAACATCATATCCTCTTATGATTATGACCAACTCAACTTACTGGATAATATCATGTCAAAATCCATAGTGGTCCTTTCATCCTTTAACAACACTATGGCCACTACCTTGGGAACCATTGTCCTTCATATCTGTGTATAACCCCACACACTCCTTGAACTCTTCTATATGGTGGAAGGAGAATTCTAATACAACATTTTATTGGGATGACCTTGGATTCACTTCATGAAATGTGTTCCTTCTACCCTCCATAGATGCATTAAGTTTGATCATGAGGGCTGGCTCATCAATATCCAAGTACACCCAAATACTTTCTCAACATGCATCATGACCTATCACCCCAATGATGTCCTTTTACACCCATCCAATTCACCTTCAATATTTACACCCCAACTGCCAACCATCGATGAAATTTCAACTAGCTTATCCATCCCTTCTTCATAGATCCCCATAGAGGAGCCCTTGGAATCTATGTTCCAATGATTCTCATTAGGGGAGTATCACCTTCTAAAATTGGATGCCTTTCATACTCCTTAAGAATATGGGAACCTTAAACATGACCCTTCCTATGACCCTAACATTGAAACCATCATCCCTTTCAATCCCCCCAACCATCAAACAAACTTCATCTATGGGGGCTTGATCTACCACTTCTTGTTCCCACCACTACCTCTTCCATCTAACCATTCACCTCTAACTTTTCCTACCTCAACAAGCTAAAATTTTCTATATTATACCTTCACAACTGTGCCTATAAGGACCTCATGAGTTACCTTTGATCGAAACCCAAAAACCTCATGACTCATTTAGCCTTGGTTTTGTACTACCTAAAGAACCTACCAATTCACCCAAACCTATTGAAACCATCAAGGAAGACACCCCCTCCTCACTAGCCCAACCTCCTTCAAAGTCTAAGAATTTTTTTATTATTCCCCCTAATGTTTTTCATCAATACTATTATTTTTGGCCCTCTGACTTATGAAAAGGATGGGCAAACTAAAACTCTTCCTTTCATTCATCCTAAAATGGTAGAAAATGACTCTCCTACCATCAACACCATCCAACATCAATATGAAGATTCTATTCTCACCTACCTCAGTGTCCCAAATTATTCAATCCATAAATCTCTTCCTCTTGAAACCTCAAACATGTTGAATAAATCTACCATGGATATCAATTTGGGCACTCTAGACAACCCCCACATTACCAAATTGTGCCAATCACTGAATGCCACAAAACTTCAATATTTATCCTCTTTCTTCCAGGACCGTAGCATAACATTCACTTGGTCTTACATATATATTCCTGGGATTGACCCCACCATTTCTACCCATAACATAGTCATTCATCATGATGTGAAACCTATTAAATAAAAACATTAATGCATGTATCCTTGCATAACCACTATCATTGAAAAAGAGTTTCATCATCTCCTATATATAAACTTCATTCAGCCCATTGAATACCCCCAATGGGTCTTGAATATCATACTTATCACCAAAGCCACTAGGGGTATACACATTTATTTGGACTTTTGTGACCTTAAGCTTGCCTACCATAAGGATGACTTTCCTCTACCTAGTATTGACCAACTTGTTGATCTTATAGCTGACCACAAGATGTTGAAAACTCAAACATGTTGAATAAATCTACCATGGATATCAATTTGGGCAACCCTAACATTGCCAAATTGTGCCAATCATTGAATGCCACAAAACTTTAAGATTTCTCCTCTTTCCTCCAAGACTGTAGCATAGGATTCACTTGGTCTTACATATATATGCCTAGGATTTACCCCACCATTGCTACCCATAACATAGTCATTCATCATGATGGAAAACCTGTTAAATAAAAAAATTGATTCATGTATCCTCACATAACCCTTCTCATCAAAGAAGAGCTTTAGCATCTCCTATCTATAAACTTCATTCAACCCATTGACTACCCCCAATGGGTCTTGAATATCATACCTATCACCAAATCCACTATGGGTATACACATTTGTTTGGACTTTTGTGACCTTAACCTTGCTTGCCATAAGGATGACTTTCCTCTACATAGTATTGACCAATGTGTTGATCTTATAGCTGAACAAAAGATGTTATCTCTAATGGATGGGTTTTGGGTTAAAATCAAATCTTGATTACTCATAATATTAGCATAAAACCACCTTTATCACCCCTTGAGGAACTTTTTTCTATAGAGTCATACCTTTTAGGTTAAAGAACATTGGTACAACCTACCAGTGAGCCATGATCTACATCTTCCATGACCTCATCCACACCATCATAGAGGACTATGTTAATGATCTCTTTGGAAAATCCAAATCTTTTAAAGATCATCTAAAAGTTCTCAGCATTATCTGCAAATGCCTAATCCATTTCCATGTCAGATTCAACCCCAAGAAATGTGTTTTTGGGGTCTTTTCAAGAAATATTCTTGGATTTATCATCTCCCTTTAAGGAATCAAGGTAAACCCTGCTAAGGTGAAAGCAATCTTAGAGATGTCTCCTCTTACCAACCTTAATCAACTCTGTAACCTAGAAGGAAAGCTTTAATCCATTCATCATTTCATTTCCTAGCTTTTAGACTAGTGCCAACCTTTCCATCACCTTTTAAAGAAAGATGTCTCTTTAAAAAGGAATATTGATTATCAAAATGCCTTTGGTTCACTCAAATAGTACCATTTGTCACCACCTATCCTCACCCTTCTAATAATGACCATCACTTTTACCTATATATCTCTACCACTATCCATTCCCTAGGGGCAATGTTATCTCACCAAGATGAACAACATAGAGATCAAGCCATATACTACATTAGTCACACGCTTGTAAAATATGAGACTTAGTAGAACCATACTAAGAAACTCTGCTTAGCCTTGAATTTCATTTCAACCAAACTTTTCCACTACCTTCTTAATCATAAAACCTATCATAACCGACATTGATCCACTCAAGTACATGCATTCCAAGCCATACCAAAACCAGCATATGGCCAAGTGGCTTATGATCTTAGCAAAGCTTGATCTTTAGTTCCTTCAGTAAAAGTCAATTAAAGGGAAAGTCATTGCTGACCATTTCATTGAAGCACCTTTAACATATCACCAACCTCTCCCTCTTGAATTTCTAGATGAATCCATCACTACTCTTTCCCAAGAGGACATAACCTACCAAATGATTATATTCTTCAATGGGTCAAAGTGCCAGTAGGGTGGGGGAGATGGTATCATCCTTATCCCCTTTGATAGTGAACCCTTTCCTCTATCCTTCAAACTTGATTTTGAATGCACCAACAATATGGATAAGTATGAATCCCTAGTCATAGGTCTCCAGATTGCTCTATCCTTGGGAATTAAGACAATCAATATCTTTGACAATTCCTAGCTCATGGTCAACTAGGTCAATATCTCCTATCAATGTAATAATGATGTTTTACAAAAATATAAAATTTTAGTTGACAAACTCTTAGCATCATTCAAATGTTACCTAGTCCAATATATTCCCTGATCTACCAACAAATTTATTGATATAATGGCTTGCCTTGCTTCCTATATCCCTTCTTAGCCTTCCAATTCCAAAATATTTGTCACCATTCATCATTTTACAACACCCCCTTATAACCAATCTGACCTCTGTATCATTTTTAGTGTGGAGGAATACCCATTCGACATTTGGTATGACTAGACTTTTAATTACCTCAATATAGCCATCATTCCTCCCAACCTCTCTAGGAATGCTTGAAGAATATTTTTTCAAAGTACCTCTCATTACACCATACTAGGGGGAATCCTTTACAAACATGGTTTCAATAGTCTCATTCTTTTTTACCACATAACCATGAAGTTTCCCATACCATCTGGTAAATGCATGATGGGATATGTGGGGGACACTATAGAGATTTAGTGGTTGCTAAACTTATCCTTTGCCTTGGCTGATATTAGCCCACCCTCAACCAAGACTATTGTGATTATGTAAAAAAGTGTGTTAAATGTCAACAACACACTAATTTAAAACATGCACTAGCTGATTGAATCCAAGTATCTAAGGACTTTTGGCCTTTCTCACAATGGGAGATTGATCTCATTGGGTAAATCAAATCCCATTCTTCATAAAGGCATAGCTCCACCATCAAAACCACTGAATATTTCACCAAGTGGGTGGAATGTATTCCTCTTATCTCGACCAAAGTGGAGAAGATTGTCAACTTTATCAACCATCATATCATCTATCACTTTGGTGTTCCTCATAAGATCATCATCGATAATGGAAAATATTTCAAAAACAAGTAATTCAAAGGTTTATGTGATGCATTTGGAATCAACTTAATATTTTTTTTCTTACCTTACCATCTGCAAGGAAATGGATAGACAAAATCCTATAACAAAACCCTTAACAAAATGCTAACTAAAGGCATCAGTGTTTTAGGTCGATATTAGCACTTGCACATCCCATTCACTTTATATGCCTATTTCAATAACATTCAAACCTTTATGGGTGCTACCCATTTCTCTCTAGTCTTCAGAGCAAAGGCTATCTTGCCTCTTGAAGTCTAAATTTCCTCTCTTCACATATCTTTACAAAATCTTATTTTTGAAGAATATTGTCATCAACACCATTTATCTAGGCTTGAGATACTTGATGAGTGTTATTTATTAGCTCTCATCCACCTCCATATATATCAAGAGCATATCAAATACACTTATAAAAAGCACATCAAATAATGAGATTTCAATATCAGAGACCTCATCCTAAAACAAAACCAACATGTGACCAACATGGAGAAAATTAAATGAGGTAAGTTTGCTTTCAATTGGTTTTGAGCCTACATCATTACCTATAAGTATGTATTAAGAGCTTATCATTTGTCCTCTCTTGAAGGTAATCTAGAAGCTGAGCCTCTTAATGCTTTGCATCTATGCCCATTTTTTTAAAGAAGTATCAAGCTCACTCATTTTGTCTAACTTAAGCTCATCTATTGATTATGAGATTTTAACCTTCACCCATCTTCCTCATCTCCTTTTGAGGATAACTAATTACAACATAGAACCATGTGATTAACCATCATAGTCATAGCTTAATCCTAAATATGGTTACCATGGATCTACCCTTAGCATGGTTCTCATGGATACTTTTCATCTCTAACAAGATGGAATCCCATGGTCATTATCTCTCAAAACCACACCTCTTCACATATCATTGACCTTCTTATGTTAAATTTTTTCCTTCATAATGACAAACCTCTTAACTTAATTAGACTTGTCCATGTCCAAAAACATCACATATAAAAATAATTTGGATACCAAAATATTAATTAGATCAATATCTTAAGCATTGTAGACTACTCCCTTGAAGGATAGCTACCCAAAAACAAAACAAAAATTGCCAAATATAAGATAGATTTCTCCCTTGAAGGATAGATATCAAGATCATTAAAAAAATCCAATAAACTTAGATGACTCCCTTGAAAGATGGCTAAGTTAATTTTGTCAAAAGAAGAGAAATTTCTTGGAAACTTCTTTCATCGATCAACTTCCCATATGCAATAATAAAATAAAATACCCACTACCACAAAAAAAGCTAATAATAAGTTGGAAGCTGTAATTAGCTCTCAAGTAGCATAATAAGCTGGAATACATAATCAACTTTCATGTATAGACTTCCTACATTGATTAGTCTACATCTAGCATATGACATGGACTTGCCTATTACCATTCTTATGTCACCTATAGAAGGGGAAAACTAACCCACATAAGGTTAGCATACACATCACCCACTATCCTTCATACCACCTATCACCCATCTTTCCTATCTACTATTTATAAATTAGGGGATTTAGAGCTTACTTAACACACTATGATCGAGAAACTCATTTTATCAACCAACAAATGCTAATGCAAAGCATTCAAAAGGATTATGTTCCTTAAGCCAATCTAAATTAAGGTTTTTTTCATCTTTGTCAATAATTTTACCTCATTATACCTCATTTATTTTTCTCTCATCATTGAGTCACATATTCCATTAGACCCATGTCTCACAATTTTTCATCTAGTATGGTTATCTAACCTACTTATGTACCACCACTATCATCCACCCAAACCATAAGTGAAATTACAATGGCATTAATGTCAATCAACCCACCTTCTGGGGATACCTTTCTCCACAACCTCAACTTGCCTTCAGTGCACACACTTTCTTTACAAACCTTCAACTAAATCAAACCATGTGGTCCATCAAATTGGGGTAACCAATTTGAACACCACTCACCCAACCCTTGTTGAACTACATTGGCCTGATGTCCATGAACTATGTAGGCATTTATTGACTTAAGGGTAGCTCAACCACTAACAACTAATCACCATCCCCTTTTTCTTCTCATTAATTTCCATTTCTAACAATGCCCTCTTTCTTATGGCACCTATGTCAGGGAAGATTTGGATTCTTCCTAGAATCCTTATATTTTAACATTATCTAATAATTCTTCTATATTTTTCCCCCATTACTAGGAGAACTAAATTGGCATGAGGTGTTTTTCGACTATGCAAGCAACACTCAGTTACTGAGGTCAGCTCAATCACATCCTTTATTTTACCTTCTAACCAAATATCTTTTCCTCCACTTATCTACCTATTTCTTCACCACCTTCATTCCTTCAACTTGTCAATCTCTTTTAACACAAGGATTGACATCCTTCCTCATTGACCTCTATTATCTCCCATAAAGCCACCACCTACTCTACTTTTTTGTCCTCCCCATCACCTTTCATTGTGCATACTTCATAGCTCACTCCCCCACCCACCTTTCATGTTTTTTTCCCTCTCTCCACTTCTTTCCAACCATGCCCTTTATCCCCTTTATCTTCTTCCACCATCCTCATCCTTTCCCCTTGCCCTTGGTAACCTATCATACCCTCTTCCTCACTCTATTTTCCTCACTAATTCCACATCATCTTGTTCCCTTGCACATTGATGGACACTTTTTCCTCCTTCTCTTCTTTGATACCACCTTCTTACTATCCTTCCACTGCTTCTAAACGACCTTCATTCCAATTCTCAATTCTTGTTTTTCTCTTTCCCATCTTTTCAATTTGGCATGCTTTCTATTTCTTCTAGCATCCCTTCTTTTCTTATTCATACCACCATTCTTTGTCAATTTTTTGTTCTTCCCACCTTTTCCATTTTTTCCCTCCATAACTAGATTCTAACTAGGTCTTTATCCTTTGAGAAGATTTCCATAATTGACCTTTTCTTCTTATCAGTTCTAGCATTTTTCACTTTGCATTCCCCTTTTCCTATTTCCATCTTATTACTCACTTATCTTTTTCATCTATGTGAGTGTATGTGCTTTATATTATTGCTTTAGTTCTTCCTTTTTCTTCTTATCATCCCTGATCTTCATTAATTATTTTAATCTCATTCCCTTTCATTGTGTTCCCATATTTATTCACCACCTCACCACATTTTGGCTTGTCAATCTCTTCTAATCACCCATTCAGCTTGTCAATCTCTTCTAACAATCTGATTAACACATACCTTATCTATTTAAATTCTTATCCACCCATCCTTTACATCCCCTCATTTATCTTAACCCCTTTCCCATTTTCCATCCCATTCTCATCTCCAACACTACCATCTGATTTGCTTCATTTTTCCTCTCCTTGCCTATCATCATCCATGATTATTTGGTCACATCATCACCTACTTCTTCACTCTCCTATCATCCTTTTTGTGTCCTCATTTCACTCATTTTTCCTTTTCTTCTATGTGTTTCCTTATTTTTAATTCTCATTACCAAACTATTTTATCTTTGGTCTCTTTTAGACCTCTTTTCAATGCTGTCATATCCTATCATATTTCTCATCCTCCACTTACCCTTCATGATTTTTACACTTCTCTTCTCATCCCTTTCAATTCTCCAATATATCATTTTTTAGTATATTCCTCAAAACTCCATCTTCTACCTTTTATTTTTCTTCTCTTTTCTCCATTTCATTTTTCTCATCTCCCCTGATGAAATTCCTTATTTTCCCTAACCTTATTTTTTTCCTCCTCCATATCCATGCTTGGTTCCTTCCATCCTTCTCCATCTTCATCTTTATCTATGACCTCATTATCTTCTCTACCTATCTCTTCATCCATCTCCTAGTCCACCTTAACCTCATCCCTTATTGGATATCCTTTATTTTTTCCCATTGACACTCTAGCTTCTCACTCATTAGAGTACAGTCACTAGTCACATTACTTATATGTGCATATACATGTTTTATTCCTTGTGTCCTATGCTCTCTTTCTTTAATTTATTAAATCTTTTCAAGTTCATTGCTTTGAGACATCCATTTCTTCCTTCAATGTCTTTGTCTATTAAGTATGGGTCCTCCTTTTGTCCCTCTCCAACTACTCCCTTCAACCAATCAATCACCTATTCAACCTTTAAACCCTCTACACATTTTGAGTATACTTGATAGAGTGTGATCAACACACCTTTTTATCCTTCAAATCATGCTCATGTGATGCATTTATGGGGCTTATGTTCATTAAACCAATCCCACTTTAGGTCTATTTTTATTCCTTATCAGAGAAGAAACATCCTACCCTCTTCTTATATTAATGTGTTTGGTTGATATTTTCATTACAACATTTGTCTCTTGATTATATTCTTCACTTTACGATTACAGTGTTGTTCATTTCCTTACCTCATTCGTTTTACTTAAGTGAGATTAAAACAACCATAACCATAACATTCATGAGTACCCACATAATCCTAAGCATAATAACATTTAAACAATAGTATCCAACACATTTTGTACATGTCTACAACAAACCATGCAATATTTTATTTAGGGTGTGAGGAGTCACATGGAACATATAAAGTTATTAGACTATACACACCTCACCTAAGGCATCTACATACATTGTTTTCTTACCTAAACATTAGGCTAATTATCTAGTGACTCTAGATTTGTGTTCAACCATCCTTTTACTTGATTTCTCATTTACTTGTATTAGCAACCACTAAAGGGCATACTCTATTCTCCTATTTTGCATTCATCCCCACAGGGTGAGAATAATATTCCACTCTAAGTCTTTCACCCTGATCGACCATCACAACCATTACAACCCTCTACTTTGGTTGTTTTACTTGCATAGGTGTTTCTTCTTTTTTCCTCAATGTAAATCCCCTTAGATAGTGATTGTTCCCTTCATAGATAGGATGCCAATTATGTTCTCCAACCCTACATCTTATGTAGTGAAATTCTCATCTTATTTTCTTCTAAGGAGGTAAGAGTTTAGGCTCAATCTCAGGCCATGGTTGCCTTTCTTCTTGTTTTTGGTTTAATAGTACATCCATTATCACCATTACATGTTGTAGTATTTGGTAGATAGATACATTCACCATATTAATTATTTGAGGTTGTAGGGTTTCCTGATTATCTCTATCATTATTCCCATTGGTCACCATCCTTACCCTTGTGTAGTTTCCTAAACTCTTATCAACTTGCAAAACAAAATGACTTCATGATGAGATATCATTCATAACATGATTGTTAAAATATAAAACTTGACTATTATTCCTCATTGACATGATTATCTATTCCACTGAATGGAAGGATTTTATGACATCATTGATTCCCTTAAACAATATTCCTAATTGAAATGGTCATGTTTACTTACCTTTTCATGTGTACATGCCACCCTTGATCTGATTGGTCATCTTGATAAAGTCCTTATGCATCATCATGATGTCTTTTTGTTACCCTTATCATCTGATCTGCATTTGATGTCATCTTGTGGTCCTTGTGGGCCTAGTAGTCTTTTACATCATTGTCACCTTTCTCCTAGTTGACGTAAATTGGCTTCTAGACATGGGCCACTACAATGATCATGCCTTCAAAACTACCACTATTACTATTGGTGGTAGCTTATAAATACTTGTAGTAGAAATTCCACCATCTTATCTAGCTATATACTCAATAACCTAGGCCATATGGCTCCCTACTAGAAATGCCTCTTCTGAGTGGATCCCAAAGTCATTGGTTCCAAGGTAATGAGATAGAGGATGTAGACATGGACACCTTCTACCCATACTAGCTATGCAGCTCTTGAGTAAGTCATAGTCCATCCTTTATTGCTCACCATGATACTAATTTTATACCTTATATAATCTACTTGATTGTCAAAGAAATTATTTAAAAGTCATCACTTTGTTATTGCCCTTAAAACATAGCTCATAGTGATGATGACATTTCACTAAAAAGACTATGCATATCCTCATAGATGCCCATCTCCTAAAACTTGGCTCATAGAGATAGATTCCATCATTATGCTTATACCCTCACATAATTTTAGAAATCATGACCTCCTCAAGAAGGCACCTCTTCTTTGGCTTAGCTCCATCATAGGACATTTGTGGTGCTTACACTTTTGTTACCCACTTAGTTACCCTAACTTTCCCATCTATATGCTCTCCTCCTAATGCATGTAGGATTGTTATGGTGACTATTCACCAGACTACACCATGACACTTCATTGTTATCAAACTATCAACCTAAACCTAACCATGTAGTATATCACATTAGGGAAACACAACTAACTCCACTAAATAAATACATTGGGCTTGAAGTTCTTTCAGATATTTTGTCCATTAAACTATGTAAGAAATGTTTATTTAACCTAGTACATTTGGAGTCAGTTCAACTAGCCCTTACCAACCCATCGCCACCCCTTCACCTTTCTCCACTATGATGTTGACCATTTTGAATTTAATTGTTATATATTTTTGTGACAACCTTGCCTTGGTCCTTTTAACCAAACTGACCAATCTTGCTATGTTGAATATTTAGATTTGTACCACCTAGTGCATAACCAAACCATCTATGTTTTTTAAAGGAGCACTTCTAATTCAAATACCTATGAAAACACCAACCTTGTCTAAGAGATTAAAAAGTGTTCCCAATTATAGTTTCATTCATGTGGTAAATCGGTCACTTACCTCTTAGAATTTTACCCTTATTTTACCAACACTAGAAGCTTTAATTTGTATGTGATCTTGGCTATCACACTTAGTCAGATTTTATGCACAATTTTGTGTTTCAAATGCCCAAACCTTTTTTATGAACCAACCTCTTATAAAACTTGTACCCAATTATGATTTTCCTCATCAAATCTTGGTTTGAGGGGGAACACCTCCTCCCATACTCAGGGCATCCTAAAATTTTAGCAAGTTGGGAGACAAACCAACCAAAGTGGGAATCCCACCACCCTTATAATTTGATTTAACCATGTACCCACATGGAGAATGGTGAAAAAATTCATGTGGAACTTAGCTAAAAGACAAATTAGAGTGGTGGAAATTATTTTGGACCCATATGATCCCATGTGCATGCTTCCCACTCTAGTTTTGACTCTTTAGCAATTTGGGAGACAAACCAACCAAAGTGGGAATCCCACTAAACTTATCATTTGATTCACTCATGCACCCACAAGGATAATGGTGCCATAATTCATGGGGAACTCAGACAAAATAAAAATTAGAGTGGTAGAAAGTATTTTGGACCCATATGAGCCCATGTGCATGATTCCCACTCCATTTTGTACTCTTTAGAAAGTTGGAAGACAAACCAACCAAATGACAAACCTATTAGCTAAGTGGGAATCTCACCCCCTTATATTTAATGACCACTTATGAGCCCACTTGGAAAATGGTTCCACGCTTCACTGTTCCACTATTTTGGAATGTTTCTTGACAAAAATGCTATAATTACCCCCTTCTCCTTCACCCTTGGTTAAGTTGGTCTTTGGTAGAAGAATTATTATTGTAGGTTTTCCACTTTTGAAGGAGTTTATCATCTTGGAGGAGATAAGGTAAAAGCAATAAAAATCTACCCAAATTTTTTAAAGTCTTATTCAACAACATCAACATCAACATCAACAACCATCTTCCATCCTAAGGTAATTTGTGTTGTTTTGTAATTTCAATTTCTTCCTTTCTATCCTCCTTTGGCCTCTTATTTTTTGAATTATAAATATAATCCTTTAGCCTCTTATTTCTTGGTTATAACTCCTTTACCTTTTCTTTACCATCTTTCCTTTTATCCCTTTGCCATTTTTATCCCCTTCACTTTTTACCCATTTCCCCTCTGCCATCTTTAGTATCTTACCCATTCACCGCATTATACTCCTTTGCCTTCTTATCATCTCAAACTTTATCCCATTTACCCAATTTTCAAATTTTCCATTTACCAAACCAAACCAAACTATCCTTTTGACACTTGTCAAGTTACCAAGCCAAAATCACAACCTTCAACTTGGCCAATTTTTAACATTAGTGTTAATCAAACTAGTTGATTTATTTTAGTCATATTAGCAAAGCATTTAATTTTATTGATTAATTTTATATTATTTTTTGTATTTAATTTTATTTTTCCATTTTATATGCATGTATCCTTATTTTTATTTTCCAAATTAAATTTTTTAAGTAGGTGGATTGACAGCCTCCTAAAAAGCTTTCACTTCTAGGATCTAGCTCATGCTAGGCAATCCACCTTGTTTTAGTTTTTTTTTCCAATGTGATATAATTAGATATTAAAAACAAAGTAAATGAAAGGTTTTAAATATTACTTGGAGATGATGGTTGATTGTGCGCCATTGATCAAGCTTTGTAGGAACTCCTCTTTGGCTGGGGAGGAATGACCTATAAATTATAAGTAAACACTTGGATAAAAATGGATTAATATGAAGATGAGTGGGCTACCTAATTACAAACCAATCCCAAAAAGAATAATGCTTGATCAAATGGACGTCAAACCATTGTTTTCAATTAATATGGATAATAAAGATAAAAAGATAAAGATTATAAGATATAAATGATGTAGAAGATAATTTGATAAAGATAAATGATTATGGATTATTCAAGAAATAGATAAAATATACAAGTTAATATATGTAGGTATAAATAATACAAAATAAAATTTAATAAATATTAGATAAATGTAGATTATCTATGATTAAAAGATAAGATAAATGGATTATTCAAAGACAAGATGGATAAATGCTTTAATAATTTTTACTAATGGATATCAATAGATTAGGAGAGAAATTTAGAGAATAAAATTAAGATTATGTAGACTTTATGGATTGTGAATTCTACCAAAAATAGAATTTGGGACTATTTTTGTGTTTTAGTAGGGATCGATGTCGATCTTGCAAGATCAACATCGATTCAAGTGAATCGATGTTGATTCTATGTCAACTATTAATACTCAAAAGTGAAGGATGGAAAAGGTTTGAAAATTTGATAGATTAATGAAAATAGATAGTAGATGATAAAATAGAGATGCTAAAGGACTAATAAACCATAATGTAAGCCAAAACTAAGCAATATAAAATGTAAAATTAACCTTTAATGAGTGAAGTGAATGTAGATAATATGTGCTATAAACATGGGATTTAAACCTCCAATATGGCTTGATATCATATGGAAAGGGTCTAATAGGGTACGTATGTAATTTTAAAAATAATTCAGTTTCATTTTAGAGTCCAAAATTATAGTCATAAGCCATAGAGGCTTACTGTCTATATATAGATTGACGTTGATCCATGATAATTAATGTTGATAATGGAGGATAAATGTTTATTGTGGAAGATCAACATCAATTAGCCCAATTTGGTCAAAAATTGGCTTGGGTTTTTTTGAACTATGTGCTAAAGTAAGTGAATGTAACACTAAGTTGTTTATATGGGTTTTTGACAAGGGTAAGTTGTTAGAAGGTTGTTGGGAGGTTGGATGGGTTTTGTTTTATTTGATTTTATGAATTTTCGTTATTTAAAATATTCTATGTGGTTAAGGATGGCAAATAATAATTAATAGGATTAATTACCATTGGTAAATAAGGGTATATACATAAAATAAACATTTAAGTATAATTTGACATTTAATTATGGACATTTAGTTTATTATACTTTATGTTATATTTTATGTATATACTTTCAAGTTGTTTGAGAGTGGTTTTGGACCTCTAGGAGTTAAGATACAAAATAAATATTTTTAGAGGTTTCCACTGCATTTTAGACTTAGCCTATTTCAAGACTTTAGGATTTCAGACTCAACCTATTTCAGGGTTTTAGGATACGGTGTAGATTTATAGCGTCTACATTTTCCCCTTTTTATTGAGAGGTTTGTAGAGAATAGACATGAGATAAAAACCAAGATGATTCTAATACCCCAAATGTATGTGAGAGGTATTCCCCCTCAAACTAGGAGCTAGCATGTGATGATGAGATGATGATGGGTTTGAAAAATATAGTGGATGGATGAATAGGATGAGGATCTAAAAGATAAAAGAAAAGGTAAATGATGTGGATATCTAAGTGAAAAACTTGTTTGCACTTACAAGGAGAGGGTAATTACACATAGTAATACCCTAATGCCAAAATAGATTACCACCAATATGAACAAGTGGGTTTAAATAAAGGCTACCAAGGAGACAAATGACAGGGAGGTATAACTAAAGCATCCACTATGATAATAGTCAGGGACCCACTTATAGATGTATTGTATCAAGGTGAAATACACTCTTTAGGATTTGAAAATGTGAGATGTTCCCAATAGAGGGTAAGCTAGGATAGATTGAGGGACCAACATGGTTCATCTTCCACTAACCTAAGATTTTAGGTGCAAACTATCATAATTGTAATGGGTGTAATTTTCTTGGCTTTGGGTACAAGGTTATATGCATGTGAAATATTTCAAGTAAATAAAAGATAAGGGATAAAGATAAATCAAAGAAGATTAATGTAAATTGTTACTATGGCTATGAATAGCATAGTCCAAATGTCATTTTATTATTGGCTAAATGTCAATCAGAACCTCCAAATGTGAATTTGGATGGTTTATGCTAGATGGATGGATGAGTATGTGATAAATAAAAAAAGAGTGCCAATTTTGTAGCTTAGTGATGAAGTACAATATTGAACTAACAAGGGTTTGAGATATTATAGGTAGAGGTACCCCAAGACAAATAAGTAATAAATTACCACAACTATGATCAAGTGGGCTCAAATTAATTTAATCAAGAGAATAAATGATAGGGTTGGTTGATAGAAGCATACAATGTGATTTCAATGTGTGTGTTACCTATAGATGAATGCTCTCAAGCGGAGGTATACTCTCAAGATCTACAAAGGTGAGATGCTAAAAAAAAGTGCATGCCTTATGAAGGATATGGGACCAATAGAGGTTAATGTCCACTAGCCTAAAATGTAATAGGATAAATAATGCGATAAATGTGGCAAGGTAACAAGATTTAGCTTAGGGACAAGATTGGATGCATGAAAAATTGTAATTAATGAAAAAAAGGCTAATTGATGATAATTAACAAGGATGGTCATCAACTTATAGGATCAACATGCATACCATAAATAGTATGGCCTAAATGTCATTGGTGTATCTACGTGTGATCAATCAAATATTTTTGAGAGAAAATAGGACACTTTTTTGGATGCTTATAATGGGGGATTTGGTGGATTCATATGTGGATTCCTGGTTTTGATAGTGATGAAACTATGGGCCATAACCTTTTATGTGTTTTAATAAGCTTTGGGATTATTGATGAAAATTGAATTAGATTAGATGATGGTATGTATTTTTATTTTAATGTCAATTTAATACATGATAAAAAAGTAACTGAAGTTAACTCGACTCCTTAGTTTCTTGGATCAGGGTGAGGCATGAGCTCCTTTGTGATCTATGTATTCTACAAACCTTGTCTAATGCTAATAAACACCTTGGTGATCATCAATCAAAAAATATTAGGATTTCTTAAGATACGAAATGATATGGGATGATGCTAATATTAGTATATATGGATATAAAATTAGGAACATGACATCTCCCTAGGTCAGAGGCTAAGTCTTTGTGTACTAGTGATGATAGGACCAACTTGGATCAACCCATGTTTGATTTTGTACAGGCTAATCAATGTGGGAAGTCTATTAGATTTTGGAAATCTAATCGATGTAGGAAGATTTCTTGGGATATTATTTGACTTTTGATTTTAGATTTTTTATGGGCATGCTTGATAAATTTTAGCTAAGATAGAAAATTTGATCAATGTAGGAAGCTTTTTTGATTTATAACTTTGAATATCCATCCTTTAAGGGAATGGTCTATGATTATAAGATATATTTTTGAGTTTTATGAATAACTATCCTTCAAGGGAGTAGTTTATGTTTTTGAATTTTAGATAGTCATCCTTCAAGGGAGTGGTTTATGCTTTGTGCCCTTTTGATTTAATTTTATCCCAAATTATTTTTTAGTCATGGGTTGACTTGAACTGGCCTAGGTCACATTCTTAAAGGAAAATATTTGACACAAGGTGATAATGTGATGCTAAGTGGGGTGGTCCTATGGATAATGATGATTTGGGGCTCCTTCCTATATATAGGTAGAGCATGTATAGTAGAAGAATGCTATTAGAAGAGCTAAGGTGCCCATATTTAAGATCATAAAGATAGTGCTATTAGATGACCACATGATTATATATCATTATAGGGTATATATGGGGATTATGACAAATATAAGTAATGGGAAAGTCTATGTCAATTTATTGATCACCAAAGATATTAATAATGATAAGGTTGTAAATGTAAAGTGCTAGGAGACTCATGATTTTGACTTACCTTCCAAGGAAGTCATGCAATATGCCTTCGATCCATGATATATGGGCCAAGCCAATTAGGAACAAATTTTTCTCAACTAATCTTTTTCATATTAGTGTCATGTTAGTTTTCTTGATTAGGAGAGATAGGAATGATGCCATTAATTTTGAAAGGGGTGTTATATGGTGGTGATGGGATATTTGATTTAGGATATGCATGGTGTTGATTGGGATATTCATACATAAGGGTGTCAATAAAGGTGTTGAGTGCTAATAAATGATATTCCCTAGTGAGAGCTCCTAAAATGGGGAACCAAAGGATTCATTATCATGGATATGAGGTAAAGGGATCATTAGACAAAAAGAGGTTTCTCCTATCCTTGGGATGAGAACATCATTGGGATGATAGATAGGTTTGTAAATTTTAGATGGAGGTAGGTCTAGTGGGATAGTGTGGATTTTATTTTATTGGTTAAGGATGGGATCAAGATCAAATTCATTGTTTAATAGGTCATCTTCTCATAAAATACTCCAGACTATTGATTTAAATGCTTTACAATTTTCAATATCATGTTTGAGAGTCTTATGATAAGCACACATCTTATCTTTCCTATACCAGGAAGGTCTTTGAGT
Source organism: Torreya grandis (assembly GCA_037957365.1). Lineage (NCBI taxonomy): Eukaryota > Viridiplantae > Streptophyta > Pinopsida > Cupressales > Taxaceae > Torreya > Torreya grandis. The sequence continues at coordinate 1,171,731 of JARHVA010000522.1, read as the reverse complement.
GTATGGTTTGAATGGTCTAATAGGTGGTAATGAAATGAGAATGTCTATAAAATTTGGTCGATAATGGTGGTGTATGATCCTCTCAATGAGTCGTGTTGTAGTTTCTCAACCTTTTTGATATAAACTTTTGATCTAATTTAGCTTTGGTATTTGTTATCTTGATAGGATTAGAAGGATGCATTTTTATTTTGATAGTTGTGTATTTAGTTAGATTCTTTAAGTTATTAGAGGTGGAAGGTTTGGTTGATGGTTTTTGTCTTGAAGGGAGAGGAAGATATTTTTGGGTAGATCCTTTACATGATGATTCAATGATTTTGATAGGTAGTGTAGATGAAGGATGAGGTCCTAAGATGGATGGTCTATTTTGGATTAGGGGTGCTATTGATTTTTCCTTTTTAGTGCTAGTAGATGTGATAAAGATATTTTTGTAACTTGGTTCAATTATTTTACCTTTGGATAGAGAAGGAAACTCTAATATTATTAGTAGATGTTGGAGGGATTTTCATTTTAAGACATTTAGACATTTATTTGGATTGATTGGATTTGTCATTTTATTCTCATTCTTTAGATTAGGGTTACAAATCTTTTTAAGAGATTCCTCCTTTAGGATATCCCATGTAATGAGATTAAGGAGGTTCGAATGGATGATAGGGATGATTTGGATAGGCTCATGTCATTGTGTTTCCAAGATATCTCCTATAGGGAGGCCTAGTATTTTAGAGGATGAGTTTCGAGATGTATTAACTTCTTGTAGTAGAAGTTGGTCATGGGTAGTACTAATCATGTGACCCCCTTGGTTTGGGATTCTTTAGTGTGTGCTTGTAAAGAGTCTAATGTGGATGGGTAATTAGAATATGGATGCTAGATAGTATTAAGGGATTCAATAGGGGGAGCATTTGTATTCTCCAAATGAAAGTCCCCTTTGTCGCTGAGGTTTTGTACCAACTATTTAAAGGATTGGTATCATTTTATGTCATGTCATATTACCTTATGATAAGCATAAAACTCATCCTCTTTATACCAAGTGGGTTTAGGATGTATATCATTGACTGGTTGCTTGTAAGATTTTATCCAATACAAGAGTATAAATCTCTCCTAAAGGGGTATATTTTCTAGGGTGAAAATGAGTAAGGCCCCTAGGTGGATTTGTTTGAGAAGTGGATGATCCTAATTGATTGGGTGTTGGAGGGGGAGAAGATTTTAGAATAATAGCATTTACCTCCCCTTTTAGTTTACGATTATTGTTATTTCTTTTTCATGGGTCAGGTTTAAAGTTTTTATTGTGTAACTTAACTTCTCCCTCTTCAATGCCATGAATCTTGAGTTTATGTGCCATGGTACAGGATTCACGAAAGTTTTAAAGGTTTGAACTTGTAACATGGATGAGATATGTTTTACATGAGAGCATGAAAACAATTTGATTAATTTAGGTTGTGGCAAGGAAAAGGTTAACAGATTGATTAGGTTATACCAACAAGCTATGAAGTTGATAATAGATTCATATTCAAATTAATGACACCATATAAGGTAGTGAGGGTGATTTTCCTAGAAATGTTTATTGAGAAGTGTTCTAGGAAGACCTAAGCTAATTTTTTGAAGGAAAATAATGAGTGTTGGGGGATGGAGTTAGACTAATCCAAAGTTGGTCCAGCTAATGATATGGGAAAATCCCTAAGTAGGAGAGCATCATCATGGGATATAAGGCAATAAAAATGCCTAAATTCCCTAAGGTGTTGTTGTGGTCCCTCTTTATTTATGAATTTAATAAATTTTGGTAATTGCCATTGTGAAGGGTAAGGTCTCATGGATATGGATTAATGGACTCATTAAAAATTTGCTCATAAGAGAGAACATTCTTAGGCCTTGAGGTTGAGGCTTCTAAATGGGACATCTTATTCATAAGGATGTTTATGAGGTTTGGTTGGGTGGTATACTAAGGTACACCCCATAGGTATTGTTGTTGAAGGGTTAGTGACGTGATGAATGGTTACAACTAGGGATAACCAAAGGTTGTGGTGTTAACTGATGGGGTTGAAGTAACATATGAAGGATATGTATTGTTGATAGGATGGGTTGGAAGATGATATGTGTTGATATTGGGGAGGTATTTGAGAGGATTGTGATGGATGCATTAAATATTGGGATGATAAAAGAGCAATTGAAGTTAGTTGTAATGAGACATTTTATTGAGGTGGTAGGAATTGTGGTTCTAAAGCCATAGTGGGTTGAGGTAGGATATTTTATTGAGATGGTTGGACTAATGGTGGTGGATTCATACCACAATGGTTATATATATGTAGGAGGGATGCTAGGATAGAAACCAGGCTTTGTGGGGATGTAAGGGTAAGTAAAGGTTGGGTTATCATGGTACTTAGGATTATAAGAGTAGTAGTGGATGTGTTTAAGGGTGTTTTTTAGGATGGACCTGGCCCTAATAGTGATGTATCCACATTATTAAATTGAATAGGGTCGGATACATGGGGTGCTGATGATGGTTTTATGACCACACTCAGCGAGTGTGAACCCCCATTGGTTCCACCTTGTGGCATACCAAAAATATGTGGGGCCTCAGGAAGGGAAATGGGTGTGTTTCATAAGGTGAGATAATGGTTAAGGTCCAATGGGGTGTTATACAAAATGTAAATAAACTCTAGATTCCCTTGAGTATAATATAATGTAAGATGAGGTAATTTAAAGGATTTAGGGGAAGTGGATAAACTTGGAGTCAACTCCATGGATGAGGATGCCGATGGAGGTTCAGTTCTTTTTCATGATTGTTGTTGCATTTCAACCATGAGATGGAAAAAAGCAAAAACAAAAAAGAATTTTTTAAACCACTTTAAGGTTTTAATTAAATATGCAAAAACTAAATTTGTTCCAAATTTTTTTTTATCTTTTTTAACTTTAAGATGTGAGAAGAAACAAAGAAAAAGGATAACAAGGGTCCTAAGAAATGGTAATCTAAGGATGGTTTTGGATATTTTGTTTTGGTGCTCAAAGGAAATATATATTAGTATTAGTACATGGCTTGGAACTTGGGGCTTGCTCCCCTCATGTCACAATTACACATCCAGTGATGGTGCTTAGCCAAACATATCGATAGTCCAGATATTATAATCAGCCATAGAACTAAGTTGGTCCTCCCCTTGGTGGTGAAATCCAAGTGGGATCACTAGGAAGAATTTTTTTGTGAGGTGATGAAATCCCTATCGTCTTCCTTATGTCAAGTGTTTAGATGTGTTAATTTATGTTGTGATTTAGTTTTTGTGTGGATACAGTGATGACTATGATAGATTTATGCCTAGATTATTCTATGTGAATTACTTAGGTAGACAAAAATGAATGCAATTTATTTTAATCTCAAAAAGGAAAAAAATGCAAATTTTAATTTTTCTTTGTATGAATGCATCAAATAAACAAAGGGAGAGAGACTAAAATTCAAAATTTTAATTTTTAACAAGAAAAATGAGACCTTAAGGGTCCCACTAGGCATGCCAGATTGTTTTAGTTTTTTTTTCATTTTTTCAATGTGATCTAATTAGCTATTAAAAACAATGTAAATGCAGGGTTTTGAAGATTACTTGGAGATGAAGGTTGGTTGCACACCGTTAATAAATATTTGTGGGAACTTCTCTTTGGATGGGGAGGAATGACCTAAAAATCACAAGTAAACACTTGGACAAAAATGGATCAGTAGGAAGATGAGTGTGTTGCCTAATTACAAACCAGTCACAAGAAGTGTAATGCTTACTCAAATGGATGTCAACCCACTATTTTCAATTAAAAAGGATAATAAAGATAAAAAGATAAAGATTACAAGATATAAATTATGTAAAAGATAATTTGATAAAGATAAATGATTATGAATTATTCAAGATAACAAATAAAATATACAAGATAATAGATGCAGGTATAAATAATACAAAATACAATTTAATAAAGATTAGATAAATGCAGATTATCTATGATTGAAAGATAAGATAAATGGATTATTTAAAGATAAGATGGATAAATGATTTACTAATTTTTAGTAATGGATATCAACAAATTAGGAGATAAATTTATAAAATAAAATGTAGATTATGCAGGCTTTAGGGACTATGAATTTTGCCAAAAATAAAATTTGGGTCTATTTTTGTGTTTTAGCAAGGATCGATGTTGATTCTATGTCAAATGATAATACTCAAAAATGAAGGATGGAAAAGGTTTGAAAATTTGATAAAATAATAAAAATAGATGATAGATGATAAAATAGAGATGCTAAAGGACTAATAAACTATAATGTAAGCCAAAACTAAGCTATACAAAATGTAAAACTGACCTTTAATGAGTGACGTGAATTTAGATAATGTTTTTTGAAAACATGGTATTTCAACCTCCAAAATGGATTTCTATCATATAGATAGGGGTCTATCAGGGCACGTATATAGTTTTAAAAATAATTCAGTAAAGTTTTTAGAGTCCAAAATTATAGTCATGAGCCATTGAAGCTCATTTTCTATATATAGATCAACGTTGATCCATGATAATCAGCATCAATCATGGAATATCGACATCAATTATGGATGATCGACATCAATTAGCCCATTTGGTCAAAATTTGGCTTGGGTTGTTTTGAACTACATGCCAAAGTAAGTGAATGTAACACTAAGTTGTTTGCATGGGTTTTTGATGAGGGTAAGTTGTTGGAAGGGTTATTGGGAGGTTGGATGGGTTTTTTTTTTATTTGATTTTATGAATTTTGGTTGTTTAAAATATTTTGGGTGGTTATGGCTGGTGTAAATAGTAATTAATAGGAGTAATTACCATGGGTAATTAAGGGTATATACATAAAATAAACATTTAAGTATAAGTTGACATTTAATTATGGACATTTATTTTCTTATACTGTAAGTTATATTTTATGGATATACTTTCAAGTTGTTTGAGAGTGGTTTCAGACCTCTAGGAGTTAAGACACAAAATATATATTTTTGTAGGTTTCCACCACATTTTAGACTTAGCCTATTTTAGGAATTTAGGATTTCAGACTTAGCTTATTTCAGGGTTTCAGGCTATGGTGTAGATTTCTAGCATCTACACACCCATCTACTTGTCTAACAAACAAGTGTGTTTAAATGTTTTCTTATTTACAAGTATTTTTCCTTAGACAAAGAAGAGTTATCACAAAGTTTGGAGTTCAACACATACACATTCAATAGGTATTCTTCTTCAAACCCATAACATAGTTTCTTTATTTACACACTAAGGAAAGTGAAAATTAGATAGAAACAAATTGTTAGAATACATTTTAATAATAGGTCTACATATAAAGGAATTTTATAGTATGCTTTTATTTTATTATTTGCAAAATGTTGTGGCATGCTTTTATTATAATCTATTTTTATTATGTTTATGATTCTTGGCATAATATAAAGATGCTTAAGATGAAATTTAGGTAAAGGATTTCCTAGTAATTATAAATTTTGTGGCATTTTGTATAAGAATATTTAAGTTAAATCTATGGATTTTAAGTTTTTAATATGTTTTTATAAATTTTATATTACTAGCATTAAATAAATGAATGAGATGAACTTCATTGATTTAATTAGTGTCATTAATAGTCAAAATAAATTTAATCAAATTGAGTAGTGCGTGTGTGAAATTTATTGATCCTCAAGATCTAAAAATTATATGAAAACTTTGGCCAATTAATGTTTATGGTTTGAATATTATCATTTCACCAATTTGATTTAGGTTTCATGTTTATCATGATATCATGTTAGAATGTATTTATTTATGTTATGCTGCATGTGATAGTTATCTTATAACACATGGGTTTTTAGTTGACTTTCTTGATTTTTGCACTATTGCCATCTATCCATCTGCGAAGGGAGGGCCATTACCTTATTAGGAGATTGTGAAGGGGATCATTCATCCATGGTTATTGTGGAAAATCACTCGGATGATACTCTCTATCCCCTTCTAATAGTGAACTTATAGAGGCTTCACTCAAATTGTTTTTAGATATAAATGAGTTTGTTGTGACTTATATGTTCTATGGAACATTATATTATTGTAATATGATTATTCAAATGTGTATTATTGTATAGTTGTATGTTATAATGTAATTTTTAATATAAAAATAGTTGGTTGTAAACTTTTTTTAATTAATGAAATAATTAAATTAACATTAGTTGAATTATTATTATGGATATTTATTGCTCTTTATACGTTGTTTTTTATGAAAGCAAATCAACATGTTTATGTCTAAGCACTAGCTAAATGAATCAACACTTAAAACTTAAGGTTAAACTTATAATTATTTTAAACTAATGCATTTATTTAGAAATCAATATTGTTGTAATAAATTTCAAAATTAGGGTTTAAAAAAAAATACCTAACTCTAGTTAACCCTGAGGGGTTGTTACATTGTGGTATTAGAGCTAAGGCTTAAACACTTGGACTTAATGAGTCCACTAACATATTATTATTATTCTTATTTATTTATAAATAAGAATGTCATGTCAAATGATCATTAGTGAGGGTACATAGAATCCTAATTATGTTAACCCTCCTATTGACTTGAATTAGTTTGTTGTTGAATAAATTGTAAAGCTTAATTATATTATCATACCCATGACTAAGACTAGGGATAGTATATGTACCATTGAATAGGAATTTAATGGACATGTCTAGGAGAACAACTAGAATGAAACTAAATAACATCCTATTGAATACTAAGTTCCTTAGGATCCTAGGTAAGAGGAAGTACCTCAAGATGTCAGAGCATGTGTTGTTGCTAAGATTGTATGAGATATGAAGAAGGTTATTCCACTCAAGTTAGATGGAACTATTTTGTGAGATGGAGCTGAAGTATGACTAACTAAGATGGAAAAGTATTTTGAAATTTAAATTTACTCTAAGGTTACTAAAGTAGGTTGGGGAGTGTACTAGTGGGTTGGTGAAGCAACTATATGGTGGGAAAATAAGAAATTAGAGGTGAATCTTGACTCTACCACCACCATGTGAAAATAGTTTGTGACCTTGTTTATATCATATTGGTTACCCTAAATCTATTTTGATTATAAGATGGATTTTTTTAGAATTTGAATTAGGGATAATTTTTAATGACTAAGTATTGAGATTAATTCACTAGTCTCATAAATTAAGTTCCATAGTATTAAACAAATGAGAGGTTTTACATCAAGAAATTATTTACGGGATTAAAACCCTAAATAAGTTATGAAGTAGATGTGCATGGGCCATATAATATGGATTAGGTATTTGAAAAAGAAATTAAGAAAAATAAAAAATTTAAGTTATTTACTTAGGTCAAAGATAAATTTAAAAAGAAGTTTGGAGGTCCCAAAATAACTTTCAAAGATAAGAATTAGAAGAGGAGTGAAAACTCTAAAGCCTAGTCCAAGAGTTAGAATGCCAAGTTTAGAAGTGATTTAGGTAATAATAAACTAGGTAATGATTTTAAAGGAAGTTTCAGAGGGAATCAATAATCTAAAAGGAAAGGACCACATAGTGGATGCTTTATTTGTGAAGCTGATCATTATGCTAAGGAATGCACTTAGGGTAAATTAGATAGTAAGAATAAGGTTTTCACTCCACATCATGAATATTTACAATAGAGGATTCACGTAGCTATTAACAACCATAAAGATGAGTTTTAGGATTTTCTTATTGAGCTTTTAGGTACTTTATTTGGTCAACCAATTTTAATTCTGATTGACACTAGAGGTACTAAATGTTTTATTACTCCTAGTATGTTTAATAAGTTATCTAGGAAATATCATGTTATGGCAAATGTATGGTTTGTTTAATATGAGAACGAATCTAGGGTTAAGGTCAAAAAGTGCTTGGACAAATTTGAGATCAAAATACTAGAATTAACTGGGTTAGTGAATTTGTTTTCATCTCCTTTAGGGTCATATGATGTGATCTTAGGGGTAAATTGGTTAGCTCAACATAAAGACAAGGTAGACTATCTATTTAAAAGGGTTGAATGTCTATATGATTTGGGTAATCAGTCCCAAATTTAAGGAGCATTAAGGAAGCTTACGTTGAGGTATATTTTTTAATTCAATTGAAAAAATCTCAAAAGAAAGGATGTCAAGAATTTATTTAAAAAATGAATGAGACGTAGGAATCAAATGAGCCTTCTATTGAAGATTATCCTTTTCTCTAGGATTTTTGAGATGTTTTTCCTAAAGAATTGTTAGGTTTACCTCCTAAGAGAGAATTTGATTTCTCAATCAATATCATTCTAGGGATTGAACCATAGTCTAAATCCCCCTACATAATGATGACAACTGAGTTAGTGGAGTTAAAGGGTCAACTTCAACAAATTTTATGTAAATGATTGCTTTGACCAAGTGTGTCACCATGCGGTGCACCAGTGGTGCTCATTAAGAATAAGGATGTAACTCTTCACTTATGTATTGATTACAGGATGTTGAATAAGGTGATAATTAAAAATAGTCATCCCTTACCTCACATTGATGATTTTTTTGATAAAATACATGGAACATTAATTTTTTTAAGATTGATCTTCAATTAAGATATCATTAGTTGAGGATTCATTAGGAAGACATCATAAAAACATCCTTCAAGACTTGATAGGGCATTACAAGTTCATTGTTATTTTTGGGATAAAAAATGTGCCTATGAAATTTATGAATCTCATGAACAGTGTATTTAGATATTATCTAGATTGATTTGTATTAGTATTTTTAGATGATATCCTCATTTATTCACAATCTGAGGAGGAACATATAAAGCATTTGAAGCTGGTTCTGTAATGGTTTCAAAAGCATAAGCTTTTTGGGAAAATTTCAAAGTGTTCCTTTTATCAATAAAAGGTACAATATCTTGGGCACATTATATATACATATAGAATTTACATGGATTCTTCAAAGATTAAATCCATTATGGAGTGGCCAACACATAAATAAATCCATGAAATTGGAAGTTTTATGGGTTTGGTAAGGTATTATAGGAAGTTCTTACGTAAATTTTATAAGATTACAAATCTGATTATTTCTTTTCAAAAAAAAAATTAGAAGTTAGTGTAGTTAATGAAGTGCGAGGAAGCTTCTCAAGAGATAAAAAGAATACTCACCTTGGAACCAATGTTGAGAGTTCCCAATCAAAACGTTCAATTCTCTGTAATAACCAATTCTTCCTGAGATGACCTTGGAGGATTTATCATGCTAGAGGGTTATGTTATAGATTATGAGTCTAGAATGTTAAAATTGTATGAGGAAAATTATGCCCCGATGATCTATAATTAGATGTAAATATTCATGCTTTACAGGTCTAAAGTCATTATCTATTAGGAAAACTATTTGATCTCAACACTGATAACATGGGGCTCAAGTATATCTTCACCCAACCTAATATGAATGCTTGTTAGAGGTGGTGGTTAGATTTCTTGTTAGGTTATGAACTTGAAATCAACTACATTAAAGGTAAGGAAAATAGGGTTATGGATGCCCTTATTCATCAAAGGTATATAACATCTTTGGCTACTATTAGGAGTAATTTTCGTGATCAAGTGGTGAAATTATCTCTAAGAGAGGAATTTTATGACCAAGTAAAGCTAGAATTGGCTTGAAATGATTATGATCCTAAGTTTGAGGGATTCAAGTTTGAGGATGATGGTTTATTTAGGTATAAAAGATGGATTTATGCACCAAATAAGGAGAATTTGAGGAGTGTATTACTCAGAGAACTACACAATGCTCCTTATTCAAGCCATCTAGGTGTGACTAAGCTCTTAAAAGAGCTAAGACTATTATATTTATAGAAAGGAATCAAGAAATACGTTGCTAACTTTCTTTCTTGATGCCTAAAATATCAATGAGTTAAGGTTGAGCATGTGCATCTCACTACGTTATTATACCTACATTTTTTACTAGAATGGAAGTGGTAGGTCATTAGTATGGACTTCATCTAAGGGTTACCGATGTCTTAAAATTGACATGACATGATTTTGGTAGTTTATAAATTCACCAAAGTATCTCATTTCATTCCTGGTAATATTTCTGATAATGCACATATGATTGTGAAGAGATTCATAATAGAAGTGTATAAGTTGCATGGGTTACTAGAAGATATTATTTTGGATAGATATTAAAAAATGACTTCTATATTCTGGATGAATCTCAATTAAGCTTTGAGTACTCAATTGAACTTTAGTATAGTGTACCATATAGAAACATATGGACAAATAGGGAGAATTAGTTAGGTATTAGAAGATCTTTTAAGAATTTACTACATGGATCAACAGTATAGATGGGAAGAATAAATTTAATTGGTTAAGTTTGATTAAAATAACTCATACCAATTAGTGCTAAAAATGGCTCCATTTGAGGCATTATATGGAAGAGAAGGTGTAGAACATCAATCAACTAGGATAGGTTAGAAGATAGGGTAGTTTTTGGTCCAAATATGCTTCTTGAAATGGAAGAGAACGTTAAGTTAATAAGGCAAAATTTGGATGAAGCTAATGATATACAAAAGAGTTATGTTTATTTCAAAATAATAATAAGGTAGTTTTTAATTGGAGACAAAGTATTAATGTGGGTAAAACCATATAAAATCTTGATTAAATTTGGTAAATAAACCAAGTTATCTCCTAGATATGTGGGACCTTTTGAGGTCTTGGAAGTTATCAACCATGTGGTATACAAGTTTGATTTACCACCAGCTTTAGCACTCATATGAAATGTTTTCTATGTATCATATCTTAAAAGGTTTGTTTTTGATCCTTCTCATGTGTTAGATTATAATGATTTATAGGTTCTAGATCCTAGGGTGATCATAGTAGAACTAGTTATAATAATTGACACTCACAAACTTAGTTTGTGCAATCAGAAAGTGTCTTAGTGTAATGTCTAATGGGACAAATATTTTGAAGATAGCACTACTTGGGAGTATTATTAAGAGTTTCATACGTTGTTTCATCATTTGTTTACTTATTAATTTGTTGATATTATGTTTTACTTTTTGCTAAATATTATTTTATTCTAGAAATTTTGTTGAGTTAAGTGTCATTGAGATGATGACCAATTTTAGGGGGGAGGATGTTAAATTTGATTTTCTTCTAGACTTATTATTATTGATTTTATGGTTAATAATGGATTTTCTTGATGTCTTAAGTAACTATAATTAGTTATATGTTTATTATGGATGGTTTTTATTACTTATGATCATTATTATTAACTTTTAGCTGGTTGGTTGTATTTTTATGGTATATTTTAATTACAATTAAGCATTATATTTTGCTACAACAATAACTATATTCTTTAACATGATCTGGTCTAACCACTATTCATTTGTACTGAGGTATATGTACAATGGATTTCATGCTCGTGACTATGACCAAGGGAGGGTATCATTGTAGAGGATGGTGTAGATGGAGACCTATAGGGAGAAAGAGAATGGAAATATGAAACCCAACATTTACCACATAGAGTAGGATTGCCTAATAACTACTAGTTGATTTATATTGCTTGCAACATGCCTTTGGGATACTATTGTGTTTTCAACATGTGGATGTGATTTATCATTATGATTGTATATTTTATAACCTAGTAGTGTGATTACATTTATGATTGGAATTCTTATATGTCGATCATACTCCATTGATTGTATTTATGAGCCATATGACTTAGATAAGTATAACTGTTGATGATTGAAAATTGCACTTGTTCTAAACACCAACAATGGGAAGTTTCAAGATGTGGGACTTAAGACTTGAAACAACCTCTAGGATTTTGAGAAGCTGGTTCTTCTTTATATCGAGTGTATACTAGGAAAAGGGATAGGAATTTTAACAAAAACACAAATTCAAGAAAGAAAATCTTAATCTATGGCAATGTGCTTGAATGTAATTTGACCTTAATCCTGAGCACATTAAGACTATATGTAAGATTCATTTAAATTTATGAGAAAACAAGTGCATGATCAATGTAAAAGATGAAAACAATAGAAACAGAGTCTCACAACATAGACTACTTTTGTAGTGATACATAAAATGTCAACAAGGCACAGGGTTCAATCTTCTTATTTGAATTTTCCAGTCACATAAGAGGCACAAAAATACGCACAGTTATATAAACTTTTCAACTCAAGAAAATGAGACAAAGGCAAATGACATTCTAATTCAAAGCTCTAGAAAGTCTAAACTCTTGACAACACAGCCTATACTACTTTTGCAAATGACACAGGAAATATTTAAAATTACGCTTTTTCTAAACACCAACAATGGGAAGTTTTAAGATGTGGGACTTGCAACTTGAAAAAACCTTTATATTTTTGAGAAGCTGGGTCTTCTTTATATCAAGTGTATACTAGGAAAAGGGAGAGGAATTTTAACAGAAACACAAATGCAAGAAAGAAAATCTTAATCTATGGTGATGCGCCTAAATGTAATTCGACCTTAATCCTAAGCACAATGAGACTATATGTAAGATTCATTTACATTTAAGAGAAAACAAGTGCATGATCAATGTAAAAGATGAAAACAATAGAAATAGAGGCTCACAACATAGACTACTTTTGTAGTGATACAGAAAATGTCAACAAGGCACAAGGTTCAATCTTCTTACTTGAATTTTCTAGTCACATAAGAGGCACATAAACATGCATTGTTATATAAAATTTTCAACTCAAGAAAATGAGACAAAGGCAAATGACATTCCTATTCACAGCTCTAGAAAGTCTAAACTCTTGACAACACAGCCTAAACTACTTTTGCAAATGACACAAAAAATATCAACAAAGGCATAAGATTCAATCTTCTCATTAATTCTCTAGTCACATAAGAGGCACATAAACATGCACAGTTACATAAACCTTCCAACTTAATAAGATAGAACAAAATCAAATGATATTACTAGTCATAGCTCTATAAAGTCTAAACTCTTTACAATAATTATCTCTCTAAATTCTCTCTGGTATCTCATCTCTTTTTTGGTGATCTCTACACCCTTATTTATAGCCTTGGATTCACTCCAAATTGTATACTTGTTCCCAATCTAATGGCCCAAATAAAATATAACCAAATTGGAAGTGTCTAATAGAAGATATTTTAAATATTTTGAAATTCTTTATCTTCTGGTAGTTCATTGGCTGAAATAGATTACATGACGCTCCCTTCTCTTAAACACTAGGTAACACTTAACCAATTTCTTGAAAACCTTTTTTATTACTTTAGGAGACACCAAAGGACAACACTTGGCGTGTTCCACAACACCTATCGAAGACATGCGGTACTTTTGGCATAACTTATACTCTTTTGTGTCTTTGTTCAAGAGTGTTTCACCTTTGACACTTGTTGCAATCCACTTCCTCAAAAATTTAACAGCTTAAAAGAAAATAAGACCCACAACATTTCTTACTTGAGTAAATTTAAAAGGGACATAGGGACAGGTGTCAATCTCTGCTACTTCATTAAAGGACACATGGCAATCTCCACTTTACTTATCTGGGGTTATGTGGTAGTCTCCACTTCTTTTAACTACCTTTTTAAAAACTTGTGGAAGATGACACATGGTGGTCTCTTCTTTACTCTATTTATACCATAGAAACAAATGGGTCTCATTTCATATTTACACAAACAGTGACACCTAGCAGGTTTTGCTTGCTTTAGAAATAACACTTAAGACCCACCACGGTCTTTGTTATATCACTAAAAAATAAAGATAATTTAGATCGTGACACGTGGTGGCTTCCAATATCTTTTGATGGGGTACGTGGCATCTTCCATAACTTTTATAAAATCAAAATTGAGACCTTCCACGACTGCCACTTAGCTTGTTAAAACCTTTCACTGAAAAGAGATGAAACATGGGTGCCGATATGAAACCACATATGCTGACACTTGGTGCATTCCACTGAGTCACTATGAGATACATGGCACATTCTAACTCATAGAAAATATGAAAGGTGCCCTGGATGATGACACTTGGCAGCTTCCACTTGATTTTGACACTTAGACAAAAAATGAATCAAAAGGAAAATAGAGCTCGTGCTTTGTTTCAAAACTTTGCCATCTCAGACCAAAGTATGTGAGGATAAAATTTTGTGATGTGTGACTAAAAAATAGAATGAAATGTAGAGTAAATCTTTACTCTACAGTTATTGGTGACCCCAAGGACTTTTGATCCTGCTCAAAAAGAAACCAAAACTCCCCCTAGATCAAAATTTCAAAATCACAGCTTCAGCAATGTTGTCTAGTAGGTGGACCACTCATGATTAGATTACCCTTGCTTATCCTACAATTCATTGAAGGCTAAATCAAGGTTAATAATATCCTTATGTGAAATTTTTTTCAAAATTTGAACTGTGGCCTTTAATTTGATTTTGAGCTGGGAAACAGGAACCAAGACAGCTTCTACTTTAGGAACTAATGAATCATCCCTTAGATCTTGGAAAACTATCTAATCAATCTTTTTGACCAATAACAAAGGTTCAATTTCATCTACCATTAACATGGTTTTATCATCAGGAAATGGAGAAGGAAGACCTAATTGTACTAGATCTTCAACATGTTGTTTCATTTCATTAATTCCTTCCTTCATGACATCTAGAAGCTCTCTATAATTGATGGCTATAAAATTGCAATTGAGAACCTCATTTACTCGCTTGGCAGTGACCATTCTGTCATTGATTCTTACTACTAAAAATGTTGCATTTGTTGCATCATAAAGATTTTGTAGCAACATTTGTTAGTCCATTACTCTCCCAAAGACTATATCTAGAGTGTTTACAACTGAACTCTCCACCTTTTTGCACAATTTCTATGCATTTAGCAGAAAGGTGAGAGAAGGCCTGAGCTAAATAATCTCTGAAGATATTCTCTTCCACATGGATTCATATAGCTCCTTTACTAGACTTAATACTCTAACATTCCTTGGCCTATCAGCCAATTCTAGTGTCAATTGTGCTACTCTCTATTGCTCTACTTGAAATTGGACTTGTATAGCCACAATATTATTCTATTTGGCTAGAAAAATTTGTTTCAATTGGGTAACTTACAACAAGTGTTCCTCACATTTTCCTTACAATGCTACCTTTTCATGCCTTAGGGTTGTCACCACATCTTTTACCTATGTGAGCCCTACTTTTAAAGAATCATTTTGGGCCTGAACTGCCTGGTGAGTCTAAAGAGAAATAGTATCTTGCAACTTTTTATTTAGATTCTCTATTTCATTATCTTTTATATTGATCTCTAAGGTCAAACTATTATAGTTTGCCTTTTCCTTGGCTAGCTCAGCTTCCATCTTCTATATCCTCCTTGATATTGTCAAGTAGTCTTCAGTAACTGTAGAAGTGGATTCAGTCAGTAGCTCAATTTTGTCCTATGGCCTGAAGAGGGACATGTCGATGGCCACCTCATTCATCATGTAATCCTCCAGCTATATCTGCTCAATTGGATTTATTACATTTGGTGACAAATGAGTCACCATCAATTATTGTTGGATGGGGTCAAATTGTGACTACAGATGTGGTGTAGCCAATGCTTTATTTTCCTTGATCTTATTTTTCTCTCTTCGGGCTTCCCTTGCCTTCTTAGTAGCATCTGCTTGGGTCTGGAAGGTAGAAGGAGAGGTAATGTGCCCACCCACAAAAGGATGTCCCTGTGGTAAACCATATTGAATAGCCAATTGTTGGCTATGGGCAATCTAAGGGGAAAGTTGCTTGGGAATAGAGGGGGAGAAATGAGGTAATGTTAAAGCCTGAGGTGGCACAGATGGGGTAAAGTGAGAAATGGGAATGGTAGAAGTAGCAAGAGATGTCATCTGGCTAGATGAAATCATCATGCCAATAGGAGAAGAAATATACTGAGAGGGAGAGGGAGGAATAATACTTACCTGAAGAGTAATTACAGTACCCTATAATTGGCACTGTGGGGTGTTCGTCTCCTCTTCTGAATCAAATTGAAACTGTACCCTCTTTCATTTCTTGGGTGTCTCTTCTTCTGGCTACATCTTTTTTCCTTCCACATCTACTTCTTGTGGAGAACTGGGAATATCTATAACCATTGTTGATGAGGAAACTTGTGGTGGTATAGACACCACACTCTTTTGCTTTTCCATGACACTGAGAGATTGGGTCCAAAATAATACAGTTATTATAGCTGCAATTCGCTCTAAGGCTTGTGAGTCTTGGCTTGACCCATCCCTAGCTTCCTAATCTTCACCCAGTGTCAACAAATTATTTGTCTATGGGCTAGATGTAGGAGAGAGATGGCACTCATCCCATAGTTCTTCCCATCTCTCATATGTGTCTACGTTCATGAAATAATGGGTTGTTTGACAATTTATCTGCCTATATTTTCAATAGTCTCTATTTTCTCAATATCCCAATCTTTATTCTTTAATGTCCTCCTTAAGCCAGAAGTCATTCTTACTTTAGGATCATAATCCCTTTACTTAACATAGAATGTTTCCCAGGGTCTATTTTGTAGAAGGGGAAAGTCTGTTAACTCAACATAAAATCCAGGATGTCTTCCCTAGGATTCTTCTTGGTTTCCCAAAAAGGGCAACCCTCATCTGTGATTCTAGTTGCGACTCTATTATTTCTTATCCAAGAAGCTATGAAACCATTTGGGTCATAAACCCATTTGTCCTCTATTAAAAGGAAACCCAAAATGGCTAGTTTTCCTGAGTAACACAACTTCAGCATCTCTGGTTTCCAAAACCATGTTGGTTGTCATCCATGGGAGATCATACATTTTTCTTTTCCTCTTCCCAAAACCAAATTCATTTTCAATTATGGATACCTACCTGGTGACCTCTAGGAATGATAACCTAAGAGTTAAAATCTTCGGTAGCAATATTGGTTCCCCACAAAAACCATGGACTCTTATAATGGTATGGTGGGATCCAAAATATAAATCACAAGGAATTGGGAAATTGGCCAGAAGATTTGAAACACTTGGGAATAATCTATTCATAACTAGTTTGAGGTTGAGGTGGTAAAAAGTAGGGGTAACAAATAATTCCTAGAATTCATATGGGTCACTAGTCTTTGACAAAATGTGTGTCCATGCAGACACATGAATGGTCCTTTGGAGATCAAAATTTGGGTCATACATATCAAGATACATATGTTGGGTGAAGAGGTCAGAGTTTTGAAAAAGCATGAGATGGAACAAATAGGAAGAATACTTGAGCACTACTTTTGATTTGAAATGGGCTAGTTATTCTACCATTGAGAAAGCAATTTGTTTAGAAAAGTCAAGTCGATACTCTTAAGTTTTATCAATGGTCTTCAGCCTAAAGAGGATAGCCATTTGTTTTGCATAAATTGCCATATCATCTTTCATGCCAAAGATGAAAGCCATCATAGACAATGCATCTTGGCTAGCATGTATGAATTGGGCTCTTGCTACAGGGAGTGTGGGCACCGTAGTGTCATCATCGCCCATTTGTAATTCAGATCTCAAGAACGTTGACTAGGTATTGATGTTTACCCATGTTCTTTTCATTTTAGCAACAGTGGGAAAAGTAGCTATACTATCATGATACAGGGCTAACAGATCCCTGATAGCTTGTGGTGTGATTTGCACCATGAATGGACCTCATTGAATGGTGCATGAGGGTGCATGGAATAAGTCTACACATAATTTGACCAGGTCGAGGCATGGATGCATAGCTGGGACAATGAATTGTGCTAGTTGTGAAGTCCATATCCTCATGGTAAATGTTTCATATTGCCCTACTCTAGCCCTCTGTAGACACCTTTGATGTGCCCCTTCTCTAAGAGTTTTTCTACTAGCTCTCTAAATAATTGGGTCCATCATGCCATTTGCATAATCTTTTATTTTTGTTGGATCACTTGCTTGACCAACTTCAGGAATCTTGGTCTGTGGATAGGTCTTCTATGGCTATGTGGGAGCTGAAGCATATGACTTACTTACAAGAAACTTATCAAGGGATTCATACATCCCAGATCCTTATTGTGAAGATTGTGCCCCCTCCATCTCTATATCTTTTATATGATAATTTGTATGAACTTTTGCAAAATAGAAACACTTTCATAGAAGCAAGTTTATTAAGCATTGAAAATGCAAGTAGCAGGATATTTTCACAGATGAAGGAGTGTTTGAGAACTTGTAAGCTTTAAATCTTGCTAAGAGGTATTTTTTGACCTATCAAGTCTCAAAATGGCATTAAACTCAGATAACCATTAGTAGATCCTACTCAATCTTTATGGAATAGTGAAATAGACATGTTATGCAAGTGGCAGCACAAGGTACCTTGCAGATTTCTAAAGATTTGGGAGACATTCAATGTATTAGAGAATTTTGAAAATTTTGAAAATTTTGAGCTACTGACTACGTGTTCAAATAACACTTATTTAAAAGAAAAGTGGGAAAACAAAATGGGAAAACAAAAGCAATACGGAAAGGGGAAACTATCTAACTATAATACATAGTATCTTTATCTCCATCTTGGATCAAAAGAATTTCTAAAATATCTTTCATGACAAGCCAGCTTATATTACCAGACAAGTGTTTTAATTTGATATAGCTCTGATGACTTGCTGCATTTGGGTGAGTTTGAGTTAAACCTACTTCCAACATATATAGACTCTTCTTGTTCTTGGAAGCTCATCGAATGCTGGCTCTTGATATTGGTATGTCTTATTAATAATTTAATGACTATTTGCTCATCAACAGAAGCCTTTTGACATATATCAATTATTGACTTAACTCCTTCTACTTCAAACTCCAATTCTATTGCATGATCATCCTCTTTCATGACTTCAAAATTACCAACCTCTTGAAAGGATAATTTTAAAAGAGTGCAATAATTTTGCATATGTAATTGAGTCTCCATGATATCTTGTTCCTCTACAACTGGCTCATAGCTTCCCTAAAAAATAATATAACCTGATCCAATGATTTCAAACAAATCATTTAAATCATGATCAAGGAAATGTTCATGCTCTTCCTCATCATCGTGCAAAATATGAAGAAAGTCAAAAATTATTTCTACTTCATTAGAGATTAAGGCATATGCATGTGACTTCTCACTCAAAATGTTGAATTCATGTTGAGAGACCCTAGGATTGATAGAAGAGGTATCTTTTAACTTTTCTTCTTCTAGAACATTTGGTATTTTATGATCTTCATCAAGTCCACTTCCAATAGAATCATAATTTCCATATGGGTCACTTTGCATCATAGCTAATAAATGATCATTTTATTCTTCATGATTATATCCAGTCCATTCACCTAGCTCCTCAACAAAAACCCTTTCTTCTTTATTCATCATATCATGGGTTGCCTCTAACTTTGCAGTTGGTTCATTGGTGATATGATCCTTATATAATGGCTCAAATAATATCTTCATCTTTCAACCATATTTAGTTCTTAAAATGAGGTGAGACCAATCAAGGGACATATATCCTCCTATCTTGGCTGTAAAGTCTCTTGATAAATGTAGAGTAAATTTTTACTCTACGTTGCATTTAAATTTTCAGTCGAGCACTGCAATTTTGGTTTTGGTAATACCTTGGTCATAGCAACAGAGTTAGAGCAGGGTGTGGTTTCATTCTTTGTCAAGTGTCAAAATGTAGTGGAAGCTGCTAAGTGGCATCATTCAAACATAGGCCTTTCTTTCTCTTCTAATTATTTGTTTCAATTTTGCATTGAATATTGAGTTCACGTGGAAGCCACCACATGTCACCTTCTAAAGCAAGAAGCCAGCTAGCTAGCATCTTTTGAGGCCCTTTTGTAACTCTCCAGAGAACTGTGGAACATGCCACGTATCCTAGTGGTAGTTAAACAAAATGCACCACATGTCAGTGTATGAGTCTCATAGAGGCACCCGTGTTTCATTATACCTTTTTAACCAAGTAGTATAGAAATTAAAAAGCACCAGATGGCAGTTGTGAAGACCCTGAACTGCTCTTTTGATAAAGCTATGGAAACCTCCACATGTCAACTACTGAGAGACTTTATTTCAATGCCTGGATCAAGCACTTTCATTCAATGCATAAAGGCATCGTTTCATTTTGCTAAAGTACGGAAGTGTAGTGGAGGCTGCCAAATGTCACTTTCTGAGTCCCCCTCTATCCCATCCCCAACAGAAGTAGAAAATACCACATAACTCCCTCAAAGCTATGAAAGCCTCCACGTGTCAACGTCTAAGAGATCATCTTTGAGTTTCATTATAAAAGGCATGGTGGATCTCAGATTTTATTTCAAGGGTAACTTGAGGCTGTCAAGTGTCATCATTTGGAGGAACCTAACGTACATCTCGAATATTTCTACAAGCAAAGTCTTAGAAGAAAGCACAAAGCACCAAGTGTCATTTTTTGGTGCCTTCTAAGAGATAATATGATTTTGATGGAATTGACTAAGTGTCCTCTCCCTTTTCAAAAGAGAGGGTATTCTGTGTGTTCATTTCAAAATCAAGTTGGAAGGAAATTCGGTGAGAGTTATTTCTAGTAGATGGGGTAGTTTACTAGGGGTTTTTTGGGTTTTACAAACATTAAAGAGGCTGTCTATTTGTCCCCTAGGTGATTAAGGTGGAATGGATAGTTGTGTAGCCCACTAGGTGATGAAATTTGAAATTTAGGTGTGGAAGGATGTATGTGAGGCATTAAATGCGCTAGATTTTAAAAATCATTTTGTCTAGGAGTCTGTGGCTATATAAGCAAGATGGTAAGATTGAAAAGAGGGGGAGAATTTTATAGTTTTAGACTTTTTAGAGTTTTTGACCAATAATATCATTTTCTTTTGCTCTATTTTATTGAGTCGAAAGGTTTATATGACTGTGTGTGTTTCTGCATCTTTTGTATGACTGGAAGATTCAATAAGAAGGTTGGACACTATGCCCTTGTTGATGTTATCTATGTCAATTGCAAAGTAGTCCATGATATAGATTTTCTAGTGTTGTGATTGGAAATGTTATTTGCGTTTGTCTCATTTTCTGGAATCTGAAGCTCTACATAACTATGCATGACTTTTATGCCTCTTATGTGATTGGAGGAATATATAAGAAGATTAAACACTATGCCTTTGTTGACAATTCCTGTATCTCAGCAAAAGACTCTCCTATTGTGAGCCTTTGTTTCTGTTATTCCAATCATTTACATTGATCATGCACTTGTCTACTCTTAAATGTAATTGAATCCTATAATAGTTACTCTGGGCTCAAGTTAGGATTAGGATTGCTCTCAGGCGCATTGCCATAGTTAGGTTTTAATTCCTACATTTTGTATTTCTATTTAGTCTCCTATCCCTTTTCCCCAACACTCATTCAATAGAAGAGACCAACTTCTTTAAAACCTTGAGGTTGTTTCAAACCACATTATCCCATAGCTTGAAACTTCCCATTGTTGATTAGCTAAGACCTAGCACAAGTTTATGCCGCCAACAATAAACATAAGCCAAAAATAGGAGGTATATCTATCACTACTACATCTTGAATTACAATTATATTAGGACAAGCATATAATTGTAATTGGAGTTGTTTAATTCTCCCTATTATTTGTATTGTTTTGTCATATAGCTATATGACTCCTTTAGTGAGTGGTTCATACTTAATTTCTAAAGCATCAACTATCTGCTTGGGCATTACTATAGTACTAGCCCCTAAATCAATCATTGCATTATGCATCAATTTCTTACCCACTATCAAAGTTAAATAGAAGGGATTCAGTTTGGATTTGCTTACATCTGTTGTATTATTCACTAGGGTTATTGTATGTAGATGAACTATATCTTTGAGCTTTTCTTTTTCATCAAGTCTTTCTTTGATAATAGTACCTTTAGGCACTGCTTGGCCTTGTAGAGCTTCTTGTAGTAGTGTCTTCTATTTAGGAATAGCCAATATATCCCATATTTATACTTATGTTGGAGTCTTCTTCAATTGATCCACCACATTTATTGGTCCCAAAGTCTGAGTTCTTTAGGAATAAGGATATCTTGTTTTATCTTGAATTTGTGCAGGAATCCCTTGATTCTACATCAGTTGAGGCACTTCTTGTCTAAAAATTGTGTTTCTTTGTACCTAAAATGGAGAATTCTCCATGACTTGACTATTCATAACCTTAAGCTATTCCACCATCCTTCTCTTTGATCTGGTGTAATAATTAGATTGCACCACTAGTTTTTTGGAGGTAAATGCTTCATTCAAGAAAACTAATTCTTCATCTTCAACCCATGAGAACAAAGCATGTTCTAGGGCTATTTCTTTCTCTTGTTGCAAGGACATCCCTTGCATCTAAGCCACTAGGACTGAATTTTGCATACTAGAAGACTAGTAGGCTTGATTGTCACTAGAACTTGCAAACTGACCATGCTCTACCATCTTTTGTTGTAGATTACCCATAGGACAATCTCTAGGTGTATGAGCATTATTACAAGGGAAACACCAAAAATTAGTGTTATCCACATAGTTATTTTGCCCTAGAACAATCTCCTTATTTGAATTGGGAGGAATAGTCTATGAGGGTATGCGGACTGTAACCAATTGGTTTTCTGGTTGATGGTTAGTTTGTCTTGGAGGACCCTAATATTGGTTTGGTTGAGATGAAAATATGTTTCCTTTATAGCCTTGATATGGAGGCTTAGGGAAATTATTCTGCTATCTTTTTATATTGATCAGCTCATTAGAAAATGTCCTTAGGATATTTTTGATATCATCTAGCTCAGATGACTGAGTGGGGACAATTTCTTTAGCAAATGGTCGAGGATAGGTGTACATAGACACAGGTGGGGCTATAGATTTAGGGGCTTCTTGAGGTAATGGTAAGGAAATTTGTGGGAACATGGGCATGGGAGGCCTTAGGGGTAACTTTTTAGCATTTATCAAATTATTCTCAGCTCTAACCACATAGTCATAAGCCTCAAGCAAAGTGTGTCCTCCGAGTGACTGAATCATAATAGATATATCTAAATTTAAAGCCTTAAGTTAAAATACTATATCCATACCTGGTAATGGTCTAGCTATAGCAGGGATTCTTTCCCAAGTATTTTAAAATATGGAATTGAAGTCAGTCATGGCTTTTTGTGGTGCCCTTTAAATGGTAATCAATTGTTGTAACAAAGAAGACTTATCACCCTTCTCTTCAAATCTTTTAAAGAAAAGATCTCCAAGCTGATCCCATGTAGATATGGTATTTGGGGTCAAAGACTGATACCATTCTAGAGCCTTCCCTTTAAAAGAAGCTGCTAATAATCTTATGGCCACATTTTGCTATGTGATAACATGTATAACATAGACATCTAATACATCTTGAAGATGTTCTTCAGGTGTTTTAAAGTATTGCCCACTAAATTTGGGTAGAGCTTTTAGGGCATTCACTGGGATAGGGTCCCAAGTGGCTGGTGGTATTAGGAGAATCAAGGGGCTATCAGTATTCTAGCTTGCATAATTTCTTGGTGGTATAGGGGCTCCCATATTTTCTCTTGGTATTCGTACAAACTGGTTGACTCTTCTTCTTGGACTAGTTACCAAAGGTGGCAAAAGAATACCTAGATTTGTAGGAGATTGTGATCTAGTTACTAGTCCACATCTATGACTCCTCATAGCTCTTTGGTTCATACGATCTTGAAAGAAACTTCAAGATTGGTCCCACTAGGCGTGCCAAAAATTGTTGATGATTTAAAATTATGCTTGTTCTAAACACCAACAATGGGAATTTTCAAGATGTGGGACTTGCGACTTGAAACAACCTATAGATTTTTGAGAAGCTGGTTCTTCTTTATATCAAGTGTATATTGGGAAAAGAGATAGGAATTTTAACAAAAACACAAATGCAAGAAAGAAAATCTTAATCTATGGTGATGTGCCTGAATGTAATTCAGCCTTAATCCTGAGCATAATGAGACTATATGTAAGATTCATTTATATTTAAGAGAAAACAAGTGCATGATCAATGTAAAAGATGAAAACAATAGAAATAGAGGCTCATATCATAGACTACTTTTGTAGTGATACAGAAAATGTCAACAAGGCATAGGGTTTAATCTTCTTATTTAAATTTTCTAGTCACATAAGAGGCACAAAAACATGCATAGTTATATAAAATTTTCAACTCAAGAAAATGAGACAAAGGCAAATGACATTCATATTCATAGCTCTAGAAAGTCTAAACTCTTGACAACATAGCCTAGACTAATTTTGAAAATGACACAAAAAATATCAACAAAGGCATAGGATTCAATCTTCTCATTAATTCTCTAGTCACATACGAGGCACATAAACACACACAGTTATATAAACCTTCCAACTTAAGAAGGTAGAACAAAATCAAATGATATTACTAGTCACAACTCTAGAAAGTATAAACTCTTTACAATAATTCTCTCTCCAAATTCTCTCTAGTATCTCATCTCTTTTCTGGTGATCTCTGCACCCTTATTTATAGCCTTGGATTCAATCTAGATTGTCTGCTTGTTACCAATCTAATGGCCCAACTAAAATTTAACTAAACTGGAAGTGTCTAACAAAATATATTTTATAGATTTTGAAATGCTTTGTCTTTTGGCAGTTCATTGGCTGAAATAGATTGCAGGATGCTCCCTTCTCTTAAACGCTAGGTAACTCTTAGCCAATTTATTGAAAACCTTTTTTATTACTTTAGGAGACACTAGAGGATGACACTTGGCATGTTTCGTAGCACCTATCAAAGACATGTGGCACTTTCCACTTAACTTATACTCTTTTGTGTCTTTGCTCAAGAGTGTTCCACCTTTGACACTTGTCACAATCCGCTTCCTCAAAACTTTAACAGCTTAAAAGAAAATAAGACCCATAACATTTCTTACCTGAGTAACTTTAAAAGGGACATAGGGACATGTGTCAATCTCCACTGCTTCATTAAAGGACACATGGCAATCTTTGCTTTACTTATTTGGGGTTACGTGGTAGTCTCTACTTCTTTTAACTACCTTTTTAAAAACTTGCAAAAGATGACACATGGTGGTCTCTGCTTTACTCTATTTATACCATAGAAATAAATGGGTCTCATTTCATATTTACATGGATAGCAACACATGGCAGCTTTTACTTGCTTCAGAAATAACACTTAAGACCCACCACAGTCTTTACTATATCAAGGAAAAATGAAGATAATTTAGATCATGACACATGGTGGCTTCCGCTCTCTTTTGATGGGGTACGTGGCATCTTCCATCACTTTTAGAAAAGCAAAATTGAGACCTTCCATGACTTCCGCTTGGTGTTTTTTACTTGATCCTGATACTTAGCTTGTTAAAACCTTTTGCTAAAAAGAGATGAAATGTGGGTGCCGATATGAAACCACAGATGCTGACACTTGGTGCATTCCACTGAGTCACTATGAGATACATGGCACATTCCAACCAACTTATAGAAAATATGAAAGGTGCCTCAGATGATGACACTTGGCAACTTCCACTTGATTTCGACACTTAGACAAAAAATGAATCAAAAGGAAAATAGAGCCCGTGCTCTATTTCAAAACTTTGCCATTTCGGACCAAAGTATGCGAGGACAAAATTTTGCGGTGTGAAACTAAAAAATATAATGAAACGTAGAGTAAATCTTTACTCTATAATAACAAATGCTTGTTGAGTTAAAATTAAACATTTACTTAGTTTACTTCATGAATTATTAGTTATCATTGCATATGTTACGCAATTATCAGATTGATATTGTTGTATTTCAAAGTTATATTATACTATTTTGATGCTATTTTCATTTTGTTTAGACTGTGCAATAGCATTATGCCAGATTTATAAACATGTTGACTATAAAATATATTTATTTTTTTGGGGTATTCAAATATAACCCTTGCACATATCTTCATTCATTAATAAAAAGGGACTAGTTATGTAATAAATAAGGTTTTTAACCTTTGCATTATATAAGGTTATGTTTTGAAATCATGGTCTTAGGAATCTTAACAAGGTTTATTGTTTTTGTTTGGCCTAAAATTCATAGAATCATGAATGCATATTTTAATGTTTTAATGTGGCATGGTTATTCTAAGTTAAAATAATTTTGAATCACAACACCCATGCATGGTTATTCTTGATGTTTCATAAGTCATAAACTTTGAATTATTGTCTTTTTACATGGTAATTGTGGTTTGTTAAGTCAATGTTATCATTTTAATTATAATGTTTAAGTCATTATTCAATTTAGAATATGTGAGGAATTTAGAGTTCTTTGGGAAGATGCTTTGAGACTCTTTGAGTCATTATGAAGCACTTAGACTATTTATTCAATATGAATGGTAAATGATGGACTTTTGGAAGAGTTAAATGGAATGGTGGATATTTTGTAGGAAAATGATGGTGAAATTTTTGGGGAACCAGTTAGGAAGTGATGGAGATAAAATGGAGTTGGGGATGATGGAGAACAAATAGTGGAATATATATATATATATATATATATATATATATATATATATAGAGAGAGAGAGAGAGAGAGAGAGAGAGAGAGAAATAGAGAGAGAGCTTGGTAGGAAGAAGAAATGTGGAAACAAGAAGGAATTATTAGGTTCTTTACTAGAGACTAAGGTAGGGTCTTCTATTTTTTATTATTATTTTTAAATTAGTGGTTTCTATGAGTTTACTATGAGCATAATATAATTTTTGGGTTATGAAATTTTGTAAAGAAGGTTAAAAAAATGGTTGACACTATGGATGAGTATGACCCATCTAGAGGGCCGAACACACACACACACACACACACACACACACACACACACACACACACACACACACACACACACACACACACACACAAATGCTTTCTTGATGGAGTCAATTGTGTGTATGCTTTATATTAAACTTAGTTTTGAAAACAAGGTTTTCATGAGTTTATTGATGTATTCCAAGCTATGAATTTTGACTGAGTATTAGATATTTTATTATTGTATTTGGGTTCACACCCTAGTCTAGGGTTGCACTTTCTAGTAATTATAAGATCTATGCATAATAAATTTTATGTTTTAATAATGTAACATGGAAACACATACAATTATTATGTCTACATGATGGTGAGAGTGTTTCAACCTTCAATGGATTTTCCTTGGGATTTTGATTATTGTTAAGATACATATATCTAAGTATATATTTTATTATTGTTTTATTGGTTGTTTAATAAAACTATATATAAGGGTCAACCTTCTCAAACTTAGTATATAAAAGGGTAATCTATGTCAAGCCTTATAGATTAACTTATTAATTGTTGAGAGGATTTAAAAATATGGGTTTTGGTTTTTAGTTTGAGGTTAATGATTGAACTTGTTATGTGGGTCATTCATATGTGATGTTGGGGAAGGGTTTGACCCATCCACATGGTCAAATAAGAAGGACCTTTTTTATTTGTAAATAAGTGCTTGGAAATATTGGTTACTAAGTAAATAATTAGTTGAGTCAAAATTATTTTTATTGCATGACTATCTGAGGATTTAGATTAGGTCTGTGTTGAAATTTTATTATATGGTACTTGTTTGTTGAGGCTTGATCATTTAAATTATTCATTTAGTTATGGTTCAAATAGTTATGTTTTCATATCCTAAGTATGGGATGTTGAAATAAATATATGTATATCTCATTAGTATACTGTAGATGTATGTAAGGTTGAACTATTTATTAAGATATGTGGAATGATTAAATCTGATATAGAGCTGATTTAGTTTTATTGAACATCTAGTTTGATGTTAAATAATATTTAAAGAAGATTGATTGAGTATATTGAGGGAATTTTCCATATGTAAATGAGTATGTTGATGAATATAAGCTAAGTATTGACTACATATAGTTGAGTATGTAGCTATCAGTTAGTTCTTGAATGGATGATAAACTACATTTTTGTATTTAGAATTAATATAGACCTAGTGAAAATTTTATGGTTGAAGCATTACACACACACACACATGCAAAATCTATAATTGAATTTGTCATATGGTAAAATGAAATTGATTGAACATATGTTTATTCAGGTAAGATATAAATATTAATACAGTCAGGTTTTATAAAAGGGTCAACTTACTATTCATATCAAAGTCTATGGTAATGAATGTATTATATTAAATGATTGGACTTAAGACAAAATTGAAAGGAAATTAAATGAGTTTAAAGGTCTTTCAATTAATTGTAATTTTATATGTGAAACCTTGTGTGATAAGTGGAAGTCTTATTGATGGATTAAATAGTTAATTAAAATTAGGTAATTTATAAGGTGTTATTTATATAATAAAGTTAGATTGTTCGAAGACATTTTAATAATAGCTCTACATATAAAGGACTTATTTAGTATGATTTTATGTTATTGTTTGAAAAATTTTATGGTATGCTTGTCTTACAATCTATTACTATGATTTTTTATGATTCTTGGCATAATATAAAGAAGCTTAAGATGAAATTTAGGTAAAGGATTTCATAGTAATTATAAATGTTTTGGCATTTTTAATAATAATCTATAAGTTAAATCTATGGATTTTTAGTGTCTAATATGTTTTTATAAATATAATAATATTTAAATTGAATAAATGAGTGAGACTGAATTTAAATATATAATTAGTGTCACTAATAGTCATAGTAAATGTAATCCATTAAGTAGTGTGTGTGAATTATTTCATCCTAAATATCTAAAAACTTTATGAAAACTTTGGCCAAAGTAATATTTATGGTTTGAATATTATCATTTCTCCAGTTTGATTTAGGTTACATTTATATCACCATATCATGTTAGAATGTATTTCTTTATCGTATGTTGCATGTGATAGTTATCTTATAGCACATGGGTTTCTAGTTGATTTTTTTTATTCCTTTACTATCACCATCTACCCAACAGTGAAGGGAGGACCATTCCCTTGTTCAAAGATTGTATAAGGGATCACTATTTCATATTTGGTATGGAAAAATAATTAGATGACACTCCCCCTCCCCTTCCATTAAATAATTAATAGATGATTCACTTAGATTATTTTTAGATATAAATAAGTTCATTGTGACTCATATGTTCTGTGGAACATTATATTATTGTAATTTAATTATTCAAATGTGTATTATTGTATAGTTTTACTTTCTAATGTAATTTTTAGAACAACAATAGTTAGTTGTAAACTTATTTTACTTGATTAAATACTTAATTAGCAATGGTTGAATTATTATCATGGATATTTATTGCCCTTTATAAGTTATTTTTTATGAAATCAAATCATCATGATTAAATTTGGTCACTAAAATAATTGAATCGGCACTTAAACCTAAATGTTAAACTTACAATTATTTTAAACTGATGCATTTAGTTAGAGATGCTTATTATTGTATTGAGTTTCAGAATTAGAGTTTTAAAAAAATTACCTAACACTAGTTAACCCTAAGGGGTTATTATAATAATCCTCTTTAACATGTCTTACTCATCTTGATGATGAATTTCACCAAGTGGCATATGATCTTTTGTTTAAAGATTTATCATGTGTATACACATAATATTTTAATAATTTATCAATTACTAATGTTTTCTCTATTGTAGGAACCCATCAAGTCCCAATATCTCTAAGTGCACACCATAAAGGGTGTACCAGGAAAGGGGAAGGCACACCATTGGTGATTTATAGGATTTTAATCCTGATGCTACCACTTACTATCTACACAACCATATCCTAAAAACACTCCCCTAACATTTGCCTTCTCTTTTACACCCTCCTCTACTCATGTTTTGATTTCATTAACCCCTTCCTTAGCCAAAAACCCTTTCCAATTGTTTACATTACACTATCATCCCCATCAACCCTATACTCTTATTAATTAATTTGTTTTTAGCAATAATGATACAGATCGATTAGGTTGAACCTATCAACTAAAACTTTGGAAAGGTTTGGGGTTAGATTCAAATATATATATACACACTCATTTTGTCATTTATTTAGGAAGAGAAGAAAAGAATACTATATTTCATGTCTTCTTATCCACCATTCTACTTGAGGAGCATAACTTAGGTTTTTAATAATTTTATTGGAGATAAAGATTGTGTCTTATGTAGAAGTGGTTTAGATGCATATATAGGTTGTATAACCTAAATATGATTTATCCTTGTCATCCTTACATATAAAAACCACCTCTTACAAAGTACCTTGGCCAAGGAAGAGATTAAGGCTCAATGGGTTCATCTTTAAAGATAAGTATTCCTAACTTTGTTCCTCCTTTGTAAGAGTAGATAGATTACCATTTTTACTTCTTTCCCATGTATTAGGAATCCTATACATTTACATGAGTATATATATTATATGCATGTTTAATTTTTATTTTTATTACCCCAACTTTATGTCACAAGATTTGATGAACACTAGATTAGATTTTAGTTTACTTGTCATTTACTTTTTGAATATGAAAACATAGGAACTAGCTATAGTTATTGCATAGAGGTTCTTAACTGGAGGCTTTGGAACTCTACCATTGGTAAATAATCCATTGGTTAGGTCTAGAAAATCCATCTTTGTCATGACCATAAATATCTAATGTATCAATAATAGAAAGTGTAAGTAGGATTTATCTTTTGTGAGCTAGGATTGATTTATAGATCAGTTGTATTTCTTTTTGCATAAATTCTAGTAAACCTAATGTGAATCAAACCCTTATAGGTTTTCTTTCACACCATCATTTTGTCATCATATCATATTTTTATATATTTTTTGTATTATATAAAACTAGTTGGTAGATTTCTAATTCTCTATTGCAAGTTTAACACATAGTCACTCCATAATTACTATGGTTTATCTATGTAGATCTTCACCAAATAAAGGTTACTAGATTGAATAGTTATACACATTATCCCTCTTTAGATCCATATTTACATACATAATTTAACTAGTTGAATCTATATGCTATTTTATTTTATAAACATATAGGTCTGTAAACATATTTAAACAAATCAACTATGTTCCTCATTTCTTCTTTAACATAGAGGATTTTACAAACATGGTCAAACCAATTGACCCAATAAGTAGAATTTTGAAACAACATTTGAACATCATAATATTAAAAACTACAATATAAAACATCATCAAGCCCATAAAGGTTCATTTATTTCTCTATTTTTAATTTTACCTTTTCTTTTAGTACTATTTTTCACAAGTTTGTAGTTTCTAAAATTACATCCCTACAACAAATTAGTCAGCCTGTATGACATAGTTTTATAGTGTGTCTACCATCTAGAATATAGAGTCAACCTATTCAACTATGTTCTTATATATCTTGCTTCTATAGAATAGCAATGACCCAATTACATCTATTCTACACTTTTTTCATATAGTGTCACCTAAACTAACTTTGTAATATTCTCAATCAAGGAATTAACCTTTATTTTCTAGTAATCAATTCACCTTTATTTTTTAGTTGTTTGCATGCTTAGAGTAACTCACATAGATTAAATAGATAGTTTTTAAAATTACCTTTTTAATCACACTATTTTTCTCTTTCATACACACTAAAAAATCATTTTGCATTCAAAAATCATTAAACAATTATCTTGTCAAGGCCTACCTACTTGGATTTCATCACCAAGGGGGAAGTTAACTTGGTTTTTTGGCCAACTATAAACATGTGGTTGATGGTATATATTATAAAATAACTCTACACCCTTATCACTATGGAATCATAAAGTGAGGGGGTAGGCCCCAATACCAAACTAGTACCATTACCAATACAAATCCCTTGCAGCCTAAACATTCTAAAACTAGCCTTAGATTACTTTCTAGTTCCTTATTTCAACAAACATGCCAATCACATTAACATTAAACTTTATTATAACTTAATAACACTTAATATTACCAATTATTTAACATTTTATTTCTAATTATTTCTTACTCTTTGATTGTTATATGTTGTATTGTAAAACTTGCATTGGCCAATGTTGGTGCAAGGTTTGTGTTGTGTGTTCAAATTGGATCAACCACATTGATCCAATTGCTTGTGTGCTTAATTTTATTTTTCTTCAATTTATCTTGAATTTGTTTTATCTATTTTAAACCACTATCATTACAGTCAATACGATCTCTTATAGACTATTTAGCCTTCCTACCTGTAGTACATAGTTAACTTGTCCAACTATGTATCCTTATCTCCCTATTTAGTTCCATGTTTAGTAGTACATAGTCGACCTACATGATTATCTATCCTTATCTCATTATTCTATTCTCTAATTTACAAAACACAGTCAACCAACTTGACTCTATATATTCCTTTTGATGTTGTCATTGTATCACCCCTTTAGCCTCCTTTTCTCATCATGAACTTGTTTTTTGAGGACAACACAAAGTTAAATCCAACATACATGATGGGATTTACCAATCCTAATAAGTTTCCATAAAAATAACTTGTGGCTTCCACTTTAGATGAAATAAATGTGCATGTGGCCACTCACACTACTAGTTATGGGACTCCTCATTCATTATTAATTTTTAATACTCTTTTTTCCTTAGAATATCATCTAGAATTAGAATACACACCTAAAATTATCTTCTTCATTAATGAGTTTACTTAATATAGAGGAAAAGACCCTTTAACTATTTACAATCTCATGATAAGTGGTCAAGTAGAATAACCCCATTCACCCTCCCCTACATTCTCTCATGGATTTGGGGGTGACACCTTCTTTACTTGTTAGCCTCTCCCTTATATTTTGACTACTTCTTATACTATGACCTATTCTTATTCATTATATTCAACCTTAATTCCAAGTATCTCGACTAATATGGTAGGTTGTACCTCTAGTGGGCCTTTTAAAAGGCCCCTCTTCCTTAACCAAGCCACTAATGCATCATTTTCCACCAATGCTAACCATGATACTAGTGTTTCCTTTACTTTTAATTCCAACCAAGCCATTAGTGAATAATTTAACACTAATTCTAATCATGCTACTAGTGATTCATTATATTTCAATTCTAGCCAAGCCACTAGTTCATCATTTTCCACCAACATTAATCATGTTACTAGTGATTACTTTGATTCTAATGTCAATCCTTTCAATGCATCTTTTACTACACATGCCAATCATGATACTAGTTCTTCCTTTTATACTAATGCTTCACATGTCACTAGTTCTATGTATGCAACTTCTCATTATACAACCTAACCCACTAACCAATGTTAATGATTCGCATGCCACACAAACTAGTAAAAATACTACTCAACCTCATCAATTATTATTATAAACTCTTATAAAAAATGATTTTTTTTCAACCTAATAATTTAAATTAAATGATACAAACTAAAAATCATCTTATTCACCTTAAAAATCAACCTCAATATGTTCCATAAGGAGAATACAATCAAAATTCCCCCCACCCCTCCTTAGGTATTCCCATGGTAACCTCATTCCTCAACCACCCCTTGTTAAAAAATGATCAAAGATATTTAAAATGAACCTATTATCCCTCACATTACCAATATTGACATAGGAGGTATCACACCTACCATTATTTACAATATTCCAACTGATCCTAGCTTATATTTAAAAATAGTTGGTAATCTCTACAAAGATTGAGTCAAATTAAACACTTTTTATACTACCAAGATATTAGCAAAAACACTCTCTAGAGACACATTATATTGGTACAATAAACAAAAATCCCATTATATCACTAGTTTGGAATATCTAGTGAACTCCCTAGTACAAGAGTTTCAAACTAGTTATCTCTCTAAGAATACCTTGTCGCACTTTATAAATTCTAAGTAACTTGAAACTAAAACTACCCAAGATTTCATCAAATGATGGAAGAACATGTCTAATAAGTGTCAACATATCATGGCAAATGACAACCTCTTTCATTTATTCACTAATGTTCTTTATCCCAAGTTTTAATAGCAGGTTAGGAATCTCTCTCTCCAAGAACTTCAAAAGAAGCCCTTTACCTAGCCAAATGCCAATACTTTATTATATGCCAATTTGAACCATCCCAACCTCCAATGGGCACTCACATGCTCATTAAAAAAAATTATCATGCTACCAATGATGTTGTCAATGATTCTTATGATACTATTCACAATATTTAAGCCATCGCTCCCACCCACATTATGGAGCATGTTCCCCTCTAAAAAACACCTCTAATCCTCAATTTTATTAAATAAACAACATTAATGTTCATAATTTGTTATCCTTATTCAATATTTATAATCATCTACCAAGGAATATACCACAATATATTGACCCCAGTCATCCTATGAAATCATGGTATGATACAAATAAATTTTGTTGGTTTCATTGAAGTTGGGGACACTCTCATGAGACTTTAGACAATTAAATAATTTAGGTATGGATTTTATTCTTGGTTGAAACTTTGATCATGATTAAATCATTCATAAGTGACAAAAATCCTATGATATAGACTTTGAAGCTCATGAAACACAAAACAAAAATCAAGCTTTAAACCAGGCTAATGTTCATCTTGCCATATATAAAGATCCTCTTCCTAATCATCAAGATAGTAATGAGAAGCCTAATCCTTCCAATAATAACATTTAAAGTAATATAGATCAAACTCCCAAATAAAATGTGGTAAATATGACTAATATGTGAAGAGTAGTTACTTTCATTGATTCTAATCCAACCCACATGCACCAAACCTCCCAAACATTCTATGTTATCCAATATTATTTCCCATCTCATCTAACATAGTTTGTGAAAAAGGTCCTTATCTCTTTTCAAGAACCATTTCCAAACATCTACACCCATAGATAATAGTCTTCAACATTTTATTAGCATTTCTTCAAATTAGTCACAAGAACTAACTAAATCAACTATCCCATCATCTAAAGATAATCAACCTGTTTGTCCTCAAACTAGACCAACTACATATTATCAACACAAGTTTGAATTCACTTCCAATCCTCCTTACCAATATCTCCTAAAACATTATATGCCTCTATCTAGTAGTCCACCCATGGGTTATGATGAATGGGACCCCATAATAAAACTTACTAATATCCTATCTCAAATACCCTTTCTTGAACTCATGCAAACTTCCCCTCACCATCGCAACTACCTGATGCAAATATTATTCAAAATGAACATACCTCGTCCTCCCCTAGTAAGATATGAAGATACCTTATATGGGTCTGAAGATAGTATCTCAAAATAATGTGAAGAGATATCTAATCATGTTGATGAAATAATAGACACTTATCTTTCCCTAAAATTTCTTATTGTTTCCATGATCCTTGATGAGATTCTATTTTGTGTGGATGATCCTCCATTTTTATAATCATTAAAATTGGTGATATCTAATTCAAGTGTGCTTCGATTGATGAAGGTTCAAGTGCTTGTGTCACCTCCCTATACTTCATTAAAATTCTTGGATATTATGAGTGTACTATTAAGTCCACACATGGTACATGTCAAGGCTATGATAGAGGGAAAATTCCTTCTTTAGGTTATGTGTGGATTATTATTACCATCCCTCCTATCACTATTTGAGTGAAGGTTATGATATTTTAAATTCCCCTTTCCTACAACATCTTGTTTGGTAGACCTTAGACTCATTGCATAAGGGCTATTGCCTCATCTACCTACTAATGTGTCAAGTTTCCCCATAATAGTGTTATCTATCAGATTCAAGGAGACACAAAGCCATGTAATTTTGAAAAATGCTAAGAATTTGGTGTATTAAAAATTCCAAACCTTGAACCCTTGCCTAGTGTCCCATTAAGGGAATCTCAACATTTCAATTTTCCTATCAACTCTACTTGAGGTTAATATGGTCACCTTGAACTCATAGGGAACATACCACCTAACCTCTTAGATTTTTATGATGATGAGCCAAATGAAATCAACCTCAATATCAAAACTTTAGATTTATCCCCTCATATCTTCACCCAATTTTCAATGTACTTGAATCCATATTCTTGTCAACCACCTATCAATGATATCCCTTGGTCTTAACCAAAAATTGGCATTCTATTCATCACACAACTTTAAATGAAAAGATCATACCTTCCTATAACATTAACCTTCATACACCTAATGATGATGATGGTTATAATTTATATGATCTATTTCTAGGAGGACTTGTCAAGGATAGAGATGTTAAGATCCTTTGGTATCAAATTTCTTTATTTTAGTCTTTATGTTCATATTATCATATTCCTTATTGTATAGTTCCTAATTCTAGTATTCTTCCTCTTTTTTGCATGGTAGAGATAGATTACTCACATGTTTTACCTACATTTTAGGTAGATCCTCTTAGGATCATGCTCATGGATGATGTTATGACTGGTCCTTATCATTTTATAGATACCAGGATCCCTATAGCCTTCTTCCCCTAGAGATGATTGCTATCATCCTTAAGCCCTATATGCATCCCACTTCTCCCTCAACTAAAACTAGTATATTTATTACTCCCATTCTACCTTTAGTTGAGCTTCATCTTGTATCTAATTTTGCTTCTCCTTTAGATGCACCTAAGTCAATCTCTCTACTAGCCCTACATCACCTCAATGATGGAATTTTTCCTTTATAATAAATTAATCCCTTACCCACCTAATGGGATAATCAACATTATTATTATATTCATATAAATTTTTGTCGTTGGAATAGATACTACTAGTTATGATAGCCTTCTTTGGATTATACTTCTACTCATTCAGTTAGTATACCCCAGAGTCCACTAATAAGAATATATGTTGCTTCCATGGAATAGATAATAATTCTTCCACACATTATCAAAATATTTGACAATATATCAAAACATTGCATCCTTCCCTTTTTTAAACCAAAGACAAGGATATACCTCCTCCCAAGTTATTACTTGAGTATATTCCAAAATATGGAGAGGTATATTGTCTTTAGCACCAATTCAGTAGTCATCTTACTGATCATTGTTTCATCCTCCAGTAATAACTTCATGATCACCTTATGACCATTCTTGTGCCTCTTATTCATCTTCTCATAGGTCATCCACATAAGAAGGCTCCTCATTATTCACATATATCTCCTTCTTCACATGTGGATTCTATGCCACCTGTGTCTTCTCCCCCATCTATGGTTCCTTATCTACCAATGGTGCCACCTGTGAACAAGTAAATTGACATTAAAGGGAATTTAGTATTATTTTAGTTAAGAAATAAAATTGAAATAAACACACTAAAACATACACCTCTATACTTAAAACTCAAGGAGATAGAAAACTACACAAATAACTAACAATATGAAAGCAAAGTAAAAGTTTTTACCTTCCATAAGAGAAAGTGTTGTGAGTCAACAATGGAATGATGTGCTCAGCTATGTGATCAAGAAACATTTGTTAATGAGTCTCCATTACTCTACCTCTCCTTGTCACCTTGGTAATGTTGGTTGGATTTTAACAAATGGGCATGGTAACACTACAATAATTAGGCTTTTTAGAGGTAATTTGGCATAATAACATAACATATAAAAATATTTAATATCAATGGGGGAGGCCTTGTATTTATAGCCTCCAAATTTAAATCTAACAAAATTGTAGTTAGGTTAGAATTAATTGGAGTTGTACTCAAACAAACCCTAGTTAAGGAGTGAACATGTAATTAATATTTGGGATAGATATCCCATTAATTAAGCATGGATCTCCATTTTTGAATTTATTACATTTAGGGAGATATTTTGAATTATTTGACTTCAAGGATGAGGATGTCATCATGACCTCATATTTATTGAATTTTCCTTTTTACAATTTTTTTTCAATAATTTCACATGAAAAATTCACTTAAGCATTTAACATGGTTTGATTAGTTAATCCATTTTCTTAAAATTTTATCAATTTAAGAACTGCTTAATTTCCCTAATTAATGGGTCAAAAGGCCAAACTATCACATTATTAGGTTTCAATGTGATTGAGGATGAATCTATGAGAGTTTACTATTTCATATAGGATAATACCCCAAGTAAGGATGACTCAACATGATTCTAAGAACTAATGTGCAATGTGCATATGAAATTAGGAATTTCAATGATTTCTAAGCTTAATTTATGTTCTTTAGTATAAATCAATCAAAAGTCTAATTGGAATCCAATTGTGGCCAAAATGGGTTGCCTATAGTTTGACCTTATTTGGGAAGGCATTTCAAGATATAATAATAATAACATATTCTCAAAAAATGAAAGAGTCATTAATGCCTAATACCACAAATGTGATGTATGAGCCCTAGATGCCCCCTCAAAGGAATGGGCAAAAAAGAAGGTCAGAAAACATTCCCTAAGAAGAAGGAAATGATGGGACCTAAAGGTAATGGGGGTGGAAAGAATCATTTTCTCATAGTTGTTTATAATTAGTGGCACAGTGAGATGCCCCAGTTGGGCAAATAAAAAGGATGATTTTCCCAAAGGTGATTATAATCATTATCATAGTGAAAAAGTCCCATGTAGAGTGGATACAGATAATTATTTTCCCAAATATGGTTATAATCATTAGCATAATGAAAACATGCCCCATTAAGGTATAATTATAGAAATGATTTACATAAGGGTAGTTATAATCATTAACATTTAGATAGATTGAAACACAATGATTTTCCCAAAGGTGGTTATAATCATTAGTAATATGGGTTGGTATAATATGTAAACATGGTAAAAGTGGGGGCTTACATACTAAATCCTTACTCACAAAGTAAGAGTAAGTCGATATAGAGGGTAAAAATGAATTTGGGATACCTTTTAGGAAGGAGATGCATGT
The DNA here is from genome assembly GCA_037957365.1 of Torreya grandis. NCBI lineage: Eukaryota > Viridiplantae > Streptophyta > Pinopsida > Cupressales > Taxaceae > Torreya > Torreya grandis. The sequence goes on along the minus strand of JARHVA010000522.1, from coordinate 1,133,064 downwards.
CTTAACAAGGTGTTAAAATTAATTTTTGATTTAATTACTCTATATTTGGGTAACGTTTGGATATGTTAATAATTATTCAAGTGAACAAGGAAAATTACCATGGCACCATTTATTATACTATACACCATGAAATTTTTTGTTATAGTAAATGATGGTATGCATCACGATATAAAACACCATGATGACCTAGTCATAATATGCATAAAGACTGGCATCTGATCCAATAAATAATTGAAACAAATGCACTAATGATAAAAACCATGATGGTAGTATTGATGTATGAATATGGATGGAATTAATTATAGTGTAAAAGGAATCACCTAATGAAAACATACATAGTAAGTCAAGGAACTATAAAGAAAGCAAAGAAATAGGCAAACAAATAAATAAAACACAACAAAATGCCAATAAATAAAATAGTGAATAAAATAATTAAAATAAAAGCAAACAAACACATGCAATGTTTCATAATATGGTTAGTGAAAATATATAATAAATTGTTCACAGACATTTAATAAAGGTGTTACACTTGGTGATAGGGTGACCCCTAAGTTAAATAGTAATGGCATATGTATAATGACATATGAATAAAACACATAAGGTTTCCCCTAGGTCATAGTGAAAAAATGACACAAAAAAGATGGAAAATAGTGCCCATATGCTACAGGAGACAACAAAAATAAAACAAAAAATAGTGGAAGTAGAATAAAAGGAAGGGGTAGCCAGTCTAACTCTAGATGTACTAGGTAAGTGAATGTTACCTACATAGTTCCATCGACACAAGATCTAACATGAAATTTATGCTAAATTTAGTTCTCCAAAGACATGGGATCGAAGAAAATGATGAACTAGAAATCATGATTGATGTGTAGAGGAATATTGGAATGGTCTTGCAAAATGGTGAGTGTGTGAGAAATGAGGGGATGGCATTTCACAATTAGGAAAGTGTCAACACAAAGAATGTTTGGAAGTGAAAAAGTATGGTTTAAGATAAAACCACACTGAAAGGTAATAAACAAGCATTTGTATATGAACTATGCTCATAAGGCTTACTATATCTAAGGATATGAATGAGAAGGAGCTCATAAAATGGTGAGAATGTAAATAACTCACAAAACTTCGAGAGCATATGATGAAGCCAAGTGGTTATTAGTGTATAAAAGATGAATACATAATTCTCACAACATAAATTCATATAATGGTGAGAGTGTAGGGATAAGGCCTATAAGGACGGGGAATCTAAAAGACAAGTGGTTACTCATGAAATAGCTAGAGTCCTATCTTTAAGGTGAATAAGTGGTTGAAAAGAAGGGAAATTACTACCAAGATAATTTGAGATACCCCATATATCCAAGTTTTGCCTACATAGTCCATGCAAACCTCTATTCGATGTAGTTATCCCAAAAATAGGAGGAAAAAGACTAAGGTGGTCTAGAAATAAATTGAATAAACAAGATGGCCAATCCTAGAAAGTTTTGGTGGCTTTATATCTTGCATGGAAATTATAAGCCAATTTTCATGATTTTTTAGGTATTTTAACAATGTTTTTAAAATTTTATAAGTATCACAATGTGATTGATAAGTATGAGAGACTAAATAGTCCAACTCAAAAAATAGAAAGAGTGTGGCTTAGGTATGCTCATAAAATAGTGAGAACATTCAAACTTAAAATTCTCTCAAAATGGCAAAAGCATGGTGAAGGGTGACTGAGATGATGCTAATGTAAATTAAGCACTACCTACATAGTCCCATAATAATATATCAAGTTAACATAGTTCCACCTTACAATGGAGGAATTCAACTAGGTAGCATCAAGTTTGTGAATTAGGCAAATGGCATAGTAGATCAGGAATGGGAAAGTGATGCAATAAGGCATGGTAAAAGTGTTATTCCTAATTTTCCCATAAGTGATTATAATTAAGAAATAACATATGTAAATGAAACTAATTTTCTCAAAGGCACTTATAATTAATAGCACTAAAAATGAAATAGAACATGATAATAATGAATAATGTAATTGCCAAACCAATGTCATACTGGTCCAAGAGACTTCCTCTATCTAGAATACTAAATCAATTGATGAAACTTGATATGAATCCCCTCGTTGAAGGTGTCCAAATAACCAATGGATTAGAATCAATTAAAAAAGGGTGGATTGAGAGGGTTAAACAATTATAGTCAATAGGAAAGGTATGATAAAATGGTATATGGTATGATACAAATAAAATGGCAGTATGGTACAATATAAACAATCATATTAGATAATACTTTAGGTCACTCAAGAAAAATAATGCTTGAGATGTATTATTCTCATAGGTTCATCAAGTTTATATCCATTTAGTGTAGCGAGCCTATATTCTCCAAAGCCATAATTGGAAACAATGACATAGGGGCCTACCTAATTGGGCTTGAACTTGCCTTTTTTATGTTTTTTGGTCATGGTGTTCTTCTAGTTTTATTTGAGAACAAGATCACCAAGATCAAATTATCTATGTTTGAATGTATGTTATATTTACCATATAACCTATTTTGATATGCCCGAAGGCTATTTATAGTGGCCATGCACTTTTCATCTAGTAACTCTAGCTGTTACAGGCAAGCTATTCTATAATCTTCATCATCTAGGATGTGTTTCAATGAAAAACAAAGAGTAGGTAACTCAACCTCAATGGGAAGAATGACATTAGTGAAATAGACTAAGGAATATGGTGTGGATCATATTGAAGTGTGGTAATTAGTATGATATTCTTGGAGGGTGTGGAATATCTACAAGGGCTAATCTCAACCAACATCATTGACAATATTTTTAAGGATATTGATAATGGTCTTATTAGATGCCTATTTTTGGCCATTACCTCATGGGTAATATGTGGTATAAGAGTGTTGGGTGATGTTTTACCTAGCATAAAGTACAATGACATCCTTATTCTTAAATGATCTACCATTATTAGATATAATGTTGAATGGGATACCATAGTGATAGATGAGATGGTTAAAGATGAATTTGGAAATTTGTTTCCCAATCATGTAAGTGAGGTGTATACCTTTAACCCACTTAGTGAAATACTTGATAGTGGTAAGAATACATTTATGGCCATCATATTTGGTTAATTTAATCTTACTAATGATATTGAGTCCCCATGTTGAGAATGGCCATGGTGTAAGTATTAGTTTGAGTGTTTTGGCCAAAGCATGAATCAAATTGGCATGCCTTTGACATTTGTCACAAATTTTCACATAAGCATCCACATTTGCATCCATAGAGGGCCAATAGTAATTGGTACATAGGATATTTTTAGTTAGGATGACCCCATTAGTGTGGACCCCACATAACCCTTCATGAAATTCTCTCAAAGCTAATGTGGCCTCTATCAAATTTAAACAATGAAGTAGAGTTCCATCAAATATTCTATGATAAATGTTTGGGCCAAGTAAGGTATAGAAATACATGGTGTGTAAATGTTTTTGATTGATTACATGATAGGTCTAGTGTTAGACATAATAATGAAGGTATTTATATAGGTCTAACTGCTAAATAGAGATGGGACCAATAATGTCACAGATCATAGCAATGGTTGAAGTCTCATGAGTGGGATCTACAAGGTGTTCAACAAGGAACTAATAGTCTTTGGCCTTATTTGTGATACAAATCAAATAAATGATGGTGGCCATGGCATCCTTTATCCTATTACTAGACCTAGGTATGTGTTTAAATTATATGTGGTTAATCTACTATTTGAGAGTTTCCACCATGGCCTTGTATGGTACCATATTATCATCTTTAGTATGAAAGTGGTCTGTAGCCTAATTGATGATTAATTGAGAATAACCATAAATGATGAGATGCTAAATATTCCATTACATTGTCTAACAAAGTCCTACAATAAGTTCTTCATATTTATCCATGTTATTAGTACAAGGAAAATAGATACAAAAAAAATTGGGAATAAATTACACATGTGGTAAAATAAATAATAGGCCTACCCCTAATCTATGAGATGTAAAAAACCCATCAAAATACTTATATTTCTACTCTGCAGGGGGTGTTTCTATGATGGTCATGATGGATTATGGGAGTTATTGTTATCCCTTCATTTAACAATTTATTGTAGAGTCATTACTTACCATGGCTAGTGTCCAAGGCTATCTACAACAACATATTTATTAGGTTCAACTAACAATGTTTGTTGGGGTGCGAGGGGGGGGGTGGGGTTTGGATTTTATCTATCTTAATTTTCTAATTCCTAAAATTTTAACTATCTTAGTTTTCTACTTCCTAAAATTTTAACTAAGTGTTGAAAGAAACACACCTTCTCAAATATTAAACACACCAAATTGAATTAAATGCTTGAAATAAATCACCCAATGATGTTGAAAAGTAAACATAGTAAAATCAAATATCAAATCCACACTTAATCTAAGTTTTAGAATTAAGAATACTAAAATTAAGGAAATGATAAATGTTCATTTAAATCATAAATCACACACACACATTAATAGTCTATTTGACCTACAAGTTACTAATCTAATCAAAAAGAATATTTATATTAATTCAAATTTAAAAAAAAGGAATAAAATTATAAACACAAAAATTACACATGTCATGTCTCCTTGGGGAGTGGGCCCTTGGTCACCCTTGGATTTAGAGTCGAAATAATTCGGTCCTTAGTAACCAATCTTGACTAATGCATAAAAATGAAAGGGTATTCTTTGACATAAAATATTCTTCTATTCTATGTTTAAAATGATAAATCTTATAATTTTTCACACCTAAATATCAAGCAGGGATCTACCTTTTATTATATATAAAGGAAACTAACTATTCATAGATACTAGGTAACAACTTAACTAGTTAAACAATAGAATATTCATAAAGATTAGTTTATATGGCCAAAATAGGGAAGAGTGTTACAACAAGACCCACACACAATTGGGGAGATAATTTTGGGGTTTATAACTAATTTTTCCAACCATATTTGGTTACCAAATCTCATATACAATGTGTTTATATTGTCTTGTCAAAATTTGCAACCTATATCTACTAGCTTCTATAAATGGAAAGATACATTTAAATAAAAGTCTATATATAAATATATGCAAAAATAGAAAGTATCTAAAAGATAGATGGAAGAGTCTATATTATCATGGAATGGTTGAAAGAACCTTTGGAATGCCTTAGAAACATATTTTAGATGATTTTATAGTGTGTTGTGGAAGGTCATAGCTTAATTATCAAAATCCATAGCTTAGTTGTCAAAATTTTTAGCTATCTACTGAGGTCCATAGAATGATTAGAAAATTCTAGAGTTTCAATAGAATGAAAGGTTGGTTACCAAGACCCTTCCTTGTCTCAATGGGATCATATAAATACTCTTATTAATATTTTATAATATATATACATATCAAAAATGGAGGAATAAACATGAAAATAGTTAGAACATTATGTAAAGAATGCTAACTCAGACTCGTATAAGCTTAAAAAGATAAAAGCATTCATCTTATACCTTAGACTAGTAATAAGCCCTAAGACTTCATGAAATTATCAACCTAAATTGAATATTAATGGCTATTAAGGATGATATATTATGGTTATAATGGGTCATAGTGTGGACTCATCATTTCCCCCACACTTTACCTTTTACAAGTCCCATTATAAACTATCCTCTCTAGTCTTCATAAGTGTGGACTATTTACTCCATTTTGAGGCTAAGATCATAAATGGAGTACCAATATTATCTTATATTCTCATGATAAGGAGTGAAACCCATAACCCTATCAACAAATTTAATCTAAAGTACAAATTACTCCTCAAATTATGGCCCTATATTCTGCTATGGAGACATGGGAGAAAGTAATAGGGGTGGTTTGAATCTCATTCCTATCCATAATTTATATCCACATTATTGAAGTACATTATAAATTATCTAAATTATGACCTCAAATATCCTAATATTCTATTTGCATTAGTGGGAGAGAGAATTTCTTTTCTTTTTAAAGGAATTGTCAATAGAATCCATTGGTGAATACAGGTGATTACAACTTAATCAAAGACGTGTTGAACAAATAAATAAAAATTGGTAATACCATCTTTTAAATCATGAAGATAGTGGTCATTCACATCAAAACATTGAAAAAAAGTCTTTTGAATCTTTTCATCTCTTTTCATGCATTACCAAATTGAGGTATGATGCATAGTCCAACTTCTCATGTTGTATTCACATGATAATTATATCTATCTTCCCAAGATATCTAGTTTATATAGGTAGATAGGCACACTGTAAATTATAACTCACCAACAAATAGGTTGATAAAGGAATCATTAGTGTTTCCTAAGAAAACATCACATAATTATAATTCATACAATAAATCTTGTCTGTTAGGAGTCATTTTATGATAAACTACTAAGAACTCTTCACTTGTGTTGATCTCATGTGGTAATCCACAAGAGATTTGAGGTAACTTCCATTTACAAAAATTTTCATGTAAGAACAAGTTATAGGAGGGAGATGGAAATATACAAGTTAAGAGCTTCTCATATAGTTGAAAAGTAAACTATATAGTTTGTTTGGCCTATTCATCTTTTTGTTGTGTTTATGTAAGATCTTATTGTAACTTATGTTTCTTTTTCTTAAATAGATTATTTTATTCCTTTAATTCTCCAAGATCAAAACAAGTTCATTACTAATGAATTTTTACATAAGAATAGGACATAATGGTTTGAAAACCTTATTATACAATAGGTCTGAGGTGAATAGGGTGAGATCTAGAGCCTAATTATGCTTTCAATATTTTATTCTGATGTTTAGATTTTAAGTGATTCCTTCTCAAGGACATATTATCTTCTTAAAGTTTTTTTTGTAACCCCATATATCAATAACTTAATTTTTAGATTCATCCACTTTTTTATGCCATGATGATATTTCTTAATCTTTCTCAAAAGACTAAGCTTGAATGTTCTCTATATATTGAAACAAAAGAGAAATAACAAAATCCTTACATTGTACTAAAGATATTAGATGAACAATGTCCTCTACGTGTTGTTTGAATATAGCCTCTATCTAGGATAATGCCAAAGCATTATGCATTTATAAATCTGATATTGATTTTGATTGTTGGGATTCTTCATTAATCATGGGATATTTACCCTTATCAATGTATGGTTTTTTTGGGGTGATGAAAAGAATAGTTTATTCAAAAACATCATGTGGGAAAGGAGTCTCCACTTTTTCTTTATCTTGTGTCACATTAGAAGTTGGTTCCTATTGTAAGTTGTCAAGGGTTTTTGAAACAATTAATTTATCAGCATCAATAGTAAATATCAACTTCTTTCTTCTCTTCTTAGACTGAGTCAGAGGAATAATTTCTTCACATGAGTCATCCTTATTTCCTGTAAGATACCTATACATTGAATATTGAATAGGGTATGTAGTAGGCTCATCCATTATAATCTAAATAGGTTGTTATGCATTAGTAGGATAATAATATGGTTTAGGGATTATTTTTGAGGGTTTAGGTATTAATCTTCTTCTAGGCTCTAGTCGTACAACTGCATTGAGGACAATTATAAGACTAGGTGCAACATCCCTAAAGGTTAATCTTATACTCTAAAATGATTCTAGAGTTGCTATTTTATAAGGAGAGGCCTTCAGTGGATCTCTAGAGTTATAATAAGAAAGTTCTTGTGGTATGATCTTGGCAATCCATAGGTGTTTTCTTTTCTTTCCCTTAATAAAAACTATCCATTATTCTATGCCTTGCTTTTTCTTAAGAAAATGGTGTTAGATTGTTAGATGAATAAATTCATGATGGAAGATAAAGGATGGATTACTAGGATACCTCATGCCATTAATTATATATACCCTAATAAAAAATAAAGATAAGTTGATTTTATGCTAAGGGTTTTATGATCCATACCTTAAATGAATCAACATCCTCAGTACAACATAACTCAATACACAACATTTCCCATCATAAGTGAGAAATTTAATGAGTTAGAATGATACAAACCTCCATGGATTTAGTAAGGTGTCTCTATTTAATCATTTGATATTTACATTTTTATCATAAACACATTATGTTATTAGTTATCCCTTTCCTTTAAAAAAGTGTATGAGGCCATCAAAATAACATCTCCCTATGATCCTGGCTCCTTCTAGAATTCTAGACAATTTATTGATGACCTGGCTAGAAAATGGAATTTTCACACCTATGATAGTGGGTAAATATATTTTTAAATGGATAAAAAAATTGTGACAAAGTTTTCATCAAACCCCTAAAATTTCATTATAAACTCAAGCCACCTTTTAACTTTAAACAAGGGTTTTGCTTGTTCATCCCCCAAGAGACCTTCTATCGATTCTGGCTCAGATTTCTTTTTCTATCCCATAATGAATTTTTTATAAATCACAACAATTCATAACTCTTATTAGGAATAAAAATGGCACTTCACTAGGTTCTATAAATTGATTATGGAATAAACAATACCCTTTTGTCTTGATTATATAGATGAAGCTCGAAGCTCTCCAAGCGTGTGATGTGATGATGATAGCATAAAAATTATCATGTCATGAAATGTTTAATAATTAATCATTATTAAATTTTGATCCATTTTTTATCATCATGATACTAATATGTATATCAATTGATTGTCTACATGAGTCATTATTTAATGATAAGGGCAAGGTTATCATGGAATTACACTTACTTGATGGGACTGAGTTCGTAGCTTTTAATCAAATACCAAAAGGGTGACCTTTTTTAAGATTACCTACTAATTTGTAGATACCATATTAATAGGTCTACATCCTTCACATAAAATAATATGGACGGCCTACCAAAATGAGCATATACTTACAGACTAAAAAACTTAAAAACTAACTCTTAGCATAAGAGTAAACACTATACCTACAAAGCTCACGATGTTTTCCTTACTTGTCATTTTTTAACTATTATAAAAAAACAAAATTGCATGGATTAGTTTGAATAATAGTAAAAAATAATACAACATCATTTTTTTTGCTTTTGGGATAAATAATATCAATAATAGATAATGATTAATCCTAAATTTCTGAATTCACTTTTCTAATTTTTTTATGTAATTTATTTAGGGAAGAGGTGAATCCTCTTCCTTTATTGAGATAATATTTACTTCTAGGATTAATTTTCATGAAAGTTTTGAGTTATTTCATATGAAAAAAATCATTTTACCCCATATGGATGAATTATTCTTTGACAAAAGGTTTATGTTACAAGTTCAACCTGTGTCCATTGACTAGGAGTATCTTCTAATTACCATCTATAGGAAAAAATTATACTAGACCATTATCAAAAACATTTTATATCAAAAATAGTCCTAACCATCTAGTTCTCAACATTCCTTTGAAGTGATGGTACTTAGAATCATATAAGAGTGCCCAGTCTCTTTCTTTAAACTGTATTTCTTAGATGTGTAAATCATGCCATTGTTTATTTTGGTACTGCATCATCTATATTTGTTGAAAATCTTCTATCCTTACCTCATCTAGTTGATTTAATTATAAAATTCTCTCTCTATGATTAATTGAATTCAATACCTACTATCAATTCTGGCTCATATTTCTTTTTCTATCCCATAATGAATTTTGTACAAATCACAACAATTCATAACTCTTATTAGGAATAAAAATGGCACTTCAATAGGTTTTATAAATTTATTATGGAATAAACAATACCCTTTTGTCTTGATTATATAGATGAAGCTTGAAGCTCTCCAAGCATGTGATGTGATGATGATAGCATAAAAATTATCATGTCATGAAATGGTTAATAACTAATCATTATTAAAGTTTGATCCATTTTTTATCATCATGATACTAATATTTATATCAATTGATTGTCTAAAAGAGTCATTATTTAATGAAAATGGAAAGGTTATCATGGAATTGTACTTACTTAATGGGACTGAGTTCGTAGCTTTTAGACAAATACCAAAAGGGTGACTTTTTTTAAGATTCCCTAATATTGTGGAGATACCCTAGTAATAGGTCTACATCATTCACATAAAATAATATGGAGGGCCTACCAAAATGAGAATATAATTGTAGACTAAAAAACTTAAAAACTAACTCTTAGCATAAGAGTAAACACTATACCTCCAAAGCTCATGATGTTGTTCTTACTTGTCCTTTTTTAAATATTATAAAAAAAGGAAATTTCATGGATTAGTGTGAAGAATATTAAAAAAATAATACATCAATTTTTTTTATTTTGGGATAAATAAGATCAATAATAGATGATGATTAATCCTAAATTTCTAAATTCACTTTTCTAATTTTTTTAATGTAACTTTTTTAGGGAAGAGGTGAATCCTCTTCCTTTATTGAGATAATATTTACTTCTAGGATTAATTTTCATGAAAGTTTTGACTTATATCATATGACCAAAATCATTTTGCACCATATGGATGAATTATTCTTTGACAAAAGGTTTATGTTACAACTTCAACCTATGTCAATTGACTAGGAGTATATTCTAATTACCATCTATAGGAAAAAGTTATACTAAACCATTATCAAAAATGTTTTCTATCATAAATATTCCTAACCATCTAGTTCTCAACATTACTTTGAAGTGATGGTACTTAGAATCATACAAGAGTGCCCAGTCTCTTTCTTTAAACTTTATTTCTTTGATGTGTAAATCATGCCATTATTTATTTTGGTACTGCATCATCTATATTTGTTGCAAATCTTCTATCCTTACCTCATATAGCTCATTTAATTATAAAATTCTCTCTCTATGATTAATCCAATTCAATACCTACTTCTATTTCAGTTCTTAGAGTTCTCAGGTTTCTTATCAAATACCAATTCATATGGTGAAAAACTAGTAGTGGTCTTCCATGTTGTGTTATATTCTAATACAACCTCTAGAAGCTTGGATGCCTAACTTTTACTACTGCTACTGACTATTTTTGTAATAATATTCCCTAAATCTCTATTGGTAAATTCTACCTATCCATTTTATTGTGGGTGGTATTCATAAGCCTTCTTATTATTGATTTGGTACAACTCTATGAATTCTTGAATCATATTGGACATGAATTAGGGTCCCTGATCAAACACTATCTCTCTAGGTGATCCAAATCTTTACATGATTATAGAGTATAGAAAATACAATACTACTTCTTCTCTTTCAAACATAAGATCTTGTACTTTGGCTCATTTGGTCACATAATCTATACATACTAGTAAATACTTCTTCCCTTGAGATGGTGGATCAATGAGTCCTACAAAATCTATACCCCACTTTTCATAGGGTTCTGAAACCACTTGAGGTTGGAGGGGAATTTTAGAAGATAGTGTAGGTTTACCCATTCTCTAACATGAATTGCATTACTAGATGTACTTCTTTACCTACTTATGAAGAGTTTGCCAATAGTAACTAGCTCCAAGGATCTTGTGCATTGTCCTCTTAATAAAGTAGTGTCCTCCACCAAGTTCATCATGGAAAGCATGAATGATGTCATATATTTCATTATCTTTCAAACACTTATGGAAGACATGATCAGGTCCATATTTAAACAATATGTCATTAATTCATTTAAAATAAAAACTTCTTTACTCAAATGTTTCTTTTCTTTCCTAGTGAATTGAAAAGGAAACTTCCCTATAGCCAAAAAGTTTGCTATATTAGCAAACCAAGGTGATTGCTCTACTTTAGTAAATAGTTATTAATTGGGGAAGTTTTCTTTTACATCTCCCTCTTCATCTACATTATTCAATATAGAAAAAATTTAGCAACCACATTGAACTTACTAGGTTTATCAATTATTATTATGTCAAATTTTTACAATAGTAATAGCCATATTATGATTCTTCCTCCTACCACTAGTTTGTTCATCAGGTATCTGATAGCTATATGTTTAGTATATAAAAATATTTTTTAACCATTGATATAGTGTTTAAACTTATTTATGTGATAAATTAAAGTAAGGAATTACTTCTTAGTTGTAGTATAATTTATTTTAGTAAGAGTCAAGTTTTTGTTAATGTAATATATGGCATACATTTGTCCTTCATCATCTTTCTATCCTATAATTGCTCCCATAACATGATTAGATGCATCAGTGTAAATATGGAAGGGTTATGACCAATTAGGTCCTCTTAGGACTGAGTTAAAATTTAAATTTTCCTTAATAATCTCAAAGGCTTGTTGGTAATCTAGACTCCAAACAAACTCACTCTCTTTTGTGAACAAGGCAAATATCAAAGTAGTAATTTTGCTGAATTCTTATATAAACCTTATATAAAATCCCATGTGTCTTAATAAGCTTTTGATATCAATATAGTTTTCAGGATTAGGTAAGTTTTAAGTGACTTCAATTTTATTTGGATCCACCTGGATTCTTTTTATATAAATATGATGTCCTAAAACTATCCCTTCCTTTACCAAAATTAGACACTTTTCATGGATCAAAGATAGATGGTATTATTCACATATTTTTAGTGATTTATTTAGATTATTCAATCTTTCATCAAAGGATTCTCCATGAATGGTGGAATAATCAATGTAGAATTCTACATAATCACTAGTTAAATCTAAAAATATGACTAAGACTACTCATTGAAAGGTAGCAGGTGCATTGTATAAACCAAAGGGTAATACCCTATATGAAAATGTCCTCCATGGACAATTTAAGGTTGTTTTATCTTTATATTTAGGTTCCACTTGTATCTCATTATACCCACTAGAACCATCCAAAAAGAGAAGTATGTTTTCCTTGCCAAGTTGTCAAGTACTTGGTCAATAAAGGGTAAAATAAAATAAATTTTCATTGTTGCTTTGTTCAGTTCCCTATAGTCTATGCATACTCTCCATTTACCACTTTTCTTAGGAATAATAACCAAGAGAGATACCCACTAGCTATTAGAGATAGGATAGATAAATCCTACTTCTAATAAACTTTCTATTTAATTTTCATGTCTCTTAAGGTAGGATTAATTCTTCTATGAGGTTGTATGATTGGTTTAATATTATAAATGTAGATATGATGGGTGTATACACTTGGACTTATTACCTTCATGTCTTTAAATTCCCAAGAAAAATATTTAGTTTTTTCTCAAAGTATGTCAAAGACTTTTACTTCATGATCATCTGTCAACTAACTATTTATGTTAAGTAACTTCCCTAGTACTACTATTATTTATTTTATGATTGGATGAAGAGAATATATTTATTTGAATTCACTAATTAAATATTATATAGGACAAGGATGTGGAAAAAATATATGGAATGTGACAATATCTTTAACATTTTTTCTCCTAGAAGAATCATTCCAGCTAGAGGACAACATAAGGCTATCAAAAAAATATTTTGACCTTCATGTGCCCATTGCATAACATTGTGTTGGATGTCCCTATGGTCATATGTAGTGATGGAAGATAAATTATTAATGGGGTTTGGGGATGAATCAGTCTTCAAAACTTTTCATTCAATTCCACTTAATCATATATTAACCACTCTAATAAGCATGTTCATCTTAGCAATCATAAGCACCAAAATGTAAAAGCATGAAACACATGAACACAACATATACATGGGAAACCCTTAAAGGTAATAAAAACCACTAATAAAGTAAATGGAATATAATCCTATAATACAAAAATCAATATTTAGTGAAGCACCCACTTCACATAGAGCACCAAACCCAACTACCTCAATACCAACTTAGCTAGGCTTTAGCAAGCACCCACTTGCAAGGAGGCACCAACCCACTGAATGACTCAGAAACAAATCAACCACCTGATAAAATTTATCACCTTGAAAAATAATTTTTTCTTATACAATATATGATGATCTTAATTTCATCTCTTCACTCATTTATATCGCTCTCAAACTGGGTTTAAGCCCTTTTCACTCAACTAGCCCTCTTCATGGTTTGATTAGGTATTGTGACCTTGATGATCATATGAAAACCTATATTAGATATTCATTACACTTATATTATGGAATTCATTACCTCCTTATTATATCTATTGATCTATATAATATGTTTGTTCTATGTACTCTCCTTAAGCACACCCAAATAGGCCGAAACTACCTTGATTTTATACAAGTCACTTGATCACATCCTTATTAGTTAGCCTCACATTTAAATCTATTAGGTAAGCCATGAATAGGTCTTATCATATTAAAACAACATGTCTTAATCATGAATAAATCAAAACATTAGGTCGACCATAGCTCAATTAGCCCTTACGCCTCCTTTAGGCTTTATGGAGACCTAATAGGTCTTCTTAACATCATGTTACCCTTTGATCTTTCTTAAAGCATATCAAAACACCTAACATAGAAGAAAAACATCATATGAAACTATAATAAACCTTAGAAAACTCTAATTTAGTTCCATAACATCTTTTAGGTCCAGCCACCATTTGAACCCTTTCTCAAAACACTATTTATAAAAGGTTTGTGCATATAAACAAACTTTATCTTGAAAAATGAAGGCATAAACTCAAATTTAAAAAATAATCATGGAAAAATATCATATATTCAAAAATCTCATGACCTTAGGGTCATCAAAAAATTTATTTGATGCTTTAACTTAGAGTATATAGGCTCAAACTCTATCTACAAGATACTCAGAACTGCGAATTGACTTCAAAACACAATCAAGGAAACATGAAATTATAACACCTAATTGTATGAATTAAATGTATTTAAGTGCATTAAAAATATACTATATTATCTTAATAAAAACATCAACTAGTAAAATCATGAGCTCTAATGAAAACTATCGGTATTATAGACCAATATATTGATCTTCTCTCTCACAGACTCCACTCAGCAAAATAAGCCATTGTGGATTCAATGTTCCAACCTATTACACTAACTTCCAATAATTTTTAAAGCATGGATAGATTATTCAAGACCAAAAACATCATCATGAAATTCAATCTATTACTCTTACATGAAAACATATCAGGAATCATATTCTCACTTATGCCTAATTTTCTTACTATCTATACCATTATGTCTGTTAGTGACATGTCAACTTGAATCACCAACTTTGCACACCTAATATGTGTAACCTATCAATAAAAATTCATGAAAAATAAATAAAGTCTCACACTCTGAATTTTATCCACTTAATAACTTTGACTCAGTTAACATTATCTTCTATAATAATTTTTTGAGAAATAAGCACTTTTATGTAGGGTCTATTTACTCACTTGAGAAACCAATCACACCTAGAGATGCCTGGGAGAGTTTACTACAACCTCCAATAATTTATCTATCCATATAAAACCATTCTAATCTTTTTATAATTATATCTTCAACATTGGGTCATTGTTAGTGTCCTTTGAGGGTTTAAACCAATTTCCAATCTTAATGATCATTCATAGAACTTATATCCTCTTTTTGTAAACCAATGCTTGGAAATTTGAGATATAACCCTTACTCATCTACCATGAATATATTAATTTATAATGAAAAATCTTCACATACCAATGAACACTAAAAAAAACCTTCTTAGAAAGACAACTCTTCATTTTATGCACTTGAGAAACCTTGAAACACTTTTCAAGCCTTTTATAGTAAATCATTACCTAAAATTTAATGCACTTGATAAAGATAAATTTAATCACCTATTTAAATGTTTAGATATTCACCTATGTCATGGAAACTGATCTTGATACCTTATCTGGCCACCATCTCTCTTCTTGCTTTCTAGGCCATGACCTACCAGTCACATTAGGTCTTGAAGTAGACCTTCTAACAACTGTCCAATCTCTCTAAACCTAATATATATGTCATGAAATATACTATCATGCTTAAATACTATAAATAATTATTCATATGTCTTGTCAATAGCTTATGATGCCTCATTAAGCCCAAGCAGGATCTAGAACTAGTTTAGTTGTAGACTTAAATTGAAGTACTTACCCTTATAGATTTCACCTTAAAAACCTCTTTGGTAATCCAATGCCGCTTATTTATAAATAATAAGCCTTATACAAGTACTCACTTTTCTTTAAATCTTCAACAGAGTATCTTTAGAGATTTTTATAGATCTTTGTATCTTGACTAAGGATCTTTATAGCATCTTCAAAGCTACATAAATAAATATTTAGAGCTGACCTTCTAATAATTTTGAAGGCCCTCAACACCTCATATATAAATTCAAACAACCTCTCTCAAGCTCAAACAATATCAAGTGTTCTTTGGAGCATTCACATAATTATATCTCATTTAGAGCATCTTTTGATTTACTTACATAAATCTTTATAGTATATAGTTTCTTCTTCAGAGCTCACTCGCTTCATCATGATACTTGTACATACCTTCTCACAAGGTCTATAAAAAGTTTTATAAGATGCTAGACACTTGACATACTTACCTATACTCACTCATGTTGATTCTCAATAATTTCACTCATCAACCAGTACTCTCACATCACTGTTTTCATATTACAATAGTTCTTACTATGTCAGCATAAGAAATCATCATATACATACCTCAAAGCTTACTTGACCATGAACTTTTCCAAGAACCTTTGACCTCATAATTTGACATTAATGAAATTATATTGACAAAAATGACAACATCTATTCCAAAAATCAATAGTCGATGACAATGCTAAACAATCTCCTTCTTAATTAATGATAACATCATTAATATCCTCCTTTGTCATTGATAGAAAACACACTCAAAACATTATGTACCAATCTTGATGGAAATCATCTCTTGGATATAGTTCTTTATTTTTATCACCCTTTCTAATCTTTCTCCCCCTTTGACATTAATGACAAGGTCTTCACAACTATCATCTCTTTCAAAATGAACTTAGATTAAAAGACACAAATCAAGATTAGCCAACAACTTGAATATCTCTAGTTAAAACTAATCATCCACCATGATTTTGTTAATAGTAGATATCAAGGGTCACCTGCAGCCACTGGAATCATACTATCACTCTTTGAGTTGATAATATTTCTTAAATACAGTAGATGGCATATAGTCTTCAAAAACTATGGCAACCACCTATAAAAACTTCTCTTAATCAGATCACTCTCCCAAAAAATACATTAAAATCTCAAAAAACATAGTATATGAATCATTTCAAACATAATCTCCCCTTAACTCCATGTATATCAAAGGCAATCACTTTTAGAGCTACTAACCTCCCCCCTTAGACCAAATATATTTTCTTTCAAAGAACTATAAATTAAGATCACTTACCTTCCTTGATATGATAGAATAAGATCAAATTTTTGATGACATACTAGGCTATCAATCATAATAAGATGAATTTTTTTACCAACATACTAGGCTATCCCATACTTGATACCAATTTTAGAATTAGGGACTGCCCCTTTGTCTTCCCAGATCAAGCTCAACTATTTATACAAATAGATATCAAAATCTTACCTCCCATATACCAACTAACTAGACTTTTGACTTTAAATACCTGATAATATCCTTAAATATCTCATCATGCTACCTACTACACTTTAAACCCTAGAGTTATCAAGTATAGGAATAGATAATATCCATTTTCATCTCCTTAATTGTAACATAGGCCACCTAGAATCTTCTTAAAAAGAAACTTTCTTTAACTGCATCGTCATGCTTCTATTGATATAAGAATTTCTCCATGAAGCTTAATGGATCCACCCCTGGCACTAAAACAACATGAACTTAAGAGATTCATAAATTTCCATTTTTTCATAGGACTAAATATTCTTTAACATCCTTCTAGACTTGATTAACGCTATAAGCTTGATCTCATCATCACTTATTTGGTCATCAATGTGAGCTGATAATATGCATTCCTTGATTTATCACTTGAGGTATGCTCTATCTCAATAAGCAATCCACTTGAGCTTGTAAAAAAATCATCACTTATTTTTATTTCCTTTGGTTTCCATAATTTATTTGCCTTATTTCCTACACTCTATGATATTCAAACTTCTTATTTTGACTTAATTATATTCTAACTCTATTAGGATAAAATCATGTAATGTGTCTTACATTATGATAGTTGTAACAAACCATATTATATATACCATTTGACTAATGTGAAATATGTCTCCTTCCATAGTTCTATGAGTACTCATTCTTGAAGAGTCTTTTACATTATCTAACTCTATGACCAAATTGACTACATGTAAAATAGTAACCATTACAATAATTAGCATACCTTGTAACATTGGGCTGTTTGATAGATCTTTTCATGTTGACCTTCTTATCTTCAATAGTATTATTCTTGAATTGAGATGCCTCCTTTTGGTATTATTTGAAACTAAGACCTATATTATCACTTTTATACTTTTGATTACTCAATATATCATCTAGAGCCTTAGTGTTTTTTTAAAACGTCACAAATCTCTTCACCTTGATAGATTCTTGATCCAACTCAGATTTTAGGAATTCTACTTCAATTCCATACTTGGTGCATTCTTCCTCTTTAGATTTTAGGCTTGAATTAACTATCTCCATCTATGCCTCAACTTGATTGATAATCTCATCAAGCTCCTTAGAAGTGTTATTATGTCTTTCTTTAAATAGTCCAATCTATTCCTCATAGTCCTAAACTAATGACTTCAGTTTCTTGTTCTTATTATTCATAAGCTTCAACTCTTCTAAGGTACTCATGATCTCAATTTAAAGATCCACTTCATCCTCTCCTTATTTACTATCTTAGTATACTTCTTCATCTGATTCTACATCAACCATAAGGCATTTTCCATTTGAGCAACTCTCATTATCTGAATCTATGCCCATGAATAAAGTTTTGCTATTATCATGTTCATATTCATTACTATCATCATGAATCTCATGTGTCTAAATCACTTATATCAGATGAACTGTCTTCTTTGGTATATAAAATCTTCCTATTTTTTAATAACCCTTTTCTTCCTTCAGTCTTATTGAAATTTATCTTGTTATTTTTAGACTTTTAGAATTTTTTGTCATCTTCATAATGTTTATCATGTTCTTCATTATGATCATTTTTGTCCTTGT
Organism: Torreya grandis; assembly: GCA_037957365.1. Taxonomy (NCBI): domain Eukaryota; kingdom Viridiplantae; phylum Streptophyta; class Pinopsida; order Cupressales; family Taxaceae; genus Torreya; species Torreya grandis. Next base: position 1,114,056 of record JARHVA010000522.1, on the reverse strand, counting down.
TAGGACATTTGGTTGCAAAGTGACCAATCTTTCCATAGTTAAAACATTTGAAGGTAACTTACCCTTGTAATTTCTTGAGCCAAACCTTAGCTTTATAGAAAACATAGCTATGATTTCATCATCATCAATATCTAAACATAACTCATATTTTACCTTCTTAGCCTTTGAATTATTTTTAACTTTTAAAGTTTATTCCTTCTTGAGAGGTCTTCCTTCATTGGTTCTCATCTCATAGGCAGTCAAGATGCCATGAATCCCATCCATCTATAGCTTGTCCAAATCTTGCATCTCTTCTAATATAGACACCTTATAGTCAAACTTAGAAGTTAGTTATCTCAATGCCTTTTGTACAATAATAAACTCTTTCACTTCTCCCAATCCTCTAATGATATTGTTAACTTCATCAACCCTCAATAGGTAGGATGCAATAGTCTCATCTTCATAATTTCAAACTATCTTCTATGAGTCTACAACTTGGACAAATTCACCTTGATGTTTCCTTCACATATGGTCTTTAATTTATCCCATATATATTTGGTTGATATAAAATGCATTACCTTTACAAGCTCTACCTCTGATGCACATAGAATGACATACATTACCTTGGAGTTATTTTCAATAGCCTTTTTACATATTGCATTTATTGGTGAATAAGAGTTGTAATATACCCATCCACAACTAACTACCAAATATCATATCATTATGACATTCCAAAATGAATAATTAAATTCATTGAACAATGGAGCCTTACTAGTAAAGAAACCACCTTGAAGTTGTTAAATAGTCATCCTTATTTCTTATTACTTCTTAAGATATCTTTTAGGTTTTTAGACCTAATTCAAAAGCCTAGGATGTAATACCAATTATTGGAATCTAAATGACTAAGAGGGTGGTGATTCAATATTCAAAAATTTTCATTAAATTCTATTTTATCATACATGAACCATTCTAACAAGCATGTTCATCTTAACAAGCATAAGCACCAAATCATAAAAGCATGAATCATATTAACATAAAATATCATGGGAAAAACTTAAAGAGAAGAAAAACCATTGATGAATAAAATGGAATACATTCCTATAATACAAAAATCAATCTTTAGTGAATCACCCAATTCACATGGAGTACCAACCCTAACTAGCTCAACACCAACTCAGCTAGGATTTAACAATCACTCACTTGAAAGGAGGAACCAACCCCATAGATGACTTAACACCAATTCAACCACTTGATATAGTTGATCACCTTTATAAACACTTATTACTTATATAATAGATGATGATCTTCATCTTCAATTCTTCATTCACTTTATCCCTCTCAAACTTGCTTCTAACCCTCTTCACTCAACTAACCCTCTACATAGATTGATTAGGTATTCTAACCTTGATCCTCATATGTATAACCTCTATTAAATATTCATGACACTTATTTGATGGTTTTTATGACATCATTATACTCTCAAATTATCTATATCATTCACTTATTCTCTACACTCTCTTTAAGCACATCCAAATAGGCTTAAACTATCTTGCTTTTAAACAAGTCACTTGATCATATCATTGTTAGTCAACCACACATTAAAATATCCTGATAGGATATATTTATAACTATCATTTAACTAATAAATGGATTGGTATCATTTTATATGAGGTCTAATGTCCAAAGTTATATGTAATGAGACTTTTGGATATTGGAGTTTATAGTTCACTGTTTGGCATGTTTACTCTACTGTGATGTCTAAATCCTAAGGATAGTAAATAGGAATCTGAATCTATTTTTAGAAAAGTAAATCTAAAGGTTTTATATTTGAATATATCCTATGTCATTCACACCACAAACATCTAGAACTTAAACATTTGGCATAATACATTATAGTGTCCTCACTTGACTTGCCCGACTAGGTAAGACAGTGTGATATTATAGAATGTGAGGATTCTATCTATTGTCACTTAAACTACTCCTAAAAAATTCTAAATACAGAGATTAGTTAACAAAATTTATTTTTTATGAAATTTAAAGACACACTCTTGCATAAAGAAAACTCACTTACATTAAATTGAAACAACATTTGAATGTAATAGAAAAACACTTGCATAAAAGGAAATTCACACTTTACTTTAGAAACAAAATCACACTTTGCATTTTAAAAAAATAACTTATGCATTTAAAAGGAAATTACACTTTGTATTAAATGAATTATACCTAGATTAAATAAATACTTCTAAACTATAAACTAAAAGTATTGATTTGTCTTGATTTTTAGAGAGAAGTGGGCCCTTGCTCCTTCCTTAGAATGGGAGTAAATTTAATTATTAATGAAAAGAAATGCTAAACTTTATTTCATTATGAAAGGAACCAATACAGATATCTAAAACTACACTAGAATGCTTTTTCTATTTTTTTGTTATAATTGATTGATAAATTCATTGATTAACTACCTTTTAACTCTCTAGAATGAGGAGACATGTATTTAAATAACATCTCAACATCTATTCACATAATGCAAAATATGGGTTATAATTTAAATGGACAAATCTATTTATTCAAAATATAGACAATTTAGGAATTAGATCCTACACTTATAGGAAGATGTTAGAACTAACTTAACTAATAATAGACAAAAATAACTAACATAGATCCGAAGAAATTATATCTAGATCATTTTAGACCATTACTATGAATAGTAATGTCTAAAAATAATATATTTAAATATGGGAAGTCTATTTATATATAATAGATATATTTAGAATTGTTATCTTGATCTGCAAGATCCAGCTGGACATATTCACAGAACTCTGTATAGGTCTTCAAATCATCTCTGGAACATCTTCAAAGCTCCTTCAAAATGTCTTTGGATCATTTTTGGATCTTCTTCGAAGCTATAGATATTTTAAGCTCGATGTATTCTTCATTGAATCTTTAAAAATTGTTTCCAAAAAAGGTTACCAAAGCTATTTGATGTATTCTAAAAATAATCACACCATAGGATGTATTTATTTACACAAAATTATGCTCATTTCATACAAGTTAGACATAATAACATGATAAAAAAATTAGAAATTTGTCACATACAAAAAAAGATAATTCATTCATTTATTACTTAGATAAGACCATAACTATTAAATTTAATGTAGTATAAGTTGTGAAGACCATTTACCCAATGATTACCAGATTCAATAGTCTATTTAAACATTAATTGTCAACCCTGGGTACATAAGATTTTGAAGAGTGTTAGAATTATATATGAATTATTTATTTATAAATCAACATGCTTTTCCAATTGTATTATAATAAATTTATGCTGAATTTACTAGATAGATATATTATGAAATTGTTGTGATAAAATTACAAAACTATTCCACACTTATGTATCACACATGCATCACACTTATATAATCAAACTAAATAGTAAAATCAACTTTCAAAACACACTAATAATTAAAGAGGGTTACGATCTTCATAAAAAATCATTTTGAGGGGGCCCTTCCTCATTCATAACTAATCTCCAATCCTTTTATGAGAGAATTCACAAACTTCTTACAAATTCAACTTTCTCATTACTCAATTCTAGATACAAAAGATATAGTAAAAGCTATTGATATTATTTCCTCAAAATTATCTAACTCTTAATCTGATCTAGGTTCTACCTTTAAATACAAAAGGTAGTTTATTAACTCTTAACCAAAAACACAAAACTAAGAAAGAATATAGATACTTAGAAACTACCCCAGTCAACCTTCAAGTAGTTAGTAACCAATGTTAATTGTTTTAGGTTTTATTGGGTTAGATATAAGGCATACTATTTTATTATTTTATTTCCTTTTGTCTTTTCTCATTATCCTTGTCTTTACCATCTTTGGCAACACATCCAGTCTCTCCTTGCATATAGAGAATCTATGCAATAATTACGACTCTTCCCAATCATTCATTTGGTTTCCCAAGAAATTTAGATGTATCTACAAGGTCTCCTCAATAATGACTCTTCTTTGCATAGTGACTATAGGCACTCTTTAGTAGTTACAAGAAACTTGTAGGTGGAACCTTTAGTTGTTGTGGGAATTTTGTAATGGTTGTAGGCAACCTATAGGTGGAGCCTATAGTTGCTATAGGCACTCTATAGTGGTTGTAGGTAATCTATAGGTGAATCCTAAAGTTATTGTGGGTATTCTATAGTGACTATAGGAAACCTATAGGTGAATCTTAAAATTGCTTTGAGCACTATGCAATGGCTACAAGCAACCTATAGGTGAATCTTAAAATTGCTTTGAGCACTCTGCAATGGCTACAAGCAACCTATAGGTGAAGCCCACAGTTACTATGGTAGCCTATAAAATCTATGTCTTTATCAAGAATCTATAGCTTTACATGACCCTTCAAATGATTGTTATATAAAGTCACACCAATATAATTCAATCAAGGAAAAGAATCAATAATTCATAACATAACACACACACACACACACACACACACACACACACACACACACACACACACACACACACACACACACACACACACACACACTTATTAATGAATATACAAAATCATAACTTCATTCATTCATTTACATTAGTGATGGATAGTTATGAGATTTACATGGAAAAGGACATAAACTAAGCATGGATGAGGCTATAACAGTAAGTAATTAGTGGTCTCATAAGTATATAAACAAAAGGCAACACTTATGGATAGTTTTTATTAGTTATAATGAGATATATGAAAGGACCATCATTCCCCCCCAAACTTTACCTTTTGCAAGTCCTCTTGCAAACCTAGTGGAAGAAATAGTCTTCAATCTAAAAGTTTAGATTCTAACTACTAGCTGAGAACATAAATCTAAAAGTGGTTCCCCAAATCATGATGACCTCTGGGAAACAATCCATAATCTCTTACTAATATGTACAACCATCCCTAAAATTCATCTTCTACCTGATTGTGCCAACTTTATGAGGGGAACATAGGATAGAGAATAATGGTAGATCCAAATCTCATTCCAATCCACATGTCTAATCCTCCTTCATCAAAGTGTTGAGTGATAATCTATGCAATTTCTTGATCTCTCTAAATACTCCACGTAATGGTGGTGGTACTCATGATTTCCCTATATTTTAAAGAAATAGGCAAATTCTCCCACCTAGCTATGCTTACATTGATGAAGTTAGTAGAATTTTGGCCCATGAAAGATCTAAAATCTACTACATTTGCTCTCAATAATTCATGGTGTTTATTTTTCATGTATATGTGGTAAATGGGTTGAAAAATAGTAATAAACTTCTAGGCCTCTAGAAATTGAGGTCTCATACACAAACCTATGGCATTCTACAATTCAATGAACTTATTATGTGCTTGTTTCTACGTTATCTAATTTCTCATGGTAGAGATGAAAGCACACAATTATGTTTCCCCTATGAATAAGTTCACTAGAAATCCAAACTGATAACCTATCAATATGTTAAAAATATACAATTCATAGATTGCATCATAACTTTCTATGGTACTCTTGAGAAATACATCCAAAAACATGTGTTCATCCTCAATAATATGATGAAATCCAAGATAAATTAACTATATCTACCATTTTTAGAATTTTTCTTGAAGAAAAAGAACATGGATAGAGGAAGGGCACCTACATGATAACAACTTTTCATAAATTTCATAAATACTTTGAATGGAAGTCTAAGATTTTAGCAGCTACTATTGAGACTCTAATTTAATCTTAGCATTTTCTTCTTCCAATTTATGAATTTTATGTTGGGATTTATTCCAAAATAAATTATTTCATGGAGTGGAATATGAAATGAAGGAATATCCCTTGTAGTTCCTTAATTTTGTACTAATATTTCCCTCATCTCCTTCTGCATGGATAGTAAAGAGGATTTTAACTTAGTAATCTAAGTGGTTAGCTCTTGTATTCTAGTGGCTTGTTGAGAAATCAATACATTTTTATTAGAAGTAGACTATTGGAGACTATTAATTTGAGTATCTTTATCAACAATAGAATTGTGTAAATTAACAATTTGGGTATCCTTATTGGCAAGGGAATTCTATAAAGTACTCAATTCATAGGACTATGAACACATTTGATTATGTATTATAGTATGCTCATCATTCATTATTGTATGAATTAATTATTTCACCCTAGCTTTAGCAATAGATTATTCACATCTTCTTTCCAAATTGGAGATAGTTTGGTTTTTACCTTGTAGTGTTGAATAGAGAAAATCCAATTTTTCTTGTTGTTTCCAAATGGTTTCTTCATACCAAGATAGAGCCATGGCATGCTGCAACTCCTCATCTTTATGAGTGGATTGGGGATAATATATACATTATTATATAAATGGATCTTTACCCTTATTATCTATAGAGGGTAAAGGTTTTTTTAATTCTTGATTCAAAATTTCTTCTGCAAGGGTTTCTTCTTCTTCAACTATAATTTCTTGTGCATGGGTATATGCTTCAACTAGTTGTTTAGCATCTATTAATTCTATGAGAGATCTTAATATTCTAAATATTTTATCTCTCCTTATTCTTACTCCTACATAATGAGCTGATGACTTCATTATCATTTGACTGGAGGATTAGGGTTTTCTGATGAAACCCCCATTTGTCTTTTTGATCTTCGACATAACATCTTCAGAGCTGAGGTAGCTAAAGATGGGCCTTATTAAAGTTATGATATTTTAGGAGGAGAAATAAGATGTATTTATTTATTAACATAAGTTTGGGAGGATTTATAAATAAAGGAGGACCAGGTCTTTTCACCCTTAGTTTTTTGTAGAAAATTATGTCAATCGATGAGGTTAACCAAACCATAATGTCTGATACACCCAATTCCTATTTTTAATTTTTGAGAAACATTAATTATCACATGGTGAAGAACATATGGAATTTTTACCTAGTATTCTATTAGGATATGAATTTTACATCATGTAAGTTTTGATATTTATTGAGAGGTAAATAGTAATTAGTTAGTGTGTAACCATATGGATAATACGATAAGATATTGTTGCATATAGTGTTTGTTAGATTTTATATTACAAAGAGAGTTTGTAATATATTATTTTTATATAGGTAAGTGGTTGAGAGTTTGTATGGATTTGGGAATTCCTTATTATAGTAAATATTATCCTATATATTTATATTATGTTCAAATGAATCAAAGAGTAAGTAGAATATTATTGTTTCAAAATATCATCTCTATGATGTTGGACTCTATTGCATAGTGTAGATAATAAATCTTGGTATAGGTTCATACCATACCTAACAATGGTATTAGAGTAAATATTACTATGGGACTATGAGAGCATGTGAAGGGGTAATAGTACATTACTTTGTCCCTATGCATGGTGAACTTATTATTTGAGAACATTAGTTTGTATAATAGCGTAGACAATAAAAGTGTGGGTGTAAGCTTCATTTATTTTCCCTATATGATTATCTTGAATTTTTCATCAATTGAAACTAATTGGATCTCTCAATTTGCATGAAAGGAGGATATATGCTTAGAAGATAATATCATTGAAGTCTTGATAAATCAGGTCTAAATGTATTTCCCACATGGTCTAGGAACAATCTAGATTGGGGTATGTGTTTTTTAGAGAGAATCTTAGTGAATGAGATATTATCCACATCTCATTCAGTAACATTTAACTCAGATCTACAAAATTGATTAGTATCTATCATTCAGTCAATCTTCAAACACTGAATGTTAGTACATTAGAGGTTTAGTTCATTGTGAAGGTTACAAAACCTTAATCTCACAAAATATTATATTTCTAATCAAAGTCAACATCTAAATTTTTCTCATTTCTCAATGCTTTTGGAACCCACACATGCATTTACATAGTCTATACAGTGATCAAATCTAGTTAACATGTTGATTAGTCTCATTATCTTTGTGTTAATTCATTATCCATATTAAAATTGAATTCATAATTTGTTGAATAGATCTTCAAATGGTTTGGTCAACTTAGCTTAACACCAATATAACATATTTTTATGTAATGAACTATATTCCATATTCATTCTCGGTCGACATAGATCACATCAAAAACATCAAACAAAATCATAAGGATAATGCCTATTCTTAGACATTACAATTTGTCTTCTAAATTCATCATTTATATAAATTTTCTACACTGAACACCTGCAAAAGTGAAGGATCAATTACTTAGAGTCCAAAGATCAGTTATAAATAAAGTCATTTTTAGTCTTTATGCTCATATATTATTTAGGTGTGTCTTTAGTATTTAAAATGGTCACATACTATAAGTCTTTATAATTTGTGAGAATAATCATTACGTATTTAATTTTTATTTATATAGTTTTAAAAAGGTATCATATTATATCATATGGTTAGTCAAACCATATTGTCTTTTGTTCATCTATTTTAGGTATATTTATGGTTTATAGTTTTGTTATGCTAAGGAGTTGTCAATTTCAAGAGTCATTATGTGTGATTAAAATTCAAAATTCAAAATTCATCTTAAAAGATTAAAATCCAAGATTTATAGTCATTTTGTGTTGTCAAAAAGTGTCAACAATAAAATAAAAAATTATAAAAAAATGCCTTATGGATGTATTTTTGGGCAACCCCGACGTCCTAAGTCAAATATCAAAAATATCAATCTTGTGGTAGAGACTCTATTCCCTTCAAATAAAAATTAATATTAGCTACATTGACACATCAAATAATTAATAAGCTTCATCCACTAGAGGCTAGAAGATACATAGAGGAATGTCTTTCAGTGACCTTTTGTTAGTCACCAAAGATGGGGCTACACTAATGATGTGGTGATATTTTGTATGGTGTATTTATCATTTCCAATATGTGTTTATAAAATAAAAATAGAATAATATGACTATTCAAGTTATGTAATTTGTGTGAAAATTCCAAACATAATTCCTTGATGTGAAAACATTGTGAAAGGACATAAAGCACCAATGTAAGTCAGTTCATGAATCTTGAAAGGGTTTGTGGTAGATCTAAAAAAACCATATGAAGTGAATAGTTGATGGGTATTGTTCATGTCAAAGTTTGTGTTAAACCTATAAAACCATGGGAGGAGTGAGGCTCTCTGTATATCAAGGTCATGAGCTAAATAGAACATGTTACAAGGGGTAAGCATACTACAGGTAAGAGTGTGAATGTTTTTGCACCATGTAAAAACTATGGGTGGGAATGTTAAGAATTAGAATTTACATTGTATAAGTTTTGATATTTATCAATAGATAAATAGTAATTGGTTAGTGTGTAATTGTATGGATAATATGGTAAGATATTGTCCCATATAGTGTTTGTTAGATATATATTACAAAGAGACTTTGTAATACATTATTATTATATGGGCAAGTGGTCAAGAGTTTATATGGATTTGAGAATCCATTATTATAGAAAATATTATCCTATATATTTTTATTATGTTTGAATGAATCAGAGAATAAGCATAATATTATTATTTTTAAATATCATCTCTATGATGTTTGAATCTATTGCATAGTGAATGAATCAGAGAGTAAGCATAATATTATTATTTTTAAATATCATCTCTATGATGTTTGAATCTATTGCACAGTGAAAATAATAAATCTTAGTATAGGATCATACTATACCTAACATATTCTTCTCTGAAAGCTCCTTTACTCAAATGAATAAGAATCCATATGGCATCTCCACCAACCATAGTGAATTGGTCATCACATGTAAGATACTTCATGACCCAAAATGCAACATTCTACCATGGCCATGTAAGGCTATTATTGATGCTTGTTTTATGCATACCAAAGTCAATGAGGTAACCTCTAACATTTAAGGATCTCAAAGGAGGTAAAATCCACTCCATGGTATGAGTTATAGTTATGTGGTCTTTGAAAACCTATTGATAGAATAGTTGTTAGGGCATCCAAGTTATTGATAAGGTTTTTTGATGGAGGTGTGGTATGTAAAGAATACTGATTCTCTACATGAATTGGATGGGTGGTTGGCTTCTAATCTAGAGTGGGTGGGTCTCAAAACAAACTAAAAAATGAGGGAAGGGTAAGTCAAAAAACAAAGCTTCTATGGTTTTCAAGAATCACTTGCTTGGCTAGTTTATAAAAAGATAAGTGATCTCCAAACTTATACCTATTACTAGCAACAATTACACACATACAATTAGACATAGTTAAGAAATCTAAGTAAATACTGATGTAGACAATTCAAAAGCCTCAAATAAAGGTTTCTCCTTTTAGAGTAATAGTTAAACACCCTTAATCAGGAGATTATGGCTCAGGATAGTGAAGTTTCTAAGGTAAATTTTACACACACACAAGAAAAACTACATCAAAGAAATCACTGTTGTACATTTAGAATTATTTATCAATCAACTTAATTATCCTAATCAATATATTTCACCAATATTTTAATATTTGTTTCAAATCTATAGATTAATACATCAATCAGTATAATCACGAATCCATTTGCATCTATTTCAAAATAAGGATTATTGAAACATACAACCAAAGAAAGTGACAACTAATTACATAGAAATTGGAAAAAAAATACACAAACACATTTGCTGATGTTCAAAATTTATGTTTCTCCTATATTAAAAATTCTCTAACAAAAAATCCAAGTTGGATTAAAATTATTTATATAGACTTGGGTAAGGGGTCATCTTATCCTCCAAGTTCATGCAAGGTCATTACATGTAATATTCAGGACATGAGTTCAACTATGGTTCAAAGTTGTATAAGAGTCCACTTATAGTTATCAATTTAAATTAGCATTTAAAAAAGCTATGAAATATGTGCATGTGTATTAAGAGGAAGGTAATTATTAGAATTATAGCTTGAACTGCAAGTAAAACTTTAAAATATATGCATCATTTACAAAACTACAGATATATAAAGTCTTAGACTTTCAACGCTGGGTGGTCTAAATGGCCAAGGTAATGGAAATTGGAATTGCAGGTTGCTTTTCAAAGATAAGTATCACTATCTCAATTCTTTAGAACCATTGAAACTATGACTAACTAAAAATAATTATGTGTTACATGTCAACCAATCTTTACTTTCATATTCACTAACTAGATTAGTTCTCAGACACGTGTGTTCATATTTTAGCTTAACTGTGAGACCCAATGTCTATCATTGAATATAGCTCAACTGTCCAAAGATATAAATGTTTTATTTATGTTATTCCATTTGACACCTTTTAAAATATGACTATTGCCTTTAGGACACACATTCCTACCTCATTGGGTTTAGATCTTGGAAAAGTTTATTTTCAACTTGCACCATTCAATATTTAACATGATGGAATGTGAGTGTGCCACTTGGTAGCTCTGCAAGGCCTCTATTCTCTTTATAGTCCAAGATTGAATGATTTTGTGCCACTTGGTAGCTCCTCACTTATTCTAGGACCTTGGAATTTTCCATACTAATCTCACACCATCGATCATCTATGCTCAAGTTAATATGGTTCATAGATCTTAGTGCTTTGACTCATTGACTCTTGTGATCTTGACACTTATCACATCCTCATTCCTTTTGAAAATTATATGTCAATATACCACCATTAGATCAGCTATATTTATCAATGCTAGCCATTGAGATGCCTGGGCCCACTAACAATTGAATTCAAATAGCTAATTTATGATAATAAATTTAGCATCCATGCAACCATCAATGACATCATAGTGAATGTTAATGACATCCATGCAACCATCATAATTTAATCCCCTATCATTTTCTTATTTATCTTAAATTTAACATTCACATGGTGGTCAAATATGTCCTTGAAACCATCAATGATGTCCTTGTGACCATGAGAATTTAAACCTATGTCTTTTAATTGCTAAGACTAAATTTGACATTCATGTAACCATCAAAGACATCCTCATGACCATCAATTACATCCATGTGACCATAATAATTTAAACCTAAACCTTTTATCTCTAAGCTAAAATTTGATGTTCACATGAATGTCAAAGATGTTCTTGTAACTATCAAATCAACTTAACTCTCTTTGAGATCAACACTTATCATTTCCTAGTTCATTTTTCTCTGCAATCATAAATGAAAAGAGGACTTGGCATAATACTTTGGGAAATATATAATGCACTGTACATAAATATTTTAGCCTAAGGTCTTAGTTTTATTAATAAAAAATTATTAGGGCCTAGGCTAAAATCTTAAATTAAGTTCAAAACATAATAAAATGCTCTCTACAGAGGGGTACCACTTGGAAATTCCATACGATTTTTATTCTATTGTTCCTGGTAGTAGGGTATTTTTTTGGCTATTTTGAGCAGGGGAATTATTATGACTTTTTTTCCTTGGTCATGTATTTTGTTGAAGAAATTATTTTAGACAAAATACTCGAAGTCATTATCCCAAAGAGTTTATTTCATCAATAAAAAGGCTCATGAAAAAATCTGAAGGGTAAATTCATTGGGCAAAATGCCCTTGGAAATTTTTTTGAAGGGTATGTTTGTCGAGAAAAATGACTTTGGAAAAAAGGGTTAAAGTGGATGTTCACAAAGTCTGAAGGATATGTTCCCTAATGTCTTAGCAAGTTTATTTCAGACAAAATTCCAAAAGAATTTAGTCATTGGTAAAAACATCTCAGACAAAATTTCAAAAATATTTATGATAAGTATGATACAATAAGTCTGAGGCAAAAGCCTAAATGAATAAGTCTGAGGCAAAACATTTTGACATAATTTATGTGGGGACATTGTCACAAGGAAATTATTGCAGATAAAATGTTTGACACAATAAAACTAAAGACTAGTTCATGTGGAATAAAATTTCAAAAGACAAAAGCTCAAAAAAGGATAAGTCCAAAAACATAAAACCCAACAAAGACCCCTAAAAGGTAAAAATTTAGTGAAAACACAATACCAATGCTACTTTGCCAAAATAAAAAAGGGCCAATAATAAATCTTCTCCTAGATTTATTCAAAAACAAATAGAAGAGGGGCTCAAAGTCAAGACTATAATCCAAAAAAGTGGTTCCCCATTTACATAAAGAAAGAGAGGATGTTGGTTACAAAAAATGGTGACTTAAGGGGGAATACTCATGAGTATTTAAGAACCCAAAACTCTAGTTTACAATCTTAAATCAATCATGAAGTATGCCATAGAATAATACTTAAATTATAAATATAAAATAGAATCATAAGTTAATTCACACAACATACTTGCCTTCTAATTATTGGATCTATGTGTGTCAAACGTGTAGGGTATTTAACCCTTGTTGTGATGAGTTTTTCAAAGGATTTGATGAGGCTGTAGGTTTCATTCCAATATCTCTTAAAACTAATTAAATCAATGGAATCTCAAGCATTGATCTGCTTCTAGCTAGGTATCCATAGCCTTGATATAGATACCTTTGGATCCTTATCTTCTCATTCCATTATTTTCTTTTGATCATGATGCATTGTATATTAACCTTATTTCATCATGTGAGCCTTTTGATTTTCTTTATATTTTTTTTAATCTTTTGAAATCATTGGTTTTTTTATTTTTTTTAATTTTGTTCTTAAATGGAAAAGAGAAGAGATAGAACCCTAGTAACTTGGTATAATTATAAAATAAATCATTAATAGAACATCCATGCTAGCCACATCTATACCTAGAATTCTCATTACCAACAAGAATTTAATGCGATAAGTGTATTTGGTCCAATAAAATAAGAAAACTTTTAAAATTTGTATGAAGTAATCTAAGAGAAACTTCCACATGCCTAAAAAAGTATTCAATTATGACACCATCCAAAATAATACATGATTACCTACCTTCATCCTAAAGGCTCAAAAATATATAAATACACCTAATTTTGTGAACTAGTCCCAAAGTGTCAAATTTTAATTTTCCCTTTTTATACAAGTCATAATCTCAGTTGGTTTAGATTCTTAGCTTGGTTCTATTCATATTAAACATAATTCTAATTGTCACATAGAGTAAAAAAACTATTCTAAGAAAGCATAAAATCTAAACTAAAAAAACACTAAAATCTAGTCTATGAAAGAAAAATATTGAAAGCAAAAAATTAATCTAGAAAGCAAGAAACTAATCTAAGAAAGCAATAAATCTAATCTATGAAATTAAAACACTAAAAGTAGGAAATATTAATATATAAAGTAGAAAACTAATCTAACAAATCAAGGAATCTAGTCTAAGAAAGCAGGAAATCTAATCTAATCATATATAGCTACATTCATATGTCCCTCATCACTCAATAATATGAGTAGATGACATAGCCCTGAAGTAATGCTTCATGAACTATACATTAAATAGATATGTGAGCTTATTTCCTTTTAGGTCCTTTAGATGAAATTAATTATTACCTATGATCTCCTAAATCTAGAATGGTTCAATCCATAGTGGGGAAAACTTATCGTGATGTCCTTTCTTTTCATGGGATTTATCCCAAAGTAGCACTAGATCTAAAATCCTGAATGCTTTGACCTTTTCTCTCTTAGGAAACCACCTATTGACCACATATTAGTGTTTTATAAATGTATATAAAGCTTTATTCCTTGATTATTTTATTTTTATTATGTCCAACAATCTTGACTCTATTTTAGTTCTTGGTTCCATGTAGTCCTGCATAAACTGATAAGTGGGTAACTTCAACATGATAGAGAAAATTGGCTTGGTCTATACACTATAAAATAAGGTGAAGCTTTAAGGGTTTATTTATGTCTAGTCTATCCTACCTAGGATGATACTTCAATAAATTATACCACTCCCTAGGATTGTCCCCAACTGATTTCTTAATTACATTGATCAAATTCTTGTTTATTTATTCTACCAATCCATTTTCTTGAGGATAATAGTTGGAAGCTAACTTGATAATAATCTAGTTGTCATGTACCCACTCAGTAAATTCTACTGATATAAAATTCATTCCATTATCATAAATCAAAGAAATAGGTGTGCCAAATATGGTTGTTATGTATTCCTCCAACAAGTGAATCACATCTTATGCTATGTAGTTTTTTTTGGCTATGGCTTCAGTCTATCCAGTACAGTAGTCTATGGTAGTAAGCATGAATTTATGGCTTGCCAAGGAATCTAGGTTAATGACACTAATGAATTATAAACACTAGGCAAATAGTATTCCTTCAATAAGTAACTATAAAAGCATTTTTGTGTTTACTTATCTATTGGCTAGAGCTTGGCATTCATGGCATATTCTGACGTGAGTATGATCATCTTTGAACACTATTGACCAATAGTAGATCATTCTTAAGATCTTATGATCTTTGGAATTTCTATAAGGATAACCATTGCCTATGTTTTGATGTAAGTTATATAATATTTCTTTAACTTCTTCTATGAATACATGCCTGAGATAAATACCTTCATAATTTCTTTTGTAGAGGACTCCCTTCTAGATCATGTAGTGAGTAGCTTTGAGCTCCAAATATCTCCTTCTCTCTCTATTGAGCTCAGGGGAATAATTTATTCTAATGAAATAATATATTATATCCATATACCATTCTCCTTTAGATACTTGAGTTTCACATACCTCTTCAATGGTGATCGATGGATCTAGTTTAGTCATAAGTTTAACAATGCCCTACCCTTGAATGATCTTTGTCAATATGATCTCTATGTCAAATTCTTACAACTTTTCCATCTACTTGTCTTAACATTATCCTAGTTCATTCTTGATAAAATGAGCTTGACAGTAGGATTAGGTACAATGGAGATGGTTTTATTCCTCAAGATGTAATGCCAAAATGTCTTCATTACTTTGATAAGGGAAAAACATTGTTTCTCAATCATGGAGTACCTGAGTTATTCATACTTAAAATTTGTGATCATGAAGGCAATTGGATGATCAATTTATTATTTCTTCTATGTGATGATAGCATCAAACATATGCTTTGAAATGAATTAATACAATTAGACATATTTCATAAAATTTGGACTAATTAATATTGGAGCCTATGATATAACATCTTTAATGTCTTAAAAGGACTTTTGGTCTTTATCTACACATTCTATTTTGGCATCCTACTTGAGCATGGTATTCAAAGGTATAATGATTTTTACAAATCCTATGATGAAATTCCTTGTGAAGTTAATCTTTTCAAAGAATGATTTGAGCTCCTTATTTTTGTTTGGTGGTTGAATTTTTAAAACTGCCTAAATTCTATCTAGATCAATGGTGATCCCATTATTGGTGATGATGTGTCCCACAAGCTTGCCTTCAATCACTCCAAATATGCTCTTATTTGGGTTTAATTAAACACCAAACCTTATACGTCTCTCGAATATGGATTGTAGGTGACTTATGTGGGTTTTTTGATTCTTTGATAATACCATAAGATCATCCATGTAGATGATTATGCATTTTCATGTCAATCATTTGAAAACATGATCCATTACACATTGAAAGGTATCTCCTTCATTTATTAGGCTGAATGACATCCTCTTATATGTATAAGTTCCCCACTTAGTGGTAAATTCCATCTTCATTCTATCCTAAGATTATATTAGTACCTGATTGTAACCCAAAAATCCATCTAAAAAGGACATCATTTTAGAACCACTTACTATTTGGATCACCTCATCAAGAGAAGGCAATGGATAATTGTCCTTTTTAAAAACCTTGTTCAGGTTCCTAAAATACACACATAATTTTATCTCATCATTATTCTATTTTATTGGGACCAAATTGGCCACCCAAGTAGAATGTCTTACTAGAAACATGATTTTTGCACTTAAAATCTTCTCCACTTCTCTCTGAATAAGAGGCTCCAGAATAGGATTGACTGGTCTTTGCCTTTTTCTACATGGTTTGTAATCTATCTTCATGGTAACTATGTGATTGATGACTTAAGGGTCATAAACTTTCAAATCCTCATATTTCTAAGTGATGACATTCTTATATCGTGTGATTAAATCCTTCACTTGTTATGTTTCCTCTAGGGTGTAGCTAAGACCAATATTAATATAGAGTGGGCTATGTTCATCTCCTATATTTTCTCTTTTAAAGTCTGATTCACTAACCTTGGGCTATCCGAGTTACTAATCCTATGGGTCTATGTCAAATGGAATTTCTAAGGACACCAACCTGGCTGGAATTCAATTCTCTTTGAGTTAGAGAATGCCTTCCTTATTTGATTCTTCTTGAAAAAGGTTATTAATGTCTTTGTCATCAATGATTTGGGATTCAAATTCTCTTAAATTGATTAAAAACTAGATAATCTATTGGTCATCATCAAAGACCAATAAATTTTTTACATTATCTAGAATAGATGGACAAGGAACCTATTCAATAGAGAACCTTTTTACCTTAGATTCTTGTAATGGATCCAAATTAGTAGCAGCATCATCTAATGAGTTTGCCACTTGATTTTTCTCTCTATTAAGTGATATTAAGTTGAAAGCTTCAAAGCTATCAATCAGGTTCCATGTTCTATGTTTTTACCTCCTTAAATAAGATAACTTGTACTGATATTTATTTTTGAACTAGTTAATTACTAGTTTTGAGTTTTCAAATACTAGTATTTATTTCACATTGTTCTTAAGTGTAAATTGTAATCCTAGAACTAGAGCCTCATACTCATATCTATTGTTCATGCATGATAAATACAACCTATATTCTGCTAGGAATGTTTTACCTTATGGATCAATCAACTCAATTCCCATGCCTGATCCTTACTTAGATCTAGCACAATCAAAGTGTAAATCCCATAGCTGTGTGGAACCTTCAAGTTCTATATTTTGTAATTTATTTTGAGTAGTAAAGGTATAAATACCGAGGCTAGGTGACTCATACTTACCCCTTCATTATTAATGTTATACTTTATAATGGGATACTTTATTCTCAACTCTTTATTAATATTGATTTGATTTGTAACTCCTCTCCATGGCATCCATATATGAGAGAAGTCTATAGAGAGATATCCATTGAGTGTTTTGGACCAATCCCTACTCAATAAAAATTCATAGCTCTCAGGTATGTCTACCACTAAAATATCAATGGTCATCTAGATTCATGATTTAGATTTCACTTGAATGTGCACATTGGTCAATTCTCCAAATATTGATACTACTATTTTGTATAATTGTGAAACCATTCTCTTTAAGGGGATTGGGGCGAGACTAAAATTTTGACATATGGATGTAGGCATGATATTTGTAGATGATCCAGAATCAACTAAATAATTATGAACGTTCCTAACACATACTTAGGTAATTAGTAGGAAGGTGGAACTTATAGATTAATCTTGTAGATGAAATTGACATCATCAACTTTCACTTTGTCTGTAGATGCTTTAGCTCTTTCCATAAGAGCTTTTCCAGTAATGGACTTCCATAATAATTTCTTTTCTTTAGGGGTCTAATTTAACTCATGAAGAGTTATATTTTCCTTGATCTTCTTCATATCTTCCATGATATTGTATTCTCCTTTACTTTATTTTTCCTTATTCTGTGACTAATCATTCCCCTTTATAGGGGGTGGATTATTGTCTACTTTAAAATTAGGAAGAATCATTATGTTATTTGGAGGAGTTGATGTTGTAATTGGATACCTATTCCTTAGACTACATGTACCACTCTAGAACTACTTGAAAGCATGAACTTTATCCATATTATGTTTAAATTTATTATCATCTTCACCTTAGAAGGGAAACTCATGAGTTTCAAAGAACATGGCAGTGTTAGAAGAGCTAGGATCTAGATGATGCATAGGAATATTATGCATCTGATCTTGTCTAACCACCTCTCTTTGAGATATTTTTAGTGTTTCACAAAATTCAATGTAGTTAAGCTCACTATGCTTAGAAGTATTGTGAATTCTACATGAATTAAGAAGATCTATTTTTTTTATGTTGATCTTTGAGAGCTTATTAGGTTGCTGAGGTCTATTGAATGGTTTTTTATATCTTTAGAATTTAGCATTCTGATTACCAACTAGGGAATTTGCATTGCCCATCTTCCTTTACATATTCAAGAATTAATTTATTAGCTTTGAACCATTTTCTAAATAGAATCAGGTTTTACTTTTTTAGAATCCATACCTTATAAGATAGTAGTGGGAAATACAACTAGTTATTTATTCTATTGGTAACCACTACTTATCATATGATTGTTCAAGAAGCTAAAATTTGGCTTTTTTGTTTGTGTCAATGGAGACAATGCATACAATTGATTTTTATTGAATGCAAAAACATTCTCCTTCACATGTGGTACTAGATTCAATGCTAGAAATCCATTATTAACATTAGGTACTCTATGTATCTAGGGATTGAGTGGATTATCTATGTTGATAGCATATTCACATGCTAATTTTAGATTATTACTAGCAACCACTCTTCTTAAGAACATGGTAGTGATTGGGTCCAGGGCATTCTTGTATATCTCTAATGCTAATGGCTCATTTGGTTTAAATATCAAGATCAACTAATTATACATATTTTAGAACCTTGTGTTGAAAGCACATATGGGCTCATTAGGTTATCTCCTCATGCTAGTGAAGTGTTGGTATGCCAAATTGGGATTGGTGACTTATACAAACTGTAGAGTAAATTTTTACTCTATGTTGCATTCAAATTTTTAGTCGAGCACTATAGTTTTGGTTCCCACATACCTTGGTCATAGCGACAAATTTGGAGTAGAGCGTGGGTTTGTTTTTCATCTAAGTGTCAAAGTGTAGTGAAGGCTGCCAAGTGGCATAGTCTGAGCATGAATTCTCTTTCCCCTTTTCATTTCCTTCACTTTATTTCTGCCTAAGTGTTGCATTCGAGTGGAAGCTACCAAGTGTCACTTTCTGAGACATGGAGCTAGCTAATTGGCATCATCCAAGACACTTTTCATAACTTTCAGGAAAGACACAGATCGTGCCATGTATCTAATAGTAGTTAAGTGGAATGCACTACGTGTTAGCATCCATGTCTCATTTTGGCAACCATGTTTCATTCTATTTTTTGACAAAGGTTTATAACAAGCTAAGTAGTAGGATCAGGTGGAAAGCGCCAGGTGGCAGTTGCGAAAGGCCTTGGACTACTTTTCATAAGCAGAAGTCACCATGTGTTGGCATTCGAGAGACAGTCATTTCAACACCTAGGTTCAATGCTTTGGTTCAATGTTTTGGTTCAATACCTAGGTTAAAGTGTAAATGACATGAAGTCTTGAACCATTGAACCATTTTGGTTCATCAGGTAGTTCAAGAGAGTGTCATAAAAATCCAAAAGGGCTAGTACCTTTTCAGAAGGTAGAAGGGCATCATTTCATTTTGTTTAAGTGCCAAAGAATAGTGGAGGACACCAAGTGTCACTATTTGAACCCCTTCCTACTCCATTTCCAAAAGCAGTGGAAGATGCCACATACCTCTAGTAGGAGAAATGGGAGATGCCACGTATCTTCTCAAGAGCAACGGAGACTTCCATGTGTCAACTTATGAGAGATCATCTTCAAGATTCATTGACAAATAAAGATTGTAGTGGGTCCCAGGTGTTTTTCAAAGGTCTGTGGAAACTACCAAGTGTCACCATCCATGAGCCGTGTGTCCCTGATAAATCAAGCAGAATGTTCCTGAGCAAAATATAGAGAATATGGCAAATACCACGTGTCCTCGATAAATCAAGTGGAATGCACCAAGTGTCATTCTCAAGTGATTTCTAAGAAATATAGAGAATTTTTGAGAATTGACTAAGTGTCCTCTCCTATTTCAATAGAACAGAGTGTTTGGTCTATCTATCACCACTAACCAAGATGGAGGGAAAATCAGTTGGAATCAATTTGAGTAGATGGAATAGTTCACTGGGTAGATTTTTGGAGCCTCCAAAGCATTGAAAGCACCGACGGTTTGTCCCCTGTGAGTTAAGTGTGAAGTAGAATTTCACGGGAAAGGAGATGACGAAATGAGAGATCCGAGGCTATAAAAAAAGAATAATTATAAGAGAAGAAAGGGGGATTTTTTATAGTTTTAGACTTTCTAGAGTTTTTGACCAGTAATATCATTTGCTTTTGTCTCAATTTTCTTGAGTTGTAAAGTTGATATAACTGTGCATGTTTCTGTGCCTTTTATGTGGCTGAATGAATTAAGAAGATTGAACTCTATGCCTTGGTTTGTGTTATTTGTGTCATTTGAAAAGTAGTTTATACTGTATATTTTTTGGAGTTGTGATTAGGAATGTCATTTACTTTTCTCTCATTTTCTTGAATCAGAAGTTCTACATATAACTGTACATGATTTTTATTCCTCTTATGTGATTGAAAGATTCTATTAAGAAGATTGAACACTATGCCTTTGTTGACATTCTATGTATCTCATCAAAATAATTCTGTGTTGTGAGCCTCTATTTCAATTATTTCAATCTTTTACATTGATCATGCACTTGTCTGCTCTTAAATGTAATTGAATCCTATAATAGTCTCACTATTCTTAGGTTAGGATTAGGATTACACTCAGGCACATCACCATAGTTAGGTTTCATTTCCTGCATTTGCATTTTTGTTTAATTTCCTATCCCTTTTCCCTAAACACTTGATATAAAAGAAGAGACAACTTCTCTAAAATCTAGAGGTTGTTTCAAGCTGCAATGTCCCATAGCTTGAAACTTCCCATTGTTGATTGATTAAGATCAAGTGCAATTTTAAGTCATCAATAGTTTTTGGCATGCCCGGTGGGACTAGTCTTGAAGTTTCTTTCAAGACCACATGAACTAGAGAGTTACAAGGAGTCTGAGCTGTGGACCAGTCACCAGATCACAATTTGATACAAATCCAGGTATTCTTTTGCCACCTCTGGTAATTGGTCTAAGAAGAAGAGCTAACTAGTTTGTACCAGTACCAAACATGGGAGCCCCTATACCCCCCAAGAAATTATGCAAGCTAGAACACTGGTAGCCCCTTAATTCTCCCAACACCACCCACTGTTTAGGATCCTATCCTAGTAAACACCCTAAAAGCTCTACCCAAGTTCAATGGGCAAGACTCAAAAATGCATGCAGAACATCTTCAAGATGTATTAGGTGTCTCTGCCATACATGTTGTCACACAACAAAATGTGGCCATAAGGTTATTAGTAGCTTCATTCAAAGGGAAGGCATTAGAATGGTATCAGTCTTTGACCCCAAATACCATCTCTACGTGGGACTAGTTTGGAGATCTATTCTTTGAAAGATTTGTGGAGAAGGGTGACAAGTCTTCTTTGTTACAATAATTAATCACCATTCAAAGGGGACCACAAGAGGACATGACTGACTTCAACACCAAATTCTAGAAAACTTGGGACAGAATCCCTACTACAACTAAACCACCACTAGGTATGGCAATAGTATTCTATCTCAAGGCTTTAAATTTAGATATATCTATTATGATTCAGTCACTGGGAGGACACACTTTGCCAGTAGCTTATGACTATGCAATCAAAGCTGAGAATCATTTAATAGATGCTGGAAAGTTACCTCCAAGGCCCCCCATGCCTATGTTCCTAGAAATTTCCTTGCCCTTACCTCAAGAGGTTCCTAAAGATGTAATCCCACGTGTGTCTATGTATACTTACCCTCCATCATCTGTGAAGCAACTGGCCCCTGCTCAGTCATCTGAGATGGATGATATTAAAAATATCCTAAGGACATTTTCCAGTGAGTTGATTAATATAAAGAGGTAGCAGGATACTTTCCCTAAGCCCCCTTATCAAGTCCATCAAGGAAATAGGTTTTCATCCCAACCAAACCAATACCAAGGTACTTTAAGACAAACTAACCATCAGCCAACAAATTAATTAGTTGCAGTTCCCACACCCTCACAAACCATTCCTCCCAACTCAAATAGGGAGATGGTTCTGGGTCAGAATAACTATGTGGATGATACTAATGCTTGGTTTTTCCATTGCAATGATGCTCATACACCTAGATATTTCCCTAGGGATAATCTAAAATAAAAGGTGGCTGAGTAGAGAAGAATGGATGGTCAGTTTGCCATTACCAGTAACAATCAAGCCTGCCAATCTCTCAGTATGTAGAATTTAGTTCTAGTGGCTCAGATGTAAGGAATGTCCTTGCAACAAGAGGAAGAAATAGCCCCAAAACATGCTTTATTCTCATGGGTTGAGGATGAAGAAGCAATTTTCTTGAACGAAGCATCTACCTCCCAAAGGCCAATAGTGTAATTCGATTACTATACTAGATCAAAGAGGAGAATGGTGGAGCAGCCTGAGATTGTAAGTGGTCAAGTCAAGAATAATCCTTCATCTCAAGGGCAAAGGAATGTTGTTGTTAGATAAGAAGTGCCTCAGTCAGTACAAGATCAAGGGATTCCTACCCAGGTTCAAGAAAAAATGAGGTATCCTTATTACCAAAAAACTTAGTCTTTGGGACCAATCAATATAGTGGACTAGTTAAAAAAGACTCCAGCATAAGTGTCCATATGGGATATCTTAGCTATTCTTGAATATAAGACATTGGTGTAAGAAGATCTGCAAGGGCAAGTAGTGCCCAAAGGTGTTGTTACCAATGACGGACCTGATGGAAAGGAAAAGCTCAAAGATACAGTTCTTCATAAGACAACAGCCTTCGTGAATGATGCAACACAAGTAAGTAAATCCAAGCTAGAGCCTTTCTATTTGACTCTGATAGTTGGAAAGAAACTCCTTCATAATGCATTGATAGATTTAGGAGCTAGTACAACTGTGATGCCCAAGCAAATAGCTGATGCTTTGAAAATAAAATATGAACCCATTGCAAAAGGAGTTATGTAGCTAGATGGCAAAATAGTACAAACCATAAGGAGAATTAAATATCTCCCATTACAATTATACACATGTCCCAACATAATTTTCAACCAAGATATAGTTGTCATAGATATACCTCCCATTTTTGGCTTATGTTTATCCAGAGACTTTACAACAAAAATAGGAGGATATATGTCTCTTGACTGGTCTCACCTCATCTTGAGAACTAGATACGGTTCAAAGATGAAAATTCTATTTGAACCACTGTCCAAAGGCCATATCACCAATGAACTAACAACAAGATTAGAAGCATATCATGCCATGTTGAATAAAGAAGAAAGGATTCTCATTGAAGAGCTAGGCGACTGGACTGAGCATGATCAAGAAGAAGAAAATAGCTAGTTGTTGGCTATGATGCATAGTGACCCATATGGGAACTATGACTCTACTGGTTTGGGCACATATGTCATTTTTATGAGGACTAGGCAATCCCAAATGTTATAAAGAAAGAGGCACCTACTACTCAAGATTCAGAGGTCTGGACTTTGAATTTTGATGGGGATAGAAGTAAATATGGTGCTGGAGTAGGAATTTGTCTTACTGCTCCAAATGGTGATAAAATTTTAAGGGCTATCAGATTCTAATTTGCTTACACTAATAATAATACAGAGTATGAATCTCTAGTACATGGGATCTTGTTAGCCAAGAAAAAGGGAATAAAGATAAAAGTAAAAGGAGATTCAGAATTAGTAGTAAAGCAAATTAGGGAAAAGGTAGTACCCAAAAATGTGAGAATGAGATCCTACAAGCATAGGATTTGGGATTTGATAGAATATTTTAAAGCTTTCAATATTGAGATAATCCCTAGAAGTCAAAACTCTAAGGCTGATAGGATGGCCTAGATTGGCTCACAGTTTAACCTAGAAACTAGCCTATTAGTTAACAATGAGTCAGTAAAAGTTATAGTGAGGCTGACCATCCCAGACAATGATGAGAATTGGCAAGTGTTTGAAAATGATGCTCAGGTAGTCTCTTTCTTACATAATCAGATGATTTTTTTGATTAGTTGAAAACTAAAATTAAAGAGGCATATGGTGATCAAGTTATACAATTGAAGGATAATAAGCTCCCCAAGGGATTGACCACCTTAGAAAACTTGTTTGACCTAAAGGATGTAAGCCTGGAAAAGAAAAGGTTCCAGGTAGATAAAGCTGACTATTCTGAAATAGAGGTGAGTGATGGAAAAAGACTAAAAGTTGAGAATTTTGCAACTCAAGAAGAAAATGAAAGACTAATTGAATTGTGCTATAAATATGATAGAGTCATAGCTTAAAGCTATGAAGACCTTCATGGATATAATAGAGACATTATCTAGCACATGATAGAATTGATTGAAGGGTCCAAGCCCATTAGATAAAAATAGAGGCCAGTAAATCCAAGGATTGAGCCTCTAATGGTAGATGAGTTGCAAAAACTTTTAGATTCAAAAATAATATATCCAATCAAACACTCAACCTAGGTATCAAATCTAGTCCCAGTTAGGAAAAAGAATGGGGATGTGAGACTGTGTGTAGATTTCAGAGATCTAAATAGAGCATCTCTAAAAGACCACTATCGCTTGCCCTCCATAGATCAAATTCTACAAACTATGGCTAGATCAGAGAGGTTTTCTTTACGTAATGGTTTCTCTAGGTATAATCAGATTTGGCTAGCTGAGGAAGACCAATACAAAACTGCTTTCACTACTAAATGGGGAACATTTGCCTATGCAAAGATGCCATTTGGCTTATCAAATGTAGGAGCCACCTTTCAATGAGATATGGATATAGGCTTTGGTGAACTTATAAATAAGGTCATCCTGGTCTATCTAGACAACCTCACTATTTTCTCAAAAAATGCTGATGATCATTTTGATCATTTAGAATCTGTCTTCAAGAAATGTCAGGATTTTGGGATATCATTGAATCCCAAGAAATATATTTTTTCTATACTTCAAGGTAAATTGTTGGGGCACATAGTATCTAAGGAAGGAGTTTCTATAGATCCTAAGAGAATCACAGCTATAATGGACCTACCTCTTCTAGTAAATAAAAAGGCAGTCCAATCTTTTTAAGGGAAGATCAATTTTGTCATTATATTCATATCTGATTTTGCAGGCTTGGTTAGACCAATGACACTCTTGCTAAAGAAAAACCTAGTTTTCAAATGGACTACAGAAGGTAAGCAAGCCTTTGAAGAAGTCAAGAAGGCTATCTTAGTAGCCCCAATGCTTAAGAACCCAAATTTTTCCAAGCCCTTCGTAATGTATGTCTATGGAGGAGAGTCAAGTATTGTTACTGTCTTGACTCAAAAGAATGATAGGCTAGAGGGGGAGCACCCAATAGCCTTTTTCTTAAGAACTCTCAGAGAATATGAGACCAAGTACAATTTTGTGGAAAGACAAGCCTATGCCATGGTAAAAGCCCTTAAGAAATTCAAGAATTTGATATCAGGGAATAAAATTTTGATACTTGTAGCTTACCCAAGTGTCAAGGAATACATCATGGAGGGGGAGATTACTGATAAAAGAGCCAATTGGATCACTAAGATCCTTGAATATGATGTGGAGGTTAGATCCACCAAGCTGGTCAGAGGCAAGGAGTGTAATATCCCCTTCAAATAGGAATATATGAAAGACACAAAACTCTGATACCAAAGACAAAAGCTCTGATACTACTGTAATATCCCCTCCAAATAGGAAATATAGCAACACAAAAAATCTGAACCAAGATATAATCGCTGTTGAATAAATTCAGAAGAATAACAATAATATAGTCTCTTAATAGCAAATCACAGATTTGATCACTTGTCCTTCTAAATTATTACAATTACAGTCCTCTCTTATGCATATAAAATATGACATACGGTCTTGAAACCTTGGTCTTTTACAAATCTAGAAATAAAACTTGAATCTGGAACGGCTCGGGTTGCTGTGTAAAAACACAGTCACCATCGTCGGTAACACTACTGCTATTGGTAGCTAATACTGCCATCGTCGGTAATACTGCCATCGTCGGTAGCCATCGTCGATAATACTGCCGTCATCGGTAGCCGTCGTCGGTAATACTGCCATCATCGGTAGCCGTCATCGGTAATACTGCCGTCATCGGTAGCTGTGTAAACCTGTACGGCTCTGTACGGCTTCGTTCGACCACCAATAAATTACACCCTATTTGTAGGACCTCTGATCTGAAGATATATGACTCTAATACAGAATATCTCTATCTGTATAACTTATTTGAATCAAAACATAAAGAAATACCTGTAATACTGTGATAACTTCTGAGTGAAGTTATCTCTCAACCCTGGAATTCTGTGATAACTTCTGGATGAAGCTATCTCTCAATTTGGTAATAAATCAGCTGATATCTCACAGCCTCTAAATCACACATAGTGAAGAGGGAACATTCTCCACTGCAATGGAATCCTGGAACCCTTGGCTCAGTCTTCACAGAAGAATTTCTTCAATTTTCAATAATCAATAATCTATGCATAATCCATAATGGCCTCCATGTGAAACCCTTATACCCTCAAAATATATGCTTGCCCTAATTAGGGTTTTCTTAAATTAGCATTAGGGTTTCTAATTTAAAATTAGAGCAAATAATTAATAATTAATAATTAATTATTAATGAGACCAAATAATTAATATTTGATTAAATCAATCAAATATTAATATCTCCCTCAATATACGTCAGATCCTCGAACCGATCGAAGCAGGTGAATCAGGGAGTGATTCTGCACATGACCATACCAAAATAAAGGTGCTCCACTGCATATCAAATATCCCTAAAAAGTAGGAGCTCAGGCCTAATGCATCTGAAATACCCTGAATGAAAACCAAATGTAGAAATTCTGTGAATCAAAGTCAATCCAAGCCCCATTATGACCCTCTATCCATCCTATTAGCCTACGAAGGTCGTATAATAGGCTAATCATCAAGACTGTCAATGTCCATGAAAAAGGGGACATGACAAGGAGCTATGCTAATATATAACCCAAGAGCTTGAAAAGATGTTACCTGAGGATTTAGAAGGAGAGACGAAGAGGGTGCTAAAATTACAAGAGGTTGATCAGGCATCTTGGGTCATAAGCAGGATTCAATTTATGAAAAATGGGATTTACCCAAGAGAGCTCCCTCAAAATAAGAAGAGATATTATAGGATACATGGAGATTATTTTGTTTTAATTAAATAAGTCCTTTTCAAAATAAATTCTAATGGGAAATTGTTAAGATGTGTAAAACAGGCTAAAGCTCAGAGAATACTACACGAAATGCATCATGGAATATCAAGGGACATTTTTTTGCAAAGACCACAGCCATAAAGATAAGTGAGGTAGGATATTTCTAGCCTAATTTATTTGTAGATTGTTATCAACTGGTTAGAAAATGTCAATCATGCCAGTATTATATGGGGATGAGGAGGAATGCAGCCATGCCCCTTAGTCCTATAGTTGTGGATGAAGCTTTTGCTCAATGGGGTCTTGACTTCATTGGAATGATAAATCTAGTGTCCAGTATGGGTCACAAATGGATATTAACTGCCACAGACTATTTCACCAGATGGACCGAGTAGTCCCACTTAAGGAAGAAACAGAGAATGTGATCCTAGATTTTCTAGGGGGTATCACTACTCACTTTGGGGCTCCTCACATCATCATTTTAGATAATGCTAAAGCATTCTTAGGGTCTAAAGTATTTGACTTTGCCTTGAGACATGGAATATATTTGAAAACTTCATCTAACTATTACCCTCAAAGTAATGGTTTGGTAGAATCAACCAACAAGAACCTGATAAGACTCATTAAAAGAGTAGGGGCTGATCATCACAAAGAGTCGCATAAAGTGCTTAATCTAGCACTATGGGCTGATAGAATCATGCCCAAGTAGGTGATCAAAATGTCTCCATATGAATTGGTATATGGAAAGTCTACCGTGATTACCCTAAGCTTGGAAATCCCTGCTCTCTAGCTGATCAAACAAATTGAGATTGAAGAAAATGGCCCCATGTAGGTCAGATGCATAGAACTTTTGGAAGTTCAGGAAAAGAGGGATATAGCCCATGATTCATTGATTAAGCATTAGGGAATGGTTAAGGACTATTTTTATAAAAGGACTTCGAATCCTAATTTTGAAGTGGGCCTAATTATTTTGAAATGGGATGCAAGGGCTGCCAAGCTGGGTCAGCATACCAAATTCAAAGCACTATGGACTGGCC
This sequence comes from Torreya grandis, assembly GCA_037957365.1. NCBI lineage: Eukaryota > Viridiplantae > Streptophyta > Pinopsida > Cupressales > Taxaceae > Torreya > Torreya grandis. The sequence goes on along the minus strand of JARHVA010000522.1, from coordinate 1,085,112 downwards.
TGTATAGAATTTGTGAGTGTAAGTAGAAGAATTCTTTCGAGCTAGAGTCAATGGAAGGAGAACTTGAAGAAATTCCTATAAATGGAATCTATTTGAAACATTTAAATTGACTTGGGTCTCTCATGTATTATAGTTAAATAATTTCCATTTCTTGCTTTGTTTTCCATTATTTTCCCACTTTTCTTTTAAATAAGTGTTTTAAACATATGTCGGCAGCTCTTTCAAAGCTATAATTTTCACAATTTTGATCTAATGGGAGGTGAATTTTTCTTTTTGAGTAGGCTCAAAAGTCCTGAGGGTTGACAGTAAGTGTAGAGTAAAGTTTTACTCTACATTGCATTCAAATTTTCAATTGAGCACTATAATTTTGGTTCCCACATACCTTGGTCGTAGCAGCAGATTTGGAGTAGAGCGTGGGTTCATTTTCTATCTAAGTGTCATAGTGCAATGGAGGCTACCAAGTGGCATAGTCTGAGCATGAGTTCTCTTTCCCCTTTTTGTTTCCTTCACTTTATTTTTGCCTAAGTGTTGTATTCAAGCAGAAGCTGCCAAGTGTCACTTTCTGAGACACATAGCCGACCAACTGGCATCATGCGAGACACTTTTCATAACTTTTAGGAAAGACATAGATTGTGCCACATATCTAATAGAAGCTAAGCAGAATTCACTACATGTCAACATCTTCATCTCATTTTGGTAACCATGTTTCATTCTATTTTTTGACAAAGGTTTTCAACAAGCTAAGTAGCAGGATTAGGCAGAAAGTGTAAGGTGGCAGTTGCGGAAGGACCTAGACTACTTTTTAGAAGAAGTATAAGTCACCACATGTCAACATCTGAGAGACAGTCAATTCAATGCCTGGGTTCAATTCTTTGGTTCAATGTTTCAGTTCAATACCTTGGTAAAAATGTAAATGGCACTTAGTATTGAACCATTAAACCATTTTGGTTCATCAGGCAGTTCAAGAGAGTGTCCCAAAAATCCAAAAGGGCTAGTACCTTTTTGAAAGTAGAAGGGCATCATTTCATTTTGTTTAAGTGCTGAAGAATAGTGGAGGATGCCAAGTGTCACTGTCCGAGCCCCTTCCTACTCCATTTCCAAAATCAGTGGAAGATGCCACACACCCCTAGTAGAAGAAATGGGAGATGCCACATATCTTCTCAAGAACAACAGAGACCTCCATGTGTCAACTTTTGAGAGATCATCTTCAAGCTTCATTGCCAAATAAAGATTATAGTGGGTCCCAAGTGTTTTTTAAAGGTCTACAAAAAATACCAAGTGTCACCATCCATGAGAGCCATGTGTCTCTGATAAATCAAATGGAATGTTCATGAGTAGAATATAGAGAAAGTGGCAAATGCCGTGTGTCCTCGATAAATCAGGCAAAATGTCCCAAGTGTCATTCTCTGGTGCTTTCTAAGTAATATAGAGAATTTACAAGAATTGACTAAGTGTCCTCTCCCATTTCAACAGAATAGAGTGTTTGGTCTATCTATTGCCACTAAGCGAGATGCAGGGAAAATCAGCTAGAATTAATTTGAGTAGATGGAACAGTTCATTGGGTAGATTTTTAGAGCCTCCAAAGCATTGAAAGCACTGACGGTTTATCCCCTGTGAGTTAAGTGTGAAGTAGAATTACGTGGGAAAGGAGATGATGGAATGAGAGATTTAAGGCTATAAAAGAAGAAGAATTCTAAGAGAAGAAAGGGGGGATTTTCCATATTTTTAGACTTTCTAGAGTTTTTGACCAGTAATATCATTTGCTTTTGTCTGAATTTTCTTGAGTTGTAAAGTTGATATAACTGTGCATGTTTTTGTGCCTTTTATGTGGCTGAATGAATTAAGAAGATTAAACTCTATGCCTTGGTTGGTGTTATCTGTGTCATTTGCAAATTAGTTTATACTATAGATGTTTTGGAGTTGTGATTAGGAATGTTATTTGCTTTTGTCTCATTTTCTTGAATCGGAAGTTTTACATAATTGTACATGATTTTTGCACCTCTTATTTGATTGAAAGATTCTATTAAGAAGATTGAACACTATGCCTTTGTTGACATTCTATATATCTCAACAAAAGAATTCCTTGTTGTGAGCCTCTATTTCTATTATTTCAATCTTGTACATTGATCATGCACTTGTCTGCTCTTAAATGTAATTGAATCCTATAATAGTCTCACTGTGCTTAGGTTAAGATTAGGATTACACTCAGGCACATCACCATAGTTAGGTTTCATTTCATGCATTTGCATTTCTATTTAATTTCCTATCCCTTTTCCCAAAACACTTGATACAAAATAAGAGACTAGCTTCTCTAAAATATGGAGGTTGTTTCAAGCCGCAATGTCCCACATATTGAAACTTTCCGTTGTTAATTGATTAAGATTAAGTGCAATTTTAAGTCATCAACACAAACTGTACAAGAAAAATTTCTTGACATTCATCCCAAAAAGTGATAGAATTTTTCATTAGATTTAAATACTAATCATAATTAACATTGATTAAATTAAGAGGGAATAATATGCACGCAACATCTTCATGGACAACATTCATTAGCCTTAATATATATTTAAAAGATCTAATATGTTCTTATACTATCCTTATTCTTGAAGGAGCAAAGGAAGGAAGGTAGTTTTTAGGATTTTGAGGTAAATCATGCACATCTCCTAGGATGGCAATAACATATCCAACTAACTAGGGCTAAGCCACTAGTTAATTAACATGTAAAGGGTTCCTTATGGGTAATGGGTTCCTTACTAGAGGAGGTGGATTATTCTGAACTTGGACTATTAGCACCATTTTAGGTCTCCTTTGATTTTTCAATGATGAGACTAGAAAACTAGTTTGGGAATTAGATCTGGTCATTCTCTTGGGTGACTTCAATGCAACTCTATGTAAAGTATAACTACTATTATCTAGGGTGCATCCCATGTTCTAGCACCATTGAAATTGTTTATGCATTTTTTATGGATACCACAATCAATGAGGTAGCCTCTAACATTTTATAATCTCAATAAAGGTAAACTCTACTCCATGGCATGATTTGTAGGTATGTGATCTCTGATAACCTATTGATGGAATAGTTGGTAGGAAATGCAGGTTATTGACAAGGTTTTTTGATGGAGGTATGCCCCTAAAGAATAATGAATCTCTACGTTAATTATATGGGTGATTGGATTCTAATCTAGAGAGGGTAGGTCTCAAAAAAAATCAAAAAGGAGGGAAGGGTAAGGCAAAAAATAAAGATTTTGTGGTTTTTAAGAATCACTTCTCTAGATAGTTTTTAAAAGGATAAGTGCTCTCAAAACCTATGCTTGTTGCTATAAGTAGTTGTACATATATAGTGAGACACAACTAAGAAGTCTAACGAAATACTAATGTACTAAATTCACAAGTCTCAGACAAAGGTAGTTCTTTTTAGAGCATCATTACACACCCTTACTCAATAGATTATAGCTTAGGCTAATCTGAGATATATTTTGCACAAACATAGAAACCCACATCAAATAAGTCACTCTTGCACATTAATAAATATGAATCAATCAACTTAATTATCCTATTCAATATATGTCATCAAACTTTCAAAAGTTGTTACACATCTATAAATTAGTACATCAATTAATATAATCAAGAATCCATTTATATCTATTACACACTAAATATTATTGAAACATACAACCAACTAAAGCAACAACTAATTACACAAAATTTTGAAAGAAAATACATAAACACATTCATTGACAATCAAAATTAATGTTTCTCCTATATTCAAAATTTTATAACAAAAAATCTAAGTTGGATTACAATTATTTATATAGACTTCAAGAAGGGTTTGCCTCATCTTCCAAGTTCATGCAAGGTCACTACATGTAATAGTCAGAATATGAGTTCTAACTATGGTTGAAAAATATATAAGAGTCCACTTACAATTATCAATTTAAATTAGCCTATGCAAAAGCTATGCAACATGTGCATGTGTAAGAATATGAAGGTAATTTTTAAAATTATAGATTGAACTGCATGAAAAACATCAAAAATATGCACCATTTATAAAAATGGACATTCACAAAATCTATCCTTTCAAGGCTACGTAGTCTTAATGGCTAAGGTAGTGAAAGCTAGAACTATAGGTTGTTTGTCAAAGACAAATATCACTGTATCAATGCTTCAGAACTAGTGAAACTATGACTAACTAAAAATAATTATGTGTTGTATGTCACATGATCTTTACTTTCATATTCACTAACTATATTAGTTTCAAGACATGCATGTTCATATTCTAGCTTAACTGTGAGACCCAATGTTTGTCATTAAATATAGCTCAAGTGTCCAAAGATATACATTCTCTATTTATGTCATTTTATTTGATACCTTTCAAAATATAATTATTGTCTTTATGTCATGTTTCCTTACCTCATTAGATCTAGATCTTCAAAAATTCCACTGTCAACTCATACTATTCAATCCTCTACATGATGGAATGTGAGCATGCCACTTAGTAGCTCCATGAGGCCTCTTTGTTCTTTATATGCCTAGATTGAATTCTTTTGTGCCACTTGGTAGTTCCTCATTTATTTTAAGATCCTTTGAATTTTCCATGTTAATCTCACATTGTCAATCATCAATTCTCAATTTAACAAAGTTCATAGATCCTATTACTTTGACTCATTGACTCCTATGATCTTGACACTTGTCACTTCCTTATTCCTTTGGAAAAATATCTATCAATCTCACACTATTATATCAACTATACAGATCAATGTTGGCCATCAATATACCTAGTCCCACTAACATTTGAATTCAAATAGCTAATTTATGACTTAAATTTGGTGTCCACATGATCATAAATATCTTCATCATGAATGTCAATGATGTCCATATGACCATCACAATTTAATCCCCTATCATTTTCTTATTGATCTTAAATTTGACATTCTCATGATGGTCAAAGATGTCCTCATGATCATCAAAATTTAAACCTATGTCTTTTAGTTGCTAATCCTAAATTTGATGTTTTCATGACCATCAGAGGCATCCTCATGACCATCAATGACTTACACGTGATTTTCAAAATTTAAACCCATAAATTTTATTTTTGATCTTAATTTTGATATTAAAATGAACGTCAAAGACATCCATGTAACCATAAAATCAACTTAAATCCTTGTTAGCTCAACAATTACCATTTCCTAGTTCACTCTGCTCTATAATTATAAATGGAAAGAGGACTTAGAATAATACTTTGGGAAATATATAAAGGTCCCTTAATAAATATTTTAGCCTAATGCCTTAGTTTTATTAATAAAATATGATTAGGTCCTAGGCTAAAATCTTAAATTGAGTTTAAAACATAATAAAATTCTCTCTAAGTAGGGGTGCCACATGGAAATTCCATGAGATTTTTGGTCTATTGATCCTAATAGTAAGGTATTGTTTCAATCATTTTATGCAAGGGAATTATTGTGGTCTTTTTGTTTGGGTCATGTCTTTTGTTGGGGAAAATATTTTAGATAAAATGTTTGAAACAATTATCCCAAAGATTCTATTTTATCAGGCAAAATGTCCATGGTAAAAAGTCTGAAGGGTAAGTTCATCAGGAAAAATGTTCTTGGCAAAAAGTATGAAGGGTATGTTTCTCAAACAAAGTGCCTTTGGTAAAAAGGTCTGAAGGGTATGTTCAAAAAGTTTGAAGGGTATGTGCCCTAATGTCTCAACAAGGTTATTTATGACAAAATATCCAAAATAATTTAGTCATCAAAGAAAATATATTAGATAAAATGTCCAAAATAATTTTGACAAGATAATTTTTATAGAATAAGTCCAAGGAAAAAGATTAAATGAATAAGTCCAAGGCAAAACGCCTTAGCAAAATTGTTGTGAGAAATTGTTGCAAAAAAAATGTCTAACACAATAAACTTGAAGACCAATTCATGTTGAGAAAAAATTATGAATAAAAAATCCCAAAAATAGATATGTTAAAAAACATAAAACCTGACAAAGACTCTTGAAAGGTATAAGTTTAGTTAGTGAAAACATAATACCAATGCTAATTTTCCAAAGTATAAAAAGGCTAACAATCAATCTTCTCCCATATTTCTATAAAAACACATAAAAGAGGGGATCACAGTCAAGACTATAATTTGGAAAAAGATGTGTCCCCATTTTTGTGAAGAAAGAGGGGATGTTAGGTACAATAGTTATCTCACATGGTTCTTCTGGCCATACATTTTGGGGATTGGCTAATTTAGGATGGATCTCATTTTCTATAATAAATATTTAAATTAAGTCAACAAAACTTACTTTATTTATGACTACACCCTCATCAAGAATTCTAGAGATTGCACTAATCATAGAGGAATCCACCAGAATGTGCTCACCTCTGATAATAGAATGGTCCTCATCAAAATTTTCAAAGAATTATTGCACAATATTTTCTTAAAAACCCTTAAATTGTTATAGGAAATTCAACCATCTTACCAACTCAAAAATATCTCTAGCTAATTCATCATATAGCAATGTGTCAAATGATTCTAATTTAGTTTTATTCTTCCTACCTCCCATCTTTGGAGCTTTCACTATTTTCTTTAAAACATGATTACGCTATGAAAAATGGAGCTTGGAATTGCATGGGGTACAGAGGAAGGCAAGAAATTGAGGATATGATGCAATAATGGATAATAGAAATAATGAATAACAAATCAATATATATCATGAAATTATGGAAATAATTATCATGAAGCACTTTAGAGCATGCAAGATTTAATGGGAAAAAGCTTTATTGGTCATTATCAATGATGTGGTGTAAGGGGTCATAATTAGCATCACTTGAAGTAATATCCATAATGATTTTCACATCACATCATATCTTTTTTTATAGGTATTTTTAAAAATAATGTCACATCAAATCTTTTTGAAAAGGTATTTTAAGAAAAATAACTTCATATCAAATCTTTGAATGTGGTGATGATACCGATTTCATCACATCAACATGATAGTACAAGAATGTATCCATTTTAAAAATTATTTAATTCCTAATGATCATACATCCATGACATGAAATAGAAAATGCCTTGTTGGAACACAACTATATACTGAGAGCAGGGTGAATTAGTATATCAACTAAAACTAGTCTGTTAAATATTTTTAATGCAAATTAAAAGATATATGAAGATCAAATCAAATATGCAAAGATCACACACATACAAATTCAAATAACCCCAAATTTATATTTGGAAAACCTAAAGGAAAAAACCATTGTGAGAATAGATACTATAATCTATTATTCTAATCTAGCCTCATAGTTCAAGCCCTCATTGGTTACACTTTTAAAGGCACCAACCCTAAAGATACACTAATTTCCTTATTGAGCACCAAATCAGTTGAACCTCATTAGTTACAATATTTAAGGGAACCAAGCCTAAGAGACACCAATACTCTAATTGAGCACCAACTCAACTCGTTTGATAGCACCAACTAATCAGATCTCTATGGAGATACAACTACAATTTATAAAATACTTTCATAAATAAATCTATCTCTAACTCTCTATTACAAGTCTATTCTATAACTAATCATTCTCTACACATTATCTCTAGGTACCTTTCTTCCTCTTTGCACCTTTTTCTCTATGTCTAGATATGTATCTATTAGACACACTTCATCTCTCTCTCAATATTCTTCTTTGTGTCTCTATATTTTTAGTTTGTCAAAATTCATCAATCTCTTACCCTCTACATCTCTCTCAACTTGATTCTACTTCTCATTAATAACAAATAGATTCAACATCCTTTACCTATATCCTAGATGTCATATATATAAGTATTTGATCTAGGTTTTGCTTCTTCTATGTCTTCACACTTGGACTATAGCACATCTTGAAGTCATGATCCACCACCATGATTTTTGGTCTTTTCTATATTTATCAAATCTTGGGCTCTAGTCTTGTTGCACATGCATAGTTATATGAATTAGATCGATCGCGATGATCTAACTCATTTTTGTGTCATGATTTATATCTTGACTAAAAGTTCTTACATTTTTTAACATTTGACCATTGGGATGATAGACCTTTAAATATCAATCGTTGATCTTATCTTTCACATCATAATCCAATCATCCATATTTAATTTTCTCATATTTAAAATGTGTCTATTTGATCAAACTCTGATAGGTGCATACTCTCCATTAAATCCTTGTATAATTTCAAACTTTAACTATTTAACTTAAAATGCATACATTAATCTTCCTAATCTGAGCTCCCACGTGTCATTAGATCTTCATAGATGCATGATATTTACTTCTATTTTGATGTTAAACATTGATCTCTTTATCCCATCTCACTACTTCTTGAGTCTTTGGATCACTTACACTATATCAATCTTCTCAAACTTGCTTGGTATTTAACTCACCACTATGTTGATAAACCTTAATCACTTTATCTCATTAAGACCACTCGATCTATTGGATCTCCTTTGCATGATCATTGGCTCACCATTAGCTATTCTAACAATATTAATATTTATCTTCTCTTAGCTTTTGAGAATGTAACACTTGACATAAGCATGTGCCTTTTTCACATTGATTTTAGTTAGTACTATTGTGACACTTGTCATCTTTGCATTGATCATTGACAATTTGACTTTAAACTACACCATATATTTACTATGCAAGATCAATGTGTGACACTTGTCACTAGCGTGTTTACTTGAAGATGCCTTTGACAAATTGACTTTCATATGCTTCATTGAGTATTTAATTTATGATTAAGTAATAGCCATTTATCAAGCTAGGACAAATATAAAGTCTAAGGCTTAGGAAATATTAAGTCATTTAATCATTGCTTGAGCCATTAATTGCTAGGTCGAAGGGGTCAGTTTTACAATGATGATAAAGGTTTAATTTATAGCTTAAGTTACCAGGTCTAGGCTATATCCAATCAACATCAAAATATAAAATCTTGTGAACACTATGACCTAAACCCTTAGGGTTTAATTTAGAAACCCTATAATGTTTGAGAGCAAAGATAATTCAATTCTAGGATCATAACTCTTTATCTGAATCTATGGACCATATTTATAAAATGCTCATTAAAAACCCATAATAGATATTCTATCTATTTATTTTGAAAATGTCCATAAATGGTCTTTTTAAAAGCATGATAACTTTTTAAGGCCTTGTACATATTTGTCTAAGTATGGGGACCATTTAAATTATGCCTTGAAGGCTAGCTTTGCACCTACATATCTTTTTCTTCACTCAACCACTTGGTCTAAAATTTGGATCATATAAAATAGACATGATAATGAACAAACCCATATGATCATTTATTCATGAATACTTTGCACATGTGTGATAGACCACTATTAATTTTCTCACTTAGATTATTTTATCACAAAGCTAGCTATGCCTTAAACTTGCTTGGAAGGTCAACTTTGTTCTTATAGAACTCTTGGTGCACTTAGTCAGATGAACTATAATTTAGTGCATAAGATCCTCTCACATAAAGGATTCCATCTATATATCCATTTACTATTGAAGCCTTCATATTTGAAAGATATGGCATCATCAAAGTGCCTACTTAGCTTTATCTTACATCTTATAAATTTGATTGTGTTGGAAAACGTTGTCAAAATACCTAGGAGCCTTAATTGTCTCAAGCATATCTTTTGTCATGCTACGTCACATGACCTGAGATTTAGTGCATATAATCTAGGCACAAAATGATCAAAACCCTATGATCATTTTATCCTGACACATCCATGTGTTCAAATTATAAACTCATCAATATGCTTACTTGGATCTATTTAGCCATTTTGTAAATTTGGCTAAGTATAGAAACTTAGTGATTTTTGTCTGAGTAACAAAATTTGCATCCCCATATCTTTTATCTCATTTCATTGAATGAATTCAAATCTAGTGAATAATAACTAGGGACTAATGTGATCACTACCATTTGACCATCTCCCCTAGACTCATCCACACATGACAATGGTGATATAAGCAAATTACCTATTCATATTTTCCTCTATGGACCCAAAATGTCTAGATGAATAATATGAGGAACTGGATGACTTCCACTCATGCACACAAGCACTCCAATCATCCTTGAATTTTGATAGGAAGCCTTGCACATCCTCAAATCACCATACTCATACCTAAGTAACAATGACATCCATAATTTCCATTTTTACATCAATGACATGTTCATAATGTCCCTTTTGATATCAATGACAATAAAATTACCAACAATCTCTCCCTTTGTCATTGATGGAAAGTTAAATGCTCTAATATTATAATATTCAACTCCTCTAGCATTAATTGAATTATATTTTGATGATTATGAATTAAATTTTTTCATACTAAACTTTCTCCTCTTAGGCAATGGCACATTTACCTAATACTCAACTTGGACACTTGCTCTAATTCTTCTTTGACATTCACAAAGAGCATTTGCTTTTCTTCTCCCCCATTGACATGAATGGAAAAGGGACTCTTTTTGACTATATATCCAAATGTTTTTTCCCCTTTATTTGATAAATGAGTTTGTCCAAGAATCTACAACCATTAACTCATTAAAACTTTACAAAAAGTATGCATACATGAGTTGCTTTTTATCTTATTCTTCCAAGGATTAGTAAAGCTTTTATGATCCTCACCCTATACTTATGCTCTATCACTAGTATCTAGTGATGTGATGTAGGAGATACTATACAAGATTACTAACCTTCTTTATCAATCTCAATTATACAGTCTTCTGATCCTTGGACCTTACCAATTTCAAAGCTCCTATACTTTGAGCCTTCTTGATCTTAACAAACTGGATAATTTAGACCCCCCTTATATTATGTATAACTTTTCAAGTTATTCATGATATATGAGTTATCTCCCCCTAACTACATGATCTATCTTTGCATCAAGGGACTACCTATAACATACCATAACTTCATTTAACATATATATATATATATACATATATATATACATATACATATATATATATACATATATATATATATACATATATATATACATATATATACATATATATATATATATATGCATATATATATATATATATATATATATATATGATATGTATTCCACCAATCTCATTATGTCATATTGAAACACTCATTTTGTCCATACAGACACTGCATACACAACACTTGACTTGGTTTGATCAAGTCATCATCATAATCTACTTGAGTTCTCATTTGCAGTAGACATCACTTGCTTCTCCACTGAAAGGGGTCTCTTAAGAAGCATAGATAGAGACACCATACTTCACAATGTCTTAGAATAGTGTGAAACTAGGAATTGCCCATTACTCTTCATATTCCTTTTCTTCCTTGGTCATCTTTTACTTTTAGTTCTTCTTATTCTTCTTAGGCTTAATAGAAGTAACATGCTCATCCACTACAATGTTCTCCTTTTCTTCTATGATTGGATTAATAATACATGGAGATAACATAGATTCATGGCATACCTTTCCATCTAATGAATCTTCCTTACATCTTTGAATATTATCACTAGGCACAAAAAATGATGTTCTATCCATGAAAGTTGCTCAGTAATAGTAGGATGTTCAATTGAATATGTACATACCTTATAACTAGCCTAAATCATCACCTTGGTATTCTGCTTGATCTTAGTTTTTCATATTCAACATGAGCAAACATTAAGAGCTCTTGGCATTCTCTAACCTCTTTAGCATTGGCTTGATCTTTCATTTTTCATGCATGTTTGGGTTTCTTATATGTCATTTTTTTAATTTATCAAAGACTTGTAAACCTTTGTTCACATTGGGAGGCATGTCTTTCTTCTTACTCTGTACTTTTGATCTTACAAAGTTTATTCTACATTTTTTAGCTATGTGACCAAAATTATTTCAATTATAGCACATTACATTTGTATCTAACAGGGTGAAAATGAATTTTTATTATAAAATTAGTTCTCCTTGTAGGTACAACTCTATAATTACTATCCTTAAGACCAAAATGATTACAACTATAATAATAACCATAGAAAAATGAAGAATACCTAGTCATAGCTTTTCTTTTATGCAGTATGGGGAGTTATCAACTCTTGCTTCAAGTTTATTACCCTTATGTAACCATATAAATCATATACCTTTGCATTTTTCATCTTCCTTGAGTTTGCACAGATGGACTCATTTTTATCTTTCCTTTCCTCATGCTTCTTTTCTCCTTTAAACTTCTCATAAATAGTGCCACTGTTTGTATTGATATCTTTAGAGACATTCCTTTTCTTTTCTCCTAATTCTTATACCTTAAAACTGTCATATAACTTAGTATATGTACTAGTTATGAGACTTTTCCATTTTTCATAAGCAAGACCAAATTTCCATTTTGATGGATTTTGAGAGCTAATCAATTCATCAAGAATGTCTGATCCTACTTTTAGCTTTAGACCTTTATCTATTTCTTCTTTATCCTTTTCAAGATCTTTTCTCAAATCCACTATCTCTGCTTCTATCCTTATACACTCATCATATTTGAATTATAGTTAAATTTTAAATACATCTTTTATTCTTGTAGCCTCATAAACTTATGTCTTTAGGCTAATCACCATATGATCAGATTCTTTAAGACTTTTGGACAATTTTTCAATTTATTTTTATCCAAGATTCTTCTACCTTGAGTTCTCTTTTCTTAGCTTATCAATCCAATATAGAGCATACATGATTTCACACTCAAGGTCCACTTCTCCTTCCTCTTCTTCATTAGGATCTTTAACTCCTTATTGATCTAGATATATAGAAGTTGATCCTAATTCCATGAATAGGGATTTATTTCCCTCAGCCACAAAGGCATAGTCATGGTCATCATCTGAGCTATCACTATCATCCAATGAGTCACTATCTTTTCTTGTATACAAGCTTTTGTTATTTTTAAAGAAGTTCCTCTTTTTGGAATAGTGGGATTTCATCCTTTTGCCATCCTCTTCTTGCTTAGAGTTATCCTTTTTCTCATAAGAGAATTTAGAAACAAAATATCTTACCTTACCATAGTTAAATCATTTAAATGGTAATGTAGAGTGTATTATAAGATTGTATTAGTCAATAAAACAAAGATAAATGCATAAATAACTAAACAAATCAAGCCAAATTATTCATGCATGGGTTGTTAATGATAACAAGATACAAATTAAATAAATCAATCAACCATTACCTTCCCAAATGACTCCATTACTCAAAGTTATCTCCAAGCATGGTCTCCCTTTAATCTATAGATCTATTCTTTGTCAACAATGACTTCTTTGTTCCTCCATTACTTTAATAGCTCTATGAAAAACCTCAGCTCATGATATAAACTATCTATTTTTCCTATCAATAAAGCTAATCCAAATATAAATAACATAATAATCAAAACACAAATGACTTATGGAGATATTTTAACATTATATTTTTACATAATTTTATCTTCAAAAGGTAGTGTGAGGCCTTATATTCATAGATTTTTGGGATAGATCAGGATCAACCATGACCTTCCCTCTCAAGATTGAGATGTGTGGCCATTAATTAATATAATATTTGTAATTAAATCCATAAATATATTTATCATAATTTGAGAATAAGGGGCATTAATGGGGCATGATAGGCATTAAAGAGGCGTGAGAGGCCATAATCATGATATTTATTATAATTATGGCTTTTGGATGCCACCCCATAGATGATATCACTAGGTGATGTAGTTAATATCAATCCATTTCCAAAAATAAATATTCAATAACATCCATGGAGAATACACTTAATCTCTTGATCCAAATTAATTAGATTTAAGCATAATTAATCAATTTTGGTGTGAATCTTGGGAATTGACCCTCAATTAATCAAAATGGTTAGAAAGTCATATTACTAGTCATAATTTGACTTGAGAAGAATTGGAAGGTGATGTTAGATGTGTTACAATCATATTATCATTTAGGATGTTTCCAACACAAAATAAAAAATGTAGGTGATGTGTACCAATAAATTAGAAGAAAAGAGGGATCTAGAGCATGAAAATGGTGAAATCATCATTTTGAATCAAAATGAATTAATCAAAGTTATGAATGACATAAAATGCATTACCCCATTTAGGGATACTTTGGCTTAAATTTTTACTTGTAAATGAAAATTTGGAACAATTTAGCACATTTAAATAATTTTGATCTAAATTAGGTATTTGAGTGCAATTCGATTAAGATTGATAATTTCAACACAAATGGTGTTAAGAATTGGATATCTACATTTTTCTCTATTTTAGAAGCCATAGTGAGATATTCAGGCAAAGCAACATCTTTTTAAAGAAAAGAGTTGTCAATAATAAATTGGAAATGGCCCATTATGCTCCCTCGAGATGACATACTAGGATGAAAGAGAAGGATGAACTCTCAAAAAGAGAGATAAAGTGAGATTTTAACCTGTGGAATAGATCACATTTAGACAAGATAATGCTTACAAACATGGTTACCATCAATGATCAAAATATAATTAGAGGTATAATGAGACCTAAAGATGGGGTAAATGGGAAGGATTCAATCCAAACATGTAAGGGACACACTTTAAACACACCCTATTTGAGAGTGCAAGTTACGCACTTATGACATTTATCAATCTCAAGATAAGTTACTCACTAAAATAATGCCATCATGGGAAAAAGTGTGGAGAGCTTATAATTAGAGGAGAAGGATAACATAGTTTCTGAAAAGATGATAATAAGAGGTACCCTAGTAGGGTAGGTATGATCATGATAAGATAATGATGCCCCAGTAGGGCTAGTTATGATCATTGATAAACAATAAATAATGGTCATACCCCTATAGAGTATATTTATATTTGTGACTTGGTTTAAATGTTATGCCCCAACATGGGAAAATTGGAAAGAAAGAGCTCAAGTTCAAAGGTTATGCCCCAACATGAGAAAATTGGAAAGAAAGAGCTCAAGGATAAAACCTAAAACATATATTAAAGTGAGTGAGTGCAAACATAGATGTGATGGTGGGATGGATTATAAAAATACAAAATAAACTAGGTATATGAGAATTCATAAAGTGATGAAAGACATGAAAATAAGAATGAATATGGTTTAGCTGACTCTAGATGTATAAGATAAGTGGACACTACCTACATAGTTTTATGGATGCATGTTCCAACATAAACTTTAGGCCAATTTAGCTCACCCAAAAGTGAGAGAGAGTGGAATGAGGGATGATGAAAACTAACCAAATATTGACTAGACTCATGATGTATGTAAAAAGATGCACATCTAAGAATAGATTTAGGTGTTAAACCTATTGAGCCTAATTTATACATAGTGTTCTTGAGAGTTGTTCATCAAAGTTATGTTGACATCAACACTAGAGTTTAGATCACAAAGTGCTTGCTATAACAATATAAATTAGGCATTATGAGTATGAAAAAATTATGAGATATGGAATTTCAAATTCACAAATCTATTTTAAATTTGAATACCTATAACTAAGGATGATGGTAAATAATGACCAAAACTAGAGTTATATCTATTTACATTTAAACAAAAAATCAAAGATATAGAAAAAGATAAACATAAATGATCCCAACTTAAAATAAAGATATGAATAGAAAGACTTAAGTAGGAATAAAAATGTTTAAAAATAAAAGGCAAGAAAACAAAGAAACAAGATCAAAGAGGAAAAAAAAGATCAAAAAACACCAACAACAATCAAATAAACACAAAAGAGAAACAAAAATATATAGGGAAACACAAGATCAAGATGAGATAAGAAGTAATAAAAATAAAAAAGGAAAAGAAATAAAAAGAGATGTGTGAAAGCATAATAAAACACCAAAAAAGCACAACAAAACACTAATAAAACTCAAATAAACATGCACAAACAAAAAATAAGTTAGTTTGGTTTAAATAAAATTATTCATACACATGTAGTAGAGCCATTACTTTCCACTACAATATAACAAAGAGAAAGGACACAAAATTTGTTCCCTAATTAAAGAGGAACAATGACAAAATAAATGAGGGAAGAGAAGAAAAGGAATGAGTTGGTCAAGCTAACTCTAGATATACAACATAAGTGGACACTACCTACATAGTTCAATGGATGCATGTCCCAAAACAAACTTCAAGCCAAATGTAGTTCTCTTATGAAGTGGAATAGAAGACATGATGATGACCAAAAACATATGATTAATGTTGTAGAAGAAAAGGGAAGACTTAAAAAATGATATTGGTCTTGAAAAATGATATTGGTCTTGAAAAATGGCAAGTTGGTGAGATGAAGGAAAATAAACTTATAAAATGGCAAGTGCATGGACTTAATATTCTTTAAAAATAACAAGAGTGTGACTTGGTGGAAAAATATGAATTGCACAATGGAAATTCAATAGGATAAAATTCTTATAAAATTGAAAGAGCATGAGGATCAAAATGTACAAAAGTGTAAGACAACATTTTAGTTCTTTTGGGAATATTTTTCTAATGTTTTTGGTATTTTTAGGATAAAATATGTGGAAAGGGGAAATAGACTAGTTAAGGAGATGCTTATCCAAGAGTATAAGTTCCAATAAATAGCTAAGCTAGTTGTAATGACAATAATGGTTATAAATAATGGACTAAGGAACTAACTAAGAGTTATAATAATATTTAAAGTTGGCTACAATGACACATGCTCTTAAATCACCAAGAGTGAGGATCCTAAAAAGATAAAAATGTTCATCAAAGAGTAGCAAATGTAATATAGAACAAATAATAATGTTCTATAAGAGAATAGTCCAAATAATATGGTTCTCAAAGAAAATAGTCTAGGGTTGGATAAAATGCATTTAGAGTACCAAGTCCAAAATCTTTCACTATCCAAAGTCGTGAAAATAATAGGGCTTATGTGAAAGTGGTCCAAGGTATGATAAAATGGTAAGGTAAAATTACTTCAGCACAATTTGTCCCCAAGTAAGGGATCTTGTAGATAATGGTTCAACGTTTTTCATGCATAGAACCTCTCAAGGTGCATGATGTTCATGGGCTCTAGAAGTTATTCACCATTTGGTTTAGCTAGTCATTATGCCCATGATTCATATTTTGTCATGATAAAAAATGGTCCTAACCAATAAGGTTGAAACTTACCTTTTTTCTTATGTTCAACATTTGTGTTCTTTTGGTCATATTTTAAGACTAAATCACCAATATAAAACTCTCAAGGGAGAATTCACTTGTTGTATCTTCTCCATAATCTATTCTAATAGGATTGTAAGTTTTCTAGGGTAGCTAAATGTTTGCCATCAAGAAGTTATAGTTTTTTTAGCCTTGAGACTTTGCTCATCATCTTCAATATGCTTCAATGATACTCGTAAGAATGGAAACTTGATATCTATCAAGATAATAGCTTTTGTGACATAGATAAGGGAGTATGGAGCAGCTCCTATTAGGGTTTGATGACTAGTTTTGTAAGCCTAGAGGGTAGGAAATATTTTCAAGTGCTAATTATAGTCAGCATCACTGACAGTATTTTTTAAAATGGCTACAATGGTTTTGTTTGATGCCTTGACTTGTCCATTACCTTTACGATTATATGGAATTTATTTCTTGTGCTTGATCTTAACTTTTTCAAATGATATTTTACATCTTGGTTTACAAAATATCCACTATTATAAAATATAATGTGTATGGGGATGTCATATCGATAGATGATATGGTAATGGATGAATTTGGCAATCTCCTTCTTAGTGATGTACATGAGAGGACCTCAATCCACTTAGTAAAATATTTTTTAGCAGTCAGGATATGCTTATGGCCATCTGAAGATGTTGGGTTTATTTTATCAATGAGTTTGAGTCCTCATATTGAGAATGACCATGGTGTCGTGATTGGATGTAGTGGTAAAGAAGGCGCATGTATCAAAATTCAATGTTGCTAACAAGAAATGCACTTACTTAAATAATTACAAGCATAAATCTCCATTTTTGGGCAATAATAGTCTGTTCTGAGGAGATTTTGCTAATACTACACTGTTGGTGTGGGCCCCACACATTCCTTCATGAACTCCCTCAAAACTTGATTGGATTTTCTTGAAGATAAATAATAAATAAGCATTCCATCATAGCCTTTATGATAAATAATGTCTCTTAGGAGGGTATAATGTGATAAATGGTGATGGAATAATTTATAATAGCTATTGGGTAGGTCAGCTATGAAAACATGATCACAGAAGTAGTTATAAAAGTCTTGGAACTAGGGTAATTCATGTGGGGGATTAGGACTAGAAATGACACATACCCTTTCTAAATTAGGTATAATATGTGCAAGCTAAAGAATATTTTCAATCAAAAACTAATACTCTTTATCACCATCATCAATCTATATCATGTAACCAATAATTGTCATTGCACCAATTGATATGTTATTTTTTCTTGGGATTTGTTCAAACTACACATATTTAAAATGACCTTGAAGATTATGAATAATTTTCTTGTAAGGAATAATCTTGTCATGTCTGGTTTGATACTAATTAGTGGTCTAATTTATTATTAATTAGGAATCACCATAGAGCCTTAAACTCTAAATATCCCATTGTATGGCAAGTTGAAGCCTTATAATCAATTCCTCATACTCATCCATATTGTTTATATAATAAAATTGTATATGGAAACTTTTGGGAATCTAATCCATCTAGGGTGTAATCAAAAATATGTTAGCTCTAGATCCACATGATATAAATGAACCATCAAAATATATATTCTATTATTTATATTCCTATGATGCTTGCTTTATTACCATAATATAATCATCTAGAAAGTAGAAAGTCAAATTTTAGAGGTTGATTTCTATGAGAGGGCATTTTATAAGTTGATCAATAATAACATGCCCCTTGATTGATTTTTGATTTTGATACTCATGACAAATTCACTTAGGAGCATAACCCACTTAATAATGTGTCCTTTAAGAGTTAATTTAGATAATATGAATTTGAGAGGGTCCACCTTAACGATAATAATAGTTTTGTTGTTTAGCATATAATGTTATAATTTTTGGGTAGTAAACACCATAGTTGAACACATATTCTGAATAGATGTCTAAATATGTTAATAAGATATCAAAGTATAACTTAGCTAATATACTTCATGTTATTTACCTTGATCATCATGTTGGTCCAAAATTTCCCCAGTGCATGCTCTATCACTGATATGTAAAGAAGTAGTGGTCTTCTAGGTGTTGGCAGTCTCAAGACTATCATATTTTCCAAATATGTCTTGAGTTTTGAAAATGATATATGATAATATTCATCCCATTAATAAGTTACCCCTTTCTTCAAAAGGTGGGTAAATGAGTGGCACTTATCTTCTAATTAATAAATGAACATGTGTATAGATTGGATATTTCCTTGTAGGCTTCATAATTATTTGAGATTGTTTGGTGAAGGCATATCCAAAATGGCCTTGACCTTGGTACGGTCGACTTCTATCCCTCTTTGTGATACAATAAAACCTAGAAATTTCCCTGATGTGACTTTAAAGACAC
The DNA here is from genome assembly GCA_037957365.1 of Torreya grandis. Classification (NCBI taxonomy): domain Eukaryota; kingdom Viridiplantae; phylum Streptophyta; class Pinopsida; order Cupressales; family Taxaceae; genus Torreya; species Torreya grandis. The sequence goes on along the minus strand of JARHVA010000522.1, from coordinate 1,065,607 downwards.
ATTTCTTAAGATTTAAGTGGACTTTATATTCATGAAGCCTCTCAAAGATTATTCATAAAACATCCAGATGTCTAGCTCTTGTTCTTGATTTTATTATTATATCATCAACATAGTCATCAAAAATAGCATGCATCATGTTATGGAATATGATAGTCATAGCATGTTGATATGTGGCTCCAGCATTCTTCAAGCCAAATAGCATGACTTGGTAATAAAATATTCCTCACAAAGTGGTGAACGTAGTCTCATGTTGATCTTCTTAGGCTATGATCTGATTGTACCCATAAAATCTATCCTTTAAGGACAACATCTCATACCTAGGAGTTGAGTTGATAATCATGTCAATATTGGGTAGAGAAAAATCATCTTTAGGGCATGCTCTGTTGATATATTTGAAACCATTACAAATACATATACATAGGGCATTTTTACTCATTGGTACTATGTTTGAGATCCATTTAGAGTAATCTATTGGCCTAATAAAACTTGCTCCTAACAACTTTTCCAGTTCCACTTTAACCAATAGGGTGATGCATGGATGTATCTTCCTCAATTTTTGCTTGATTGGTTTAGCATTAGGATGGACAACAAGGTGATACATAACCAAGTATAGGTCTAAGACTAGCATGTCAAAGTATGTGCATGCAAAGATGTCAATATAATCCCTTAGGAGCAATATAATTTATTCACATTCTACTTCAGTAAAGGTAACTACAAGATAAATAATTTTGGTATCCTCATAGGTTCCTAGGTTTACTTATGTCATGTTTTCCATAAGGAGTGTGGATCCATCTTCTAGAATTGTAGGCAAGGTATGATCATGATCATCTTCCTCTTCCATAACTTTTTGTTCCTCCCAAATTTTTAGATAGTGTGGCAAATTAAAATATGCCATCTCAGGTAAAGGCCAAGTAGTAAAAACCTCTAGAAGCTCAAGAGCAAGGTGCTCAAACATTTGTTGATGTTATGAAGAGATGCTTGTACTAGATATAGAACTTGGGATATATGGACCTTCTGTGTCTTGAGGGGATGAACAAACTTTCTGACCTAAGATCACCTAAAACAAGTTTTCTCTCAAAAGCTTATATTTTTCTTTACTTTTTCCCTGATCAATAAGCACCTCAAGGAGGTTTTAACCCAAATATCTCAATGTTTTTCTTTAATATGACCAATAAATTTTTCCTTCTCTCCAAAGTAGGTAGAAGGGTCCAATGAAAAATCAATTCCTTGTTTTTGATTTCCAATGGGAAATCCATCTCTTATGCACATGTATTATACAAGTGATTCTTCATTCTAAAACTCATTGAGGAATATGACCAAATTTTACCAGTCCTAATCAATGAGTTTAGGATGGCAAAGGCATAAGGAACAATGAGGGTTTGCTTCAAGATGGGAAGATCCAATGGTAAAATTATAATGTTCTACTTCAGGAGGGGAAGCACTAATATAATGGGTTCTTGCTTTAGGATGGGAAGCTCCAATAGTCAAGGTTAAAATGGTATTTGAATCAAATAGGTCTATGCCAATAAGCTCATTAAAATGGCTATAATGGGATGTTGTATCACTACCAGGAGTCTCATTGATAATCAATTTGAAAGAATCACTATCAAAATTTATGAGGTCACTCTCAAGAAGTATAAATCCAAGACCATGATTCAAATTAGGTACTCTAGTTGATAATGGTTTTATGATTCCTTACACTCATAGGACAAGGAATTTTCCTATATAATCAATATGATCCATGATCTGATTAGGGATAGGATACTTTGTATTTTTAAAGAAATTAGCAAGGCCTTTAGAATATAACCAATCTCCCTCGATAAAAGCCTTTCAATATTTTTTAGTGTAATAATAGATACAAAAACTATAGGTAATTTTTGTTGTTTCTTCTTTGATTGCCAAGTCATTATAGGTTCATTAGGATTCTTTGAAGGTTAAGGCTTACCAATTTTTTTGTAGTTTTAGGTAAATTTGCAACATGGAAGGCATCTATAAGACTATATGTGGAAATGGCCACATAAGTCTCTAATAACAACCTACTTTACAAGAGCTATGGTAAATGGATCAACCAAAGTGGAAGCAAGATCACTAGGGTTGATATAATTAGATGGAAGTGAATATGAAACTATAGTCTTGTTCTTCTTCATAATGAATTCAGAACCTAGATAATAGTTATAATTATGGAATTGGGCCTCAAGATGTTTTCAATATTCATAAGGCTATTGATCAACAAGAATAGTAACACTGATCCCATCATGGGGAAACTTAAGGCACTGATACAAGTTGGAAGTAATAATATGTATTTCATGGATCCAAATTTGAACAAGAAGCATATTATTGTTGTTGTAAGCCTTTATACTTATTGTCTCTGGTTGAATGTCTTTTGTAGTGTAGCACAATATTTATACCAACATAAGAGATATGATGTTCAGTCATGAACCATTGTCTATAAAAATCCACTTGATCTTATGGTTTTTAATGATTACTTTAATGTATGATGGGTTATTATGGCTCAGTCTAAGTGTATACATGTATTTTTGATCAAATGTCACATGATGAAATGAAGATAAATATCCAAAAAGGTTTTGGAATTGTTTAAGGTCTATATCATTGGAATAGTGGATTTTTGAAAAATACTATTCATGATAGTTTTATGGACTTTAGATGTCTAGAAGAGATCTAAGATGGAAATATGTGTTGGAGTTTTGCTCAATTGGTCTGATAGAGTATAAGGATTTTCAACATTGGGATGAGATAGCTTGTATTTGGTTAGGATAGTAGTGAAATTCGGATCCATTTTTGTAGTTTTCACATTAGGTTATGTGGAAGAAGTAGGCAAAAGGCCCTAAAGAGTAACTCGCAAGCATCTAGTTACGACTAACCTAGAGGTGGTAGGGAGCCAATATAATCAAAAGATGAAGGTAAAGGGCCTTGAAGGGTGATTCATGGGAATTTAGTTGTATTTATGTAATTTTTAGTTGGAAAGGATACATTATAATTATAATAAAGGTGTTGTCAAAAAATAACAACCCATACAAATAGAGTTGCAACATAAGTGTATGAACTTGACATAGTATTACTAAAGAGAGAGGGTTTTGACCCTATAATGATGGGTCCTATACTATGAGGAGCATGAGATGGTTCACATGGTTTAATAGTAACAATGGTAATATGGGTTGTATAAATGCATCTTATGGTATTGATATAATTGTAAGGCATGTTGTTGTAACCCACATTATTAGTGTTGGTATTATGATCATGATTATGCTAATGTCGATTAAAATTTTGATCCTAATTATAGTTCAAATTCTACCTATATCCTTAGTTTTATCCATGATTTTAATTGTTCCTTGGTGGTAGTTGATTATGTCAATAAAAAGGGTCCTTATAAATTCCCATATCCTGATTTATTCCTAATTAGGGGTTAGTTTAATCTCAACTTTGCCACTCTCAATGAGATATTCAATAATATGTCACTTTTGAATGCAATGATAATTACCATGACTAACAAAACAATGATATTTTCACCATTAATTATCTTTGTACCAATTTGGTTTCAATGGATCTTGATGAAATGTCCTTGCTATTAGCCATATAATTAGGTTAGCTACTACAAGATTTTAGAACATTGTTTCAATTGGTTCTCTTAATTTTCTAAAAACCCTAAAACTATTGTAGTTTGCTATTCATGGAGGTTGTATCTATAATTTATGTGGTGTATAAAGGGGATATAATTGTACGTTTTGGGTGGGTGAAGCTTGCACCATTTGTACATGCCTTGTTTCTATCACCCTATTTCCAACCATGTTCTTGTTCTTGTTAAAGCCTTTAGGCTTACCTTGCACAACTATCTGACTAGAAAATGTGGTCTAATTTTACATTTGAACCTATGCAAAGATCTTAACAAGGCCCTTGGAAATAATATCCTTCTCAATCTTTATACCCTTATCTATGATCTCCTCAAATGAGTTAGCACAAACTAGACATAGATTGTGTGCAACCTTAGGATGTAAGTTTTATGAAGATATATCCACCAACTTTTTATTTAGAATATTATGTTGAAAGTGACCTGATAATTCTCTCCATCTCTATAAATATGATTTGAATCTCTCTCCATCATGTTGTTTGGATTTTCATAAGTCAACAATGGTTAATTCATGCTCTATGTTGTACAAGAAATGGTTGATAAACTTTTCAAATAAGTCAATCCAATTTTTAATTGATCCATTGGGTAACTTAAGTAGCTAATATAAATCTTGTCCCTCTATACTTCATGAAAATAATCAAAGTAGGAACATGCTACTATAAGAAACCTATTAGCATAATATAAAAAAATCCTAGATATGTTCACATGGGTCACCCTTTATTTTATATTTATCAAATTTGGGTGCCTCAAAATGATGTAGAAAGGGTACTTGGAGAATGCTTAAATCAAATAGGTATGGACATATCTCATCAAATTTGTGTTATTTGATCATGTTTCTAGTCTCTAAACATGACACAATCTCCTTCATGGATTTCCAATCTTACATGTTTGGTGCATTCATGGGTGGAACATAGTTATGTTGGGGTGGAATTTGCCCTTATTGTTATTGTTGTTGGGGTGAAATGTGCTCTTGTTTTTGTTTTTGGGGTGGAATGTGCCCTTATTGTTTCCTGTATTTGTGAATGATGTACATTGTATGTTATATGACTTGGTTTTGATTTGCTCCTAGAGTCAATTAAATAGGTTGTTTATTCCTCAGAATCTATTACCTTGAACTATATATGCTTTGTTGATTTTGGGGAGTCCTTTATCTATTTACCAATTTTTACATTGGTTGAGATGAAGTAGCCAAATTGTATTAAGGGATTTCCTTAATTTGAACTGAATGTTTGGGATTTTGTGTTTGTAAAGTGATAAGAGGCTCTTCATGATTAAAGAATGTGTGTTATATGTCTATCAAAAAAATTTACACAACCTCTTGTGTTTTATTCTATTCAGTTTAGATACCTTGATCAAATGTTGGGTTCTCAATCAATGTTTATTACATAGCTTCAATCACATTTATTTATTCCTTAGAGGCATCTTTATCTATTAAATTAAAAACAAGAGAATCAATTAAGTCCATGATAAGTTGATTAACATACCATTGAATTATTTTCTTAATCTTTTTAATAAGATCTTGATTAGTTGGTTTTGACTCTATAAATATTTATTTACCTTTATCAGAGAAATAAGTTATGTTTGATTATGCAAATTCTTGATCTTGCTATTATTGTTATCCTTTTCTAACTAAGGTATACATTTTATCCATAGGAAAATTTGAGGGTAGTCTATCACCAGATTATATCAACCTAAGGAGTGCTTCATCTTGGTTTTCTTGATATTAAATATAATCCCCTTCAGATCATACAATTGTAGGAATGTCCTCAAAGACAATGGAATTATCTTGTCCATCATAAAAGTGCCCATCCTCATAGCTAGGGCCATAAGGTACCCCACTAGAAGTTAAACTTTGAGTCATGTCTAGAAAGGGTTGCTCTACATGTTTGAATAAATTTGGATCAATGTTTTATAAATGTTTAAACAAGGTATGGATTTTGGTCTTTCTTCTAAACAAATGACTAAGGTACCAAAGAGACTCTAAAAGAGGGTGGCTTGGAACCACACACAATTATAAGAATGTATTCACAAAATTACTCAACCTTTGGGTAAATTTAAAATCATATAAATTAGAAGAGGGTATGATAACTATAAAAGCCTAGAGGATTACTAGTACACTAAAATGTATACTTTTGAGATATGTTAATATCAAAAAATCTAGTTAAAATATGATGAGTTGATTCTAGAAAACTAGAATAAATCCCTTTGGATTAGGAAGGAGACAATGCGAATCAAGAAACTCATGATGTGGAAACATGCAATAATTATCAAGTATAAATCTAAAACCAAATGGGTAACACAACACTGTCACATGGTAACAGGAATGGTAGTATAAAATGTGTTATAGGACTCAAATAATGAGCAATACACAAGATGAATTGAGTCCACCAAAGATGATAATGTGATAATGAGTCTGTAAATGGCCCTTAATTCAAATAGGAAATTGAATCTAAGTTAAAACAATTCAAGTGTAAATGGTGAAATCAATTTAATGCATCAACCTTTAAAACTTAGAAAAGTCCAATTAAAAATTTAAATTATCAATGAGGGACTTAATAAAATTTGGTAAATGATCTAGACTCAAATAGGTTGCATAATTGCACCAAAATAGATGATATGACACAATGTTTAAGATGACAATTTGAATAAAGAAAAAGATGATTTTCACTTGGACAATGTAACACCTCCTTTTTCAATAAAATTGTGAATAATGTTTGGTTTATGAAATTTTGTTAAAAATCATGTTTTGACCCAAAACAATACTAAACAATCTAAGACAAAGACAAATCAACTAATTAATCATCTTAAGCCCTAAAATGATAAGGTGTGGTAAAGTGGGGTTAACTAAACTAAAAAGATTTTGAATATTTCTAGATGGATCCCATGTCTACCAAATTTCACATCAACAAAAAAGAGAGGAAAAAATTCATTTAGGTTTGCAACATATGGCTTGTTGTAAAAAGGTCTATCTCTTTTTACAACCACTACATCTATCAATTGCGTAGTGTAGTGTGATGTCTAACATGCTCAAATATCCCAGGCTTAGCCTTTACTAATGAAGTTGCTTTAGCCACTCAAACCACCATCAGAGTGAGGGGATACCAATTTATATACTACCATGGAAAGGGTTAGAAAATGATGCCATGAGATGAAGCCCTGGATCAAATCTTCCCCATATAACTTATGGGAAGTGATGAAATCCCCTTCATAAGCCAAGATGCAATAAATAAAAGACTAAGTAAAAGAGCTTTATGGCTATTTATAGATCACCCAAGCCATATGGGTCTTGGGGAGAGCCTTCAAAACATATATTTTACACATTTAGACTAATTAAATTAATAATGAAGATGGCACTTTTTATCCTACAAGTTCCTTATAGGGGATGGGGGAGAGCCTACACGCACAACTTCCTTTTTACTTAAACAAATTTAAACTAAGAAAACAATGATAAATAACTTACTTAAAACAAAACTTTGAAGTGGGTTTGGTTTTAAATCACTAAATTGAAATGTTTGGTGGTGTTCTTTGGCCCCTTGGTCTTAAGTTGTACAAATATTTAAAGAACAACTAGGAAAAAATTCAATATAAACAAGCAATTTTAACTTAAGAAGTAAATGGAAATGTTCTTAATTATTTTTAAGAACATAAAAAGAGGTTAAAAAGACTTAATTAATTCAAAATTGATCACTTTCCAAGTATGTCCTACAAGAAAATGGTCAACATCTATTCTTACATTGAAGGACTTTTTCAAGTGAAGCAAGAAAACTTAAAAAGTATGCTCTTGGGTTTGGATGACTTGTCGACTCAAAGGAAAAACCATAAAAGATAAACACATTAAATTAGGCAATAGTTAGAAAAAACATAAATAAATATATCAATAAATATCAATGAATAATAATAATAATAATAATAATAATAATAATAATAATAATAATAATAATAATAATAATAATAATAATAATAATAATAAACAACCTATGAAATAGTCAAACAACAAGTTAGAAGGTTAAAACAAATAAAATCAAACACATAAAACATAAAAAACATGTAGTTAGTATTTTAATTATAATTTTTTAAATATATATCATTTTATCATGAAAATTTTCAATAACTCCAAGGCACACTTATTTGTAAAAAATTAGATCCAAATAGACTACACAAAAAAATTATTAACTCTGTACTAATCCTTTTTACCATAAAAATAGAAAACAAAAAGTGACATTCACTAAAAGAGTCATAACTTATAAAATAAAAATCAAATTTTATTAAAATTTTGAGATAATTAGCAAAAAACAATAAGAACAAAATTTAAAAAATTTATAAAAAAAAAATAAATGGATTAAAAATAAGATTTATTTTTAAAACCTTTTTTGTTTAAATATGTGGGATGCATAATTTTGTCTCACCAGGCATGCCAAAATGTACAGTGGATTATGAGATTGGATTAGTCAAGTATTAGTCAATAAAATAAAGATAAATGAATAAAGAATTAAAAAAATCAATCCAAAATATTCATGCATTGGTTGCTAATGATAACAAGAACAAATGAAAGAAAGCATTCAACCATTACCTTCTCAAATGACTCCATTACTCAAAAGTCAACTCCAAGTGTGTTCTCCCCTTGATATAAAGCTTTAGTCTTTATCAATAATGGCTTATTTTCTCCTCCATTGCCTCAATAAATCTATGCAAAACCTAGGCTCATGATATAAATGGTCTATTTTACCTATCAATGAAGCTAATCCAAATGCAAATAACACAAATGACTTGTGGAGATATTTTAGCATTATAAGTTTACATAATTTTTGCTTAAAAATGGTAGTGTGAGGCCTTTTATTCATAGATTTTTGAGATTGGTCAAGATCAACCATGACCTTCCATCTCAAGATTGAGAAATTTGGCCATGAATTAATCTAATAGTTATAAATAAATCCATAAATAGAATCATCAAAATTTGGGAATAAAGGGCATTAATGAGTCATGGGAGGCATTAAAGAGGCATGGGAGACCATAATCATGATATTTGTTGTAATTTTTGATTTTAGATGCCACACCATAGATGATGTGACTAGGTGATATAGTTAATAGGAATCCATTTCCAAAAATAAATATTCAATAACTTCCATGGAAAATCCACTTAAGCTCTTGATCTAAATTAATTGGCTTTAAGCATGATTAATCAATTTTGGTGCAAATCTTGGAAATTGGCCCTTAATTAATCAAAATGGTTAGAAATTCATATTACTGGATTATAATTTGACTCAAAAAGAATTGAAAGGTGATGTTAGATGTGTTAGAATCATATTCCTATTTAAGATGTTTCCAACACAAAATAAAAAAAGGTATGTGATGTGTACTAATGAATTAGAAGAAAAGAGTGATCTAGAGCATGAAAAGGCGAAATCATCATTTTAAATCAAAATGAATTGATCAAAATTAGAAATCACAAAAAATACATTTCCCCATTTAGGAATAATTTGGCATAAATTATCACATATAAATGACAAGTTCAAACCATTTAGCGTGTTTTAGTGATTTTGAACTAAATTGGGTATTTGAGTGAAATTCAAGTAAGATTGACATTTTCAACATAGATGGTGTTAGGAATTAGACGTCTATAGGTAATTTAACTTTATACTTTCTAGATCCTCTTTTCAATATTCTAAAAAATTTGTCTTCTTCTTCATTAGTCTTCTTAGATTTGGATGTAGATGCTTTTTCTTTTGCTTACTTGAATGCTTTGAATGCAACTTCTCTCTGAGAAGTATTTGCTTCTCCCATTCTCATCTCATAAGTAGTGAAGGTTCCATGAAACTCATATATAGTGATCTTATATAGATCTGTTACTTTCTCTATTTTAGATATTTTAGAGTCATACCTTGATGTAAAATATCTTAGGACCTTTTTGATAATGATTTATTCTTTCATTTCTTCTCTAAGGCCTCTGATTAAATTGATTATTTCATATACCTTGAGGAATTAGTCTACAATCTTATATTTTTCAATCATTTTAAGACTTTCAAACATACCTATGTAAGTTTGTATATTGGCCTGATTTACCATATCATCACCTTCATAGACATTTTTCAATTTGTTCTAGATGTCTTGTGCATTCTGACAATGCATCACTTTAACAAACTCTAATTTGGACAATCCATAAAGAATAAATTATTTTTCCTTGGCATTACTCTCATATGCCTTCTTTTAAGCTTGATCATTAGGAGTTGTTGTAGGATTTCTATATCTATTTACAACTAATATTTATACATCAAACCCAAATGAAGATAGATGTGTTTCCATTCTTATGCTCCAAAATACATAGTTTGATCCATCAAAGAGAGGTGCTTTGTTTAATGAAGATCCTTACTAACTAGCCCTTTGTGTTCACCATTCCAAGATATACTTGAGATGATTATGGTTAATATAAGGACCCAAGGCTCTGATACTAATTGTTGGAACACAAACATATACTGAGATGGGGGGGATGAATAAATATATCAACTAAAACTAGTCCTTTAAATCATTTTAATGTAGTCTAAAAGATATATGTAGATATTACACACATATAAATTCATATGACACTATATTTATATGTGCAAAACCAAAAGATAAAAACCATCGTGAGAATAATTGTTAGAATCTAATATTATAATATAGCCTCATAGATTAAATCCTCACTAGAAAACCTCATTGGTTACACTTTTAAGGGCATCAAACTTAAGGAGATACCAATCCCTTTACTAAGAACCAACTTAGCTAAACCTCACTAGTTACAATATTTAAGGTCAAAAACCCTAAGGAGATGTTAATACCCTAACTAAGCACCAACTTAGGTTGTCTGATGGCACCAACTAATTACATCTCTATGGAGATACAATTCTGATTTATGAAATAGATTCATAAATGAGTCCATCTCTAACTCTATGTTATAAGTCTAGTCTATAACTAATCATGCTTTTTATAGTATCTTTGGGTGCCTTTCTTCCTTTCTATGCTTCTATCTCTATGTCTAGATATGTCTCTATTCAACACACTTCATCTCTCTCTCACTCTGCTCCTCTATGTCTCTATATTTTTAGTTTGACATAATTCATAAATCTCTTACCCTATGCATCTCTCTCTCTCTCAACTTGATTTTACTTCTTTGCAATAGAAAATATGTTATCATCATCCCACTCAAAAATCTACTATCAAACATTTTGGTGACATCCACTACAACACAATGTATTTTAGTAGATAGGGAGCTCAACTTGTCTTCTATTACTCTATTGTGAATTGAATGAGATGTGTCATTATAGTTGGATGGAGATGAAATATGACAAGGTCAAGATAAGATGCATTCCTAAAGGCATCTATGGAAGAAGACTATAGGCAGATGATTTTGTCAAGAGTGGCACCGGCCACTATCAACGACTATCCCAGAAACCTTGTATCTTCCACTAGTTATTTTATTCAAAGGTATTAACTTTTAAACTTTTTAATTTCCTTTCAAATAAATTAAAAAATATATTTTTTCATATGCTTGTTGGAAAGGATTAAGTGGCTGACTAATATTGGGAAGCATTATTTTTTGTTAAGCAAGGAGGTATTTATTTAAGGTGGGGCTATATTTTTTTTAAAAGGTGGTGAACAGTTTTTTGAGAGGGGGATTTACTTAGGTGGAGGTGATTATTATCCCATTAATTTTTTTTTTATAATTTTTTTAAATAAGTGGCAAACTTGGTGAGACATTGTAAAATGGGTTTTTATCCTATCTCATCAATTTCATCATTAGAGGATATTTTATTATTATTTTTTCATTAAAGATAATATTGTAAAAGAGATTTTAATGATTCCTTATCCATTTTACCAATCTTGAATGTTGAATACTAGAAGGTGAGGTCCAATTTGGTAGGTAGCCAAACCCCCTCACAAGTAAACAAACTCTTTTTTCCTTATTTGCCCACATTATATGGATTTTCCCTCTCTCTTGCACTCATGGACACTTTATCAATAGAGTTTGATGTCCTATTTTTTGAGTGTGCATTATTTTTTAAGCCATGTTTGTACTAATGGATGAATTTATGGTAGATCCTGACATCTTACATTCTTGAGTATAGTTTTATATCACACATCGCTCCCTTGTTTTAAGAGAAACTCTCTTTTTATTGATGGCATCTTCTATAAATTAATCGCATTCAAGGTTTTATGCATCATCTGATTTTTTTTGTTCTATGGGATATTTATTTATGGTCACCTTGAGAGTCATGGAGTATTTTTCTTCATGTTTGTATTCTCCATGTTGAACACTTACTATTCATTTGTTGACTATCTTATCACCATCAGGGCCATTTTTTGAGAGGTATTTATTCTATGTCTTTGACCCTTATTTATAGTTGATAGTCTCCTTTAGATTTATTATGGAGCTTGATATCCTTTTGAAGAGTAGATATTATGGTGAATACAGTGTCATCTTGTTATTGTTTGAGTAGTGGATTTAACCCATTCATATAGACGTTTTTCCATCACTCTACCCAGTTTGTAGTATGGGGGTATGGTGCAAGTCTTACTTATTCAGTTATCATGTTCCTTACTAACCCTTGGTGTAATACATCTTTTGGTAGTATATCAAATTCAATTGGTGAACCATTTTTCACTATTGACACCTATGATAGTCTCTTTTTTTAAGAGATATTCTGGTGCATTCCAGTGCTAGTTGATTTTTTATGATTGATTAGTAGATCTAGACCCTTCATTCAAATTTTATTCCTATTGAGACTTTCAAGTCCATCAAGTGCATTTGTATTTTATGGCCTTCATTCCATCCCTATACTTCTTCAACATTATGTTTGAGTATTGAGTCATTTGATTTCTTGGGGCACCTTGTAGCATACATTTTTTGCTCTCTCAACTTTAGCTATTATTACTAGTTTTTGGGTACCTTTTGGTGATACATTTCATCCTTGGTGGCTCTTTTCCTAGTGTTTTGAGATAGGTATTTTTACAGAACTAGCCCTATATAGATTACCAGTTCTTATTTGACTTGGTAGTTACAATGATTAGTTATCCTTGTAGTCTAGTAAGATGGATTGGTTACCATAAAGACACTTTGTATTTCACTATGATTTTGTACATGGGTACCTGATCAAGCCTACTTTTCAGGACCCATTAGTCTATTTTCTCTCTTTTCTTACTCCATATTTTACACTTAAGGGAAAGTGTTAGAGTGAGGGTTCACACTCACTCATGATTTAAGCGTTATTGGGAGTTGGTTAATTAGTTGTTACATATCAAATATTTGCACATGTATTTTATGCATGCAAATATTTCATAACAACTAAAATTGGTTTCACATAACAAATTATTTATTTTGTGAAAAAAATATTATGATTATTTAATAGGCATTTCATATGCTTCTTTTAGACCATTGGAGAGATAGAAACATGCGATTTTATTCTTATTTTAAGAAATAATGAGAGACATATTATTATGCATAACTATTCTTTGAATTTATTTATATGTATAATGTCTATGATAGTTTTTATGTGTTAATGTTATGAAGGAGAGATCTTATTGGTTATGAGTTCCTTTTGAGCTTCATCATAAGCATGAGCCTTCTACACATTGCTATTAGTTCTCACTATTAGATATTTGGCATCCTTGCATTAATCATTGATAATTTTAATTTAAACCAGAGTGTAGATCTACTATGTAAGGTCCATGATTGTAACACTTGTCATTAGCATACTTACTTAGAGATGCCATTAAAAAATTAACTTTCATATGCTTAGTTAGATCTTCAATGTACGATTAAGTGCTAGACATTGATCAAGATAGGACAAATATTAAGTCAAAGACTTAGGAAATATTAATTCCTTTAATCACTAATCGAGCCAATAATTGCTAAGTTGAAGGGGTTAGTTTTACAATGATACAAAGGCTTAACTTATAACTTAAGTTACCAAGTCTAATAAATATCCAGTTAACATCAAACTAGAAAATCTTGTGAATTCCATGACTTAAACCCTTAGGTTTTATCTAAGAAACTCTATAATATTCTAAAGCAAAGATAATTCAATAATGGACTCATCACTCTTCATCTGAATATGTAGACCATATTTCTAAGATGCTCATTAAAAACCTATAAATGATCTTCCATTTGTGAAAATGCTAACCTCATCAATATACTTACTTGGCTCTATTTAACCCTTCTACAAATTTGGTTAAGGATATAAAATTAGTGATTGTTGTTTAAGTATCCAACTTTCCATCCCCATATATTCTATTGTGTTTCATTAGATGACTTAAAATATAAAACATAAAAACTAGGGACTAATGTGATCACTACCATATGACCAACTCCCCTAGACTCATCCACTCATGGCAATGGTGACATAAGGAAACTACCTACTCATATTTTCATTTATAGACCTAAAATATCTAGATGAATAATATAAGGAACCAAATGACTTCCATTTATGCACACAATCACTCCAATCATCCTTGACTTATGATAAGATGCCTTGTACATCATAAAATAGCCATACTCAACCCTAAGAATCAATGGCATTCATAATTTTTCTTTTGTCATCAATGACATGCTCATAATGTCCCTTTTGACATCAATGATAGTTAAATTTCCAACATGCCTAACCTTTTGGGAAAGAAATATAACTATACCTTCACGTACAGATCTATGCATATCTATTAGAGTTTCCATGTGTCCTACAATGCTAAAAAAGTTTGATAAGTTAGGTTAGTTGACAACAATTAATATTTTATTGCAGAAATGTTTTTTGAAAAGTGTCATTTTTGGTTTTTACTTTTGAGTATTTTTTTATGTTTTTCTATATTTTTTATTTTTTTATACTTTTTTATTTTTTATTTCTTATATTTTTATTTTTAAGGGAGGAGAATCATCATTTGATAGTTTTCATCACTCCTCCTTTAATAGATGTTTTCACAAACATCATTTGGCCTTAATTGAAGAATTAGGTTCCTCCACAAGGTCAAATTGGTCTTGATTCTACTCAATAAACTCTTCCTTGCTAAGAGGTATTTTGTACACCTTAAGCCTATAAAAATTCATTAAAAGTGTCTTTTGGTCATTATCATTTGGTTAAAGCTAGATAGAGCAATTGTTAAAAATGGTTTTAATTAGGTATGGTCCCAACCATCTTGTCTTAAGCTTACCCTTAAAATTATAGAATTTAGAATCAAATAGAAGTGCCCAATCACCTTTTTAAAATTATCTTCCTCTGATGTGAGTATCACGTTACTATGTAATGTCCCTTACTTAGGGGCTCTCTTATCTGCACAAAAAGCTCTGATACCACTGTAATATCCCCTCTAAACAGGAAATATAGCAACACAAAAAATCTGAACCAAGATATAATCTCTGTTGAATAAATTCAGAATGATAACAATAATATAGTTTTTTCAATAGTAAATCACAGATCTTATCACTTGTCCTTCTAAATTATTACAATTGCAGTCCTCTATTATGCATATAAATATAAAATACAGTCTTGAAAACCCTAGCTTTGCAAATCTGGAAGTGCAAATTGAATTTTGGAAAGTCTCGGCCCTTCTGTGTCGACACACAGTCGCCGTCGTCGGTCGATATCTCACCGACGTCGGTCTCTGTCGGTCGGATTTCTGCCGACGTCGGTCTTCAATCGACCGATGTCGATCACTGAAGACCCTCTGTCTACCGAGGTCGGTTCCTACACTAATCTGTATGAACCTGTACAGATTCTGTACGGCCGCAAATTAAGCACAACTTCCCTATTTTCAACCCCTGATCTGAAATATATGTCTCTGGCACAGTAGATCTCTAGCTGTATAATTTATTGAATCAAAACATAAAGCAATAAATACCTAGAATATCTGTGATAACTTCTGTGTGAAGTTATCTCTCAAACCTTAAATTCTGTGATAACCTCTGGATGAAGCTATCTCTCACTTTGGCAATATATCAGCTGATATTCCACAGCCTCTTAATTGCACACACTGAAGAGGGAACGTTCTCCAATGCAAATGGAATCCTGGAACCCTAGGCTCAGTATTCACAGAAGAAATTCTTCAAAATCAATAGTCAATAATCAATAGCATAATCAATAATGGCCTCCATGAGAAACCCTTATACCCTCAAAAAGATATGCTTGCCCTAATTAGGGTTTCTTAAATTAGAATTAGGGTTTCTAATTAAAAATAGGCTAAATAATTAATATTTGATTAAATCAATCAAATATTAATATCTTCCTCAATACATGTCAGATCCTCGAACCGATCGAAGCAGGTGAATCAGGGAGTGATTCTGCACATGACCATACCAAAATAAGGCCGCTCTGTTGCATGTCAAATATCCCTAAAAAGTAGGAGCTCAAGTCCAATGTGTCTAAAATAACCTGAATGAAAGCCAAATGTAGAAATTCTGTGAATCAAAGTCAATCCAAGCTCCATTATGACCCTATATCCATCCTATTAGCCTACGAAGGTCGTATAATAGGCTAATCATCAAATCTGTCAATGTCCATGAAAAAGGGGACATGACAATCCGCCCCTCCGAAAATTGCTTGTCCCCAAGCAATCTCGGAACAATGAACTACTCGATCCACCTGGATCCCAAGTGTAGTTATGCTCTACCCTGCTGTGAATTAATGCAAGTACCTATAACATCAACAGAAGTAGAACAAAGAGGAACCCATAATCAAATTGGCGAACACAACTCAACCAATCTCTGAAATCACAACTGCCCTGGATGTGTCGATACTGTAGATTGTGTACTTGGCAACTGCAAATCCCATCTACAAAAGATGGTGTTAATCCATCCCATAACTGATCCCTCTGTAATGGTGGCACAACCAACTGTACCATACTATCAAATGTGTGAGAAGAATCAATATGGAGACTCGACTCCACTAGTATCCCAAACTCCTCAGAATCAGGTACTCCCAAGTCCTGAATATGTGTGTGAGCCTCAACCACATGCTCCTCATAAGCAGCTATAGCAACATACTCATCATCCACACTCAGTGTACTAACATCTGAGTACACCTCCACACTCTGAATGCAAGCATCAGACTCATCCTCACTGTCTAACTCCTGAGATAGACTCACCTTAAGACAAAGCTCATCCACAACATCCTCAACTACTCCTGCCTGTGAAGATAATGCAGATAAATCATTACCTGAAGATGTGTTAATATATCCCTGTACTAGATCAGCATGACTGCCAAACTCATCATGCAAGTGGCTACATGTCATAGGGAAAGCACTACGATCCTTGGGCGTATTAATTAGATTCTTTAACCACATACAAGCTCTAGGTGAGACATTTCTCCCTTTTGTCCAGACATACCATAAATCTTCTGCCAAGAGTTTGGAAATTTTATCCTCCTCCTCAAACAAGATTGTGAACATAATAGAGTGCATTGATGCCAATATATTGCTAGAATGAAACTCATCTAAAATATTCCAAAATATTTTAAACATCATGCGAATTTCACCAATACAACCTACTAACATCATAACGTTTTCAAATCCATACCTTGCAAATGTTTCAAGTAATCTTGCCCTCCTTGAGAAATGAGGGTCTCTAATGTTATCCAACTTTTCGAAGCTTTTTACCATGGCATAAAGTACCTCTCTCATAATCTGATCATCATGAAAATCAAAGCCAGCTATGATCCTCATCATTTCACTAATGCAAGAGAGAGCTGCAAGTCTTACCACCTCATCTTGATGTCTCAATAATCGGGGCTTCACCAACGAATCAAACGCTGGAAATAACGTTGTTTGCATCTCATAAGTATTTGAATGCTCAACCTTGCCTAAATAAGTGTCCAACTCCTCCAAAATTTTTAGAGTGTCATCTGCTTGCTGAAATGGATGATCTAATTTCTTCTTTGCATTGTGCATGCTCTCTTCCAAATCTTTGACCCCTCTTAGAGCCATACTGATAATCAAATTGAACCTGGAACTACCCAACACGATGGCAAGACATTAGTTCTGATGTGCCCAACAGGATGGTAGGAATTTAGCTCTGATACCACTGTAATGTCCCTTACTTAGGGGCTCTCTTATCTGCACAAAAAGCTCTGATACCACTGTAATATCCCCTCCAAACAGGAAATATAGCAACACAAAAAATCTGAACCAAGATATAATCTCTGTTGAATAAATTCAGAATGATAAAAATAATATAGTTTTTTCAATAGTAAATCACAGATCTTATCACTTGTCCTTCTAAATTATTACAATTTTAGTCCTCTATTATGCATATAAATATAAAATACAGTCTTGAAAACCCTGGCTTTGCAAATCTGGAAGTGCAAATTGAATTTTGGAAAGTCTCAGCCCTTCTGTGTTGACACACAGTCACCGTCGTCGGTCGATATCTCGCCAACGTCGGTCTCTGTCAGTCGGATTTCTGCCGACGTCGGTCTTCAATCGACCGATGTCGGTCACTGAAGACCCTCTGTCTGTCGAGGTCGATTCCTGTACTAATCTGTATGAACCTGTACGGATTCTGTATGACCGCAAATTAAGCACAACTTCCCTGTTTTCAACCCCTGATCTGAAATATATGTCTCTGGCACAGTAGATCTCTAGCTATATAATTTATTGAATCAAAACATAAAGCAATAAATACCTGGAATATCTGTGATAACTCCTATGTGAAGTTATCTCTCAAACCTTAAATTCTTTGATAACCTCTGGATGAAGCTATCTCTCACTTTGGCAATATATCAGCTGATATTCCACAGCCTCTTAATTGCACACACTGAAGAGGGAACGTTCTCCAATGCAAATGGAATCCTAGAACCCTAGGCTCAGTATTCACAGAAGAAATTCTTCAAAATCAATAGTCAATAATCAATAGCATAATCAATAATGGCCTCTATGAGAAACCCTTATACCCTCAAAAAGATATGCTTGCCCTAATTAGGGTTTCTTAAATTAGAATTAGGGTTTCTAATTAAAAATAGGCTAAATAATTAATATTTGATTAAATCAATCAAATATTAATATCTTCCTCAATACATGTCAGATCCTCGAACTGATCGAAGCAGGTGAATCAGGGAGTGATTCTGCACATGACCATACCAAAATAAGGCCGCTCCGCTGCATGTCAAATATCCCTAAAAAGTAGGAGCTCAAGTCCAATGTGTCTAAAATAACCTGAATGAAAGCCAAATGTAGAAATTCTATGAATCAAAGTCAATCCAAGCTCCATTATGACCCTCTATCCATCCTATTAGCCTACGAAGGTCGTATAATAGGCTAATCATCAAATCTGTCAATGTCCATGAAAAAGGGGACATGACATACTACTTCCTCTACTTTTAGATCGTTTTGGTTTAAGTGAGTGTATCCATTCTCAGTTCATCCAACCCATTTATTTACATAATTTTTTCTTTCTATGCGTCATCAAGATCAATTCCCATATCAACTGTTATCTTTAATGTCTGCAATTTAAATTTTATTGATACATAATATTTCATTCCAAATCTAATTACATATGGAGAGAATCATGTGGTTGTCTTCCATGTTATATTGTATGCCCAAATAGATTTAGGTACTCTTTCTACCCAATATTTTGTATTGTTATTCACTATTTTAGTTAAAATATTTTCTAGTTCTTGGTTGGTGACCTCCACTTGCCCATTAGCTTGGGGATGATATGGTCAGGATTTTCTATGATTGATTTAGTATAATTATATAAAATCTTTGATCATGTTGGAAATGAATTGGGGACCTTGATCCTAGATAAAAGATTTGGGAGATTTAAATCTTAGCATTATCTTATGATATAGAAAATCAATAACCATTTTCTCCCTAGCAAAGGTGAGTGCCTACACTTAAACCCACTTAGTAACATAATTAGTGCACACTAATAAATATTATTTACCTTGAGATGGTGGGTTGATTAGTCCAATAAAATCTAAACCCCATTTTTTACATAGCTTTAAACTTATTTGAGGATGGAGAGTCATTTTATAGGGAAAAATAAGCTTACCCGTTCTTTATTAAAGATCACATTTCCATACAAACATTTTGATAGTTTTGTAAAGAGATGGATATTAATAACCTACACTAAGGATCTTATAAATGGTCTTTTTTAAAATATTTTCCTCCTCCTAATTTACTATGGCATGTTTTTATGATATCATATACTTCATCTTCTCTAATACACCTACGAAGTACATGATTAGGTTTAATTTTAAACAACATACTTGTAAACCATTTGAAATTAGAACTGGCTCTAGCTAAATATTTTATTTCTTTATAAGTAAATAAATGAGAAAAATTCCTTATTACAAATTAATTTTCCATGCCTGCAAACCATGGAGAGTATGTACATATAGAAAATAATTTTTCATCTAGAAAAGAATCCTCCATAGATTCATCTTCACTGTAGTGATCAATCTAGATAAAAAGTCAAAAACAACATTATACTTCTTAGGTTTACCTATAATGGTAATGTTAAATTATTTCAATAGCAATATCCATCTAATAATTCTTCCATATACTACTATTTTATTCATTAAGTACGTAATAGTTGAATGATCTATATAGATAAATATCAAATAACCAATAATATAATGCCTAAAATTATTTATAACATAAACAACATCAAGAAATTCCTTTTCTATTATAGTGTAGTTATTTTCTATGGGAGTAATATTCTTGATGATATAATAAATGGCATACATTTTCTCATCATCATCTCATTATCCTATAATTTATCTTAATGCATTATTGGAAGCATCAACATAGATATGAAAAGGATTTTCCCAATTAGGTCCTTTCAAGACTAGAGCAATCATGACTTTATTCATTAATGTTTGAAAAGCTTCTAGGCACTTATCATTCCATACAAATTCACTATATTTTGTGAGCAAAGAAAACATAGGTACAATTATCTTGTTGAAGTCTTTAATAAATCTTTTGTAATATCTTGCATGACCAGGAACATTTTTAACATATGTTTGTGTTTTTGGAATGGAAACATTAAAAATTAACTCAATATTTTTGGGATCTACTTTTATTCCTTGAGAAGAGATATGATGTCCTAATACTAACCCTTCATCATCCATTATGATAAATTTATCATGACTCAAAGATACTTGGTGTTCCTCACATCTAGTACGTACTTTATTAAAATTGTTCAAAGATACATCAAATGTAGTACCATAGATAGTGAAAACATCCATATACACTTCCACACAATAATTTATAATATAAAAAATATGGATAACACTACTATATAAAAGGTAATAGGTGTATTTCACAATCCAAAATTAATAACTATATAAGTATATATTCTTGAAGGGTAGGTAAGTGTAGTTTTATCTTGATTTTCAAGGGTTATTCTAATTTGATTATATCCACTGAATCCATCTAAGAAAGAAAAATATTGTTTTCCTACCAAATTGTCTAATGAGTATTCATATAGCTCATCATATCTAATACAAAATATCCATAAGTGTTGCCTTTGGTTATAAATTACATTATATTTAATAGTTAAGGTCTTATCTAAGTAGGAAATAAATACAATTTATCCTTTATTTGTATGTAATACATTATTGATTCTTTACCTTGTTGTTGTGTCTAACTTGGATGAAATAACATAGTTTTGTGTATAAAACACATCCCAATGGTAGGATAATTTTGAGCAGACATCAAACATTTTTTGACAAATTTTTTTGTCTATAATTTTGAGGATTCGATGAATGAGTTTTGAAGATCTAATGCTTCAAAGATTCTTTAAAGACACTTTAAAGAGATATATAGGATACTATGAAGATGTCAAGGCATGCTATGAAGGCTTGTACAAAATGCTCTAAAGACACCAGGCATGCTCTAAAGATATCAATCTAGATATTACTAATCAAGATAGTGATTATAAATATATCTATTATATATAAATATACTTTATATATTTAGATATCTTATTTTAGACATTACCATTCATGGCAATGGCCTAAAATGGTCCAAATATATTTGTACTTCTATTTTTTTAAACTGAATAAGTATCTTTAGATCTATGTTAGCTATTTTATATCTATTGTTAGTTGAGTCAATTTTAACACCTTTTTAGAAGCATAGGAACTAATTCCTAGATTGTTTATATTTTGAATAAGTAGATTTGGACATTTTGATCAACAAGATTTTGTACTCTATGAATAGATGTTGAAATGTGCTTAAATACATATCTCCTTCTCATTCTAGATAGTTATAATTAGTAAGGAGTTGGTGAATTAGAAAGCTATCAAAGTTAGAAATTAGAAGAAGTGTTTCATATATGTATATGTTTCATTGAATGAAATAAAGTTCAAAATTTTTTTATTACTAAGTAAAGTAGTTCCTATTCTAAGGAAAGAGAAAGGTCCCACTTCTCTCCAAGGATAAGGATAAATTGATACTTTCTAGTTTATAGCTTAAAAGTATTTCTTTAATTCATGTAAATTTCATTTACTGTAGATTGTAATTTATTTTTAAATGCAAGAGTGATTTATTTTAAAATAAAAGAGTTATTTCTTTTAAACACAAGTGTAATTTCTTTTTCAAGCATAATTTTTAATTTTATTTAATACAAGTGTGTTTAATTTACATGCAAGAATTATTTCAATTCAATTACAAACAATTTTTCTTTATGCAAGAGTGTGTCTTTAAATTAAAATAAGTTTGGTAATTCATCTCATATTTAGATTTTGACATAAACCATTTAAGTGAGAATAAACAACATTCTCAAATTATGGAATATCACACTATCTTACTTAGTCGAGCAATTCAAGTGAGGACATCATATGTCTTATTCCAAATGTTTAAGTTCTAGATATTAATGGTGTAAATATCAATAGGAGATCTTCAATTAAAAAATAGTTCAGATTTAATTTTATACAAATTAGAATTAGAGTCTTATTTACTATTTTTAGGATTTAAAAATCATACTAAAATTAAAACACCCCAAACAATGAACTATATAACTCTAATATCAAATAGGCTCATTACATATAGTTTTCAAACACTATCCTTAGTTGAAAATGACACCAATCTATTGATTAGTTAAATAAGAGGTATAATGAGATCCTATCATTTTTGGTGACATTATTGAGGGCATTAATCAATAAGTGTTAGTGAGATCTTATATTAGAGTTATACAAAAAAATTCAAAAACACAAAAAAAATTGAGGAATCTTTAGATTTGTGAACTACCCAAGAGATTATCAACAACAATTTATCTCTAAAGGGTACCAAATAAATCAATAAGAAGAGAGAATCCAATCCATTATAGATAGATCATGAAGTGAAATAAAGGCACTTGAAATCTGTACATGAAATTTGTTGATTCCTCTCTTGAATAAGGTTCATCCTCACAAATAGATCCTATAAGAAGAATCCTACATAGAACATATTATCCTATAGGGAGAATTAATCCTAAAAATCCTCTTTATGGAACAGTTATATTTGATCCACAAGCTATATAAGAATAAGATATGATCATTAGCAAAGATTCCCCTCCTGAGATGTACTATAAGTTAAACACTTGAGAAGAGAATTTAGATTGGATTGATAATCAAAGATGGGAAGAAAATATGGGAGGTGAGCATGCACATGTTTCAAACCCTGATCAATAACCCCAATAGGACATAACCTTTTCCTATCTTATCATCTAGGTCATAATGAGAAAAATTCCATGAGAAATATTTCACCATCCATTTTACCTACTTTTAAGGGTAAATCCTTAGAGAATCTAGATCAGTTATTATTTGAATTTCAAGTTCTCCACCAAATATATGATTATGTCACAAACAATCAAAGGTTGAAATTATTCCCATCCACACTCAAGGATTAATCCATGAGATGGTTCATGAGCCTTGAGTTTGATTCTATTACCACTTAAGATGAAATGGAAACTACATTTTTAGACAAATATCAAGATTATTGTAGAGTCAAAGAATGGAAGGAAGACTTTTTCAAGATCAAACAAAATGTATATGAAACCTTAGAAGATTACTTTGATAGGTTTATATTTACTCATAAAAGGAGTGCTTACCAACTTATTGATGTTTTTTTCAAAATAGTCTTTCTTAAAGGGTTATATGATGATGCACATGATGCTTTGAACCTAATAGGAAAGGGTGACATTGATAAGTTAACCTTTCATCAAATTTCAACATTGTGCAGTAACTACTCTAGGATAAGACCTATCACAAGGAAATCAAGGTTAGGAAAATCAGCTAAAGTTAGCTAATTAATGAAATAATTTGCTAATTTCAAGATAGACATTCTATTATAATTGAAATTTACCTTAGATATCCTTAAAGAAAA
Source organism: Torreya grandis (assembly GCA_037957365.1). Lineage (NCBI taxonomy): Eukaryota > Viridiplantae > Streptophyta > Pinopsida > Cupressales > Taxaceae > Torreya > Torreya grandis. Next base: position 1,041,639 of record JARHVA010000522.1, on the reverse strand, counting down.
ATCTAATGCTACCAACACTAAATAGTTTTCAATCTATTGTCTTAGAAGCAAACTTAAACATACGGTAAAAAATTTCCCTTTAGGAAAAATAGAGGTATGTCGTATTTTTAATATATACCATGACACTAAGAATTGTAAACACCTTCATATTATATAAAATCAAGTTAAAAAAGTAGAACATACTATTGAGGAAGTAAACTTTATTCAAAGACAAGGAAACCAGTACTTCCAACCTCAAAATTAATTTTGACCAATATTTCCTCCCAATCCATGGATGACACCATGGGATGGACAAGTCACACCACCAATGTGGGGACCACCATAACCATAACCATAGTATACTCAATAAGATATGCCACAAATATGGGGCATGCCTCAAAATCTACCTTAAACATGGTATCAAAACCAACAACCATATTACATAAAATAACCACCACCTCAATGCTCAAATAAACAATATCAGTCATAAAGAAGGTTTCATCTACAACAGGCCTTAATGCATTCACAACCTCAACCACCAACAATTTAGTCAACCATAGTTACCTGCCCAACCAATGGAAAATCCTAAAAATAGGTAAAATGTACCTATTTATGGAGATGATCAAGAAAGTAATATTGCAAGTAGTTTAACTAAGTGTAATAATATTCAACTCAAATTAGGGAAGCTAGTAAGAGATTCACCTATTAAAATAACTAAAATCCCCAATTATAAAAGCACTTCTAAGCCACTTTTATTTCAAGAACCAATTGAAAAAAGGTAGAGTCCATAATTACACCAAACACAATTTAAGATCCCCCTACTATTCCATTTCCTAAAATACTTAAGGAAGAGAAACCTGGGAAAGATTCTAAATTGATACATGGATTAAAAGAAATGAAGATATAAATTCCAATGTTAAGAGCCATTAAAATATTCTTGAGATAAATATAATTATTAAAGTATTATTCATCATGTATGCAATCAAAAATAAATCATATCTATAAATCAATATTAACTTGAAGAAGATAGATCATACCATACAATTCCAATTAGGGATACATTAGATAATTAGGAACATGACCAATATGGAGATCCACTAAACCTAATTAGAGGATCTCTTATCATAATACATAATTTTAGAAAGGGTTATAAAGCCTTTAGCCAAAAAAAATCATGAAATAGCCCTAGATAGGTCCTATTTTTTATATTCACTAAACTAATAACAAGTAAAGTAAATTCTAATCTAGTGCTCATCAAAGCTTGCGGCACAAAGTGAGGGTTATAAATAATAAAATTAATCATGCATAAGAGATATATACTCACATCAATGTATATGGAATCCTAATACATGAAATAAAATTACAAATTCATATCTATCTACTCTTACAAAGGAGGAACAAAGTTAGGAATACTTACCTTTGAAAAAAAATATACCAAGCCTCAATCTCTCCCTTAGCCAAGGTGCTTCGCAAGAGGTTGTTGTGGTATGTAAGGATGACAAGGATAAATCATCTCTTGGATAAATAACCTATTAATGCATCCAAAAGACTTCTCCATAAGACAATATCCATATCTTCAAATAAAGTATGAAACCCTAGGCTTGATCCTCAAGTATAATGGTGGATAAGCAGATGTGCAATATCTCTTACTTCTTATTCTCTTCTCTAAATAATAGAAAAATGATCTTGTATATATAGAATATTTAACCATAATCCCTTTCAAAAGTTTCAAATGATAGGGTTGAACTTTTCAACCTAGCATAGTTATGGACAATAATTCACTAGGTCACATGCTAGGCCAACCTAGATTTGACCTAGACCCTAAATGAATTTTACCCAAAACTATACAGGGTTGACCTAGTCATCCTAGTATAGTGAATAGTCAAAATGGGGTTAAGTTTAGGAAAAGGGGGAAAAAAGGTAGGAAATTATTGAGGAGTGTGAAATAAAGAAGAACAAATTATGGATAAGGTTTTTAGGAGACAAATGTGTAGATAAAAAGTGGTAAAAGGGACAACAATCCTATGAAGTACCAATGGTCTGCCCACCCCTTTCCTAGTGTACCCCTTATGGCATGCACTTAGAGAGATTGAGACTTAATGGTTTCTTACTAGATACAAAGTGTCAGTAAGAGATAAAAGTTTGAAAAGATTATGTATATATATTCCCCACTTGAATCCCATCATGTGTCACACAAGTACAACATGGAATGGTTCTTTAGGAATAGAACATGATAAAACATAATGCTAATGTTAAGTAAAGTGAAGTAAGGATCAAATAAGATAAATTAAAGGACAAAATTGAATAACACATATCTTTACATACCTTAGTGATATAGATAAAAAAGAGATTTCAAAATAATTAAAGGCATCCAAATGTGAAGAACAATAGGTGAACCTGTAGATATTAGTGCAAAAAATAGCCAAAAATTAAAAAAAATGGAATATAAGCATATAGTAGTAGAAAAGACTCTTTAGGATGTCATAATTCTAGAACATTTTATGATTCAAAAAATGGGTTGGTGAAAATATAGATATGAGCAAAAAAAGGAATCTGATGGAAAATATTGAAAGGTAAAAAATTATGAAAATTAAGTTTAAATATGGTGAAATGGACATCATTTGTTATGTTTAACTTGTGGGTGAAAGAAAAAGAGCTTTGAGAGACCAAATGAGAGGCAACCAAGTGAGGATGGAAAGGAAATGATAATTGAGATGAAAGGGATGCCTGGTGGCTATAATGGGTGTAACACAGTTAGTTAACTAAGAATTTAAAGCTTATTTTTAAATATTTTATTTAATTGAAGTGTTTTATATAAATTTGTAATTTAGAGAAATTCTAAGAACCAAAATGAACCCAAAAAAGTAGCTAAGGGTAATAGAAACCAAAAGTGGAAATGGATTGAAAGTAATAACTTCTAGAAGGCATTTATTACAAGAAATGAAAGGGTTTAGTAGTAAGAACCAACTAGGTCAACCTAGTTGACCTAGTAGGTCAAAAATTTGTGAAATCCACACTACCAAATTCGTAGGTATGGGCTGAATTAGTTTATTTTTCATGATGTTAACTTAGTACATAGTTTCCCACTATGATGAATTAGTAATAAGGGGGTAAGTAAAGGGTTTACTTAGTTTTTTAAGTCAACTTGGTCAAAATGAATAAAATTTGGTCAATCTAGTGTTTGACTAAATGACCAAAATAGTATGAAAATGCATGAAAGAGGTCAAAAGAGTGCTAGAAAGGTCCAAAATGGCTGACTTAGTATTAAAATTACTAAATAGGCTAAAAATAGGAAAAATTAATAAAAAATGGATAGATTAAATAAAATTAGGCTTTTTTGTTAAATTTTGAAAATAATGTATTTTGATTATAAATGACATGGACGATCTAATACATCATTTTTTATTTTGTGGTTGTATAGCATCTAAGATTTTGGATATTGGTGGACATGGCATGGATCCCAAACCTCTTGGAGTAATTTAAAGTTGAGGATCATTCAATATTGGTTTCATTAGGTCTATGAATCATTTTATATATGTGTATAGTCTTCCTAAGTTCTGATTTGATAATCATATTTCTAGGAGCCTAGAAATGACTAAAAAATAGATTTAGGTGGGAGGTGGATGGGGATACCATTGAGGTGGGTATAAATCTATAAGATGTCCATGTTATAATTAGAATACCAATAGGAAGTAATCCTATGATTATGGGAGTACTATATGGATAAGAGGAGAGAAGAGCCTTAGCCATGTGGGCGATGGGCCCAAAGAGGATATATCCTGGGATGAGAGTTAGCCTATATAACATTTATATATCTCAAATTATGGATATATGAATGGTAGTTATATGACTTGTGATAGCATGGGTGATGTTTCAAAAGTTAGATGTCAGGGTACCACTATACATGATATCCATATACTAAACTATATTAGAGCATAGGATATTATATGATTTAGGTTCTATCATCTAGGCCTAGCTTATGCATGACATGTATGGGATGTTGTCCAGATGGTAAAAAACCATGGGGCCTATTATCTTATTGAGTTCATGGATATGTAAGAGGTTTTTAGTGTATCATCTAGCTAGGTTACCCAGTGTGATCAATGATCAGTTGCCTCAGTTACAAATGTGGTGGTAGGATCAAGTAACACAAGTCATGCCCCATATGCTAGCACTATAGATAGTTAGGTGGTCATACACTATGTGGAAATTTTATTGACACATTTCTATGGTATGGTTGAGATGAGAGATAGTATCACTAGCATTGGCATGGACATAGATTATAGGCCACTATACCTGATGGATAGAGCTACATCTAATGGCATGTGTACCTATACAAATGGGACTCTCTCATCCAATAGATCTATTAGTGGTACCCACATTTTGGGCTAGGAATGTGAGAGAGTTGAGGGGGACAGGAGGATTGTGTTCACTAGTTGCTAGGCCAACAATCATACTTTAATGTGAGAGATCATGGACTGGTCAAGCATGATAGGTAACAGATAAAGAGGATATGGATGTGAATATAGGAGTGCCAAAGGTACCACTAATAACACTAATATAGGAGTGGAAAGCACCTCAGTCACATCATTTATGGAGACACTAATAGTGGGAGAGAGTAGAGATAGTGGTCATCCTACATGACCCATAAAATAGGATAAGATAAAGCTGGGTGAAAATAGTAACACTTACACGTAGGTTGAGATGGGAATGAGTAGTGACCCTAGGATTTACACTTGGGTATCCACATACATATGAGGTACTTAAAGGATTCACTGAGGGAGAGAACATGATCAATGGTTGTGTAATGGCAAGATGGTAGTAGGTTACACACATACAAGTAATAATAGATGGTTTGAAAATTATTTAAGTTATTTGAGATAGATTATAGATAGAGAGATTTTTGAGATAATTTTTTTATTTGATATCTATCTACTTTGAATTTTGTATATCTTAGGAAGGAGGAGACTAAATGGGGATCTTGAGGGATGGGATCACTCCATGATATCTTTGATGAGGTACTAATACCATATGACCTAGTGATACTAGAGGATCCTGTGATAGTGTCTACCCAAGGGAGCTAGTTTAGACTAGTAGGAGAGGTTGTGAGGTGAGTGAAGGCATGTAAGGAGGAGACACAAAACTAATAAGGGTGAGAGAAGGAGAGGCATAGTTATGCCTCACCTTGGCTTAGGAGAAAGCTACACATATGGATACCATGACTCAGTTAGCATAAGTTCATGCTCATCTATCATAGGTATAGGCGTAAGTTACTAACATATAGGTACATGTGATAGGATTGAGATATTAGATAGCCTCTTTGAAACATAATATTCAAAGGGGACTATTCAAGGAATTTATGGGTAGCATGGCTAGACCATAAGAAAGACAAGATAGATCCCAACCATAGAGATGGGATGATGTATATTTTTATACTCTAGAAAAACACATAATATATATAGATATCTCATTTTGGTAGTTGGATGTTGATTTTATGTGTTTGTATTATGGTTTTGGATGTGGATGCTTAGATATATTTATTTTTAGCACATGTATTCTAGCTATTGTTGTATATTCTATAGGAAACATATGAGTTGTAATTTATTTTCTAGCATTATGTAGGACACGTGCATGGTTAAAAAGAAAGAGGTGAAAAAGAATTGGTAAAATATAATCAATCAAAATTTTACTACACACTATTTCATGTCGAGAAATGTGTAATAACAATAAAATGAATAAGTATAAAGAACCAAAGGGTGGTAAACAAGATGGTAAAAATTTTGTTTTTAAACTAAGAGAAAAATTGGCACTAAATTAAAACATGTAAGATCACACTAAATCATGTTGGGAAGTATGAAAATAATGTAATAAAATGAAAAAGCATGTGAGAGAATAAAATGGTATAAAAAAAATCAATTAAGTCAATTAAACATACTAAATCATGTTTGAAAGTATACAAATAAAAACAAAATTGACAAAATTGGTCTTAAATTAATCATGCTAATTCAAAATGGTAAGTATGAAATAATCAAGAAATGGTTATATTTCTACATGCAATCAAAAAATAAGAAGATAAAAGTGAAAGAATAACAAATTAAACATAAAACCTACTAAATCATGATGGGAAGCATGATAATGATGTGTATCTTCATGATTAATCACATCTTATCTCATATTTGACACATGTACTTTTTTTTGTGACTTGGATTATTAAAAAAAATTATGAGGAAAGCTAGGTCCTATCCATGGTCTTACACTCTAACTCACAAATGGAACATTAATGAGGTATAATAAATATGAAAATTTGGTAATAAGGAATGTTGGTAATAGGAATGTGAAATTTTGGTAATTTGTGAGGAAGGCCAGGTCCTACCCATGGTCTTATAATTCAACTCACAAATGGAATCCCTAGGGGAGTGATAAGTGAAAAAAGAAATATTTCTCAAGGGGAAATATTAGGATTTTATGGAGTGAAAAATGGAATGTAAAAATAATAAATTAGAGAATACCTTAGGAGACTAGAGGCATACTAAGTACATGGGATCCCACTAAGTGACTAGTGACCATTAATGTATAAAGGAAACCTATTCACTATGGATATAAATCTATGTAGGAAAATAAGAGTGCTACTAAGATCAACTCATGAAGGTATATTCGTAAAATAAAAGTAAAATTTACCTACCTTCCCAAGATGTGTTCCTAATTCCTCAAGACCCCTTATCAAGTTGTTTATCTACTATGAAGATTAGGTACTTGCGTGAGAAAGTAAGTAGCACTAAAATATATTTTTTAATCTAATTTTTTAATCTACTGACGTACCATACCCTAATGGACCTTGGATCTATCATGAGGCTAAATATGGATTTTGAGATTTGACTAGAAGAAGGATATGTGTTTTGAATCATATCTTTTAGTGTGATTAGACTTTTTAAGAAAATTTGAATGTTTTTACCTTTTGGATCATTAAATTTTGTTAAATGATTTGGAATTTGAATGTTTTAAGGATTTTTATTATTTTTCCTCCATATGGATTTGTAATGACCAATCATGAGAGATAGAGTGATACACATGAATGAGCTATAGGCTTAGGCTAAAAGAAGCTAAGTGACCAAATACAAGACTAACTATAATACTTAGGCTTAATAATGAACCAACATGTTATCTCTAGTCTCAACCATGTTTATTCATAGTTTGTGAAAAAGGAATAAAGGAGATCAAAATGGGATTGGTTAAAGGAGATTATAACAAGATTAATTCTTTGCTAACTGATCACATGATAAAGAAGGAATGACTAAAGAGAACAAGGTTTGTATAAATAAGTCACAATAACAATTATCCATGTTTATATAGAGATAATAAAGTAAACAATCATGAAAAGAGAATAAGGGAGTTATAAGAAATAAATTTCAAGAAGAAAAAGAAAGCAATGATAAAGAAGACATCCATAAGAAAACATAAATCACATTTATAACCAATATTAATTGTGAAATCAAAGTAACCATGTAAGATAAATAATAATTTAACACAATGTAAAATGATATAACAAATAGATAAATATAGCATTGGATCACACATCCAATCCAAATGAAAATTTAAGAACACCATGCATGTGCTCATTAGTATTGATATATTTGCCCACACATATTATCTAGAACATTTCATAAGTCTCTATAAAGTTGAATGTGAATTGTAGCTAATGTTTCATCTATCTTTAATGAAAATTGGGAAAATACTTCATGTCTAATCTCCTAAATGAAAAAATTTAGAATTTTTGATGGATCATGCTGAGGAGGGATATCAAGCAAGTGATGCCTAGAAGAATACATGGGAATAAACACTATAGGAGATGAAGCAATCAGCGAAGGGGAAGGATCCATAGGTGAGGGATGTTGGAGAGTTGTCAATGATATCATGGTGATGTCATGGATGTGTCTTGGTGAGTGGATGAAATATCTTTAGAGTCTATGTGATAATGATAAAGTGTGCAATGTGTATGTTATTGTATGCTTATAGTATGATTGGTTGATCTTTTATTTTGGCATGGTTAGAATAGTTTAGGGTTGAGTATGGTGATTTAAGCATGTGCAAGGGGTCCTATTTGAAGTAACTAATTCTTTGGGTGCTTATGTGTATGAGTGGAATTCATTTGGTTGATCATATTTTTCATCTAGACTCTTTGGGTCTAGTGGCAAAAAATTTGAGTAGGTTGTTTGATGACATCATCATTACAACATGTGGATAAGTCAAGGGGAGTTGGTCATATTCTTGTGATCAAATTAGTCCCTAATTATTATGTACCAAATATCAAGCCATGAATTGAAGAGTGGTCAAATATATGAGGGTGTAAAGTTGGGCTCCCAAGTAATTTGATTGTGTTTCCCCATAGTCACTTTTTCAATGTGTCAATAGCCGAGTGATAATTTTGATGGTGTTTTATATTACATGTGTGAAGGTGTCAAGGGGAAACTGATCATATGGGTTTGTTCAATTTTATCATAGTTTATTTACACTAAATTTGAGATCATTCGCTAAAGTGCATTAAAAGATATGTTTGTTCAAAGTTGGCCTCCCAAGAAGGTTTTTGACACAGTTGGCTCTATGATAGAAGATTTTGATAAGGTGTTTTAATGGAAATATAACTCACACATGTGAAAGATTTAGGATTAGTGTGTCACATGGTTGGATTATCTTATGTGAGGAGATCATCTAATCCAAATTTGAGATCATGCATCAAAGTGTAAAAGAAGTTATTAAGTTTAAAAAATGGCTACTAAATCATATTGATTGGGTCCCTGTAATTAGTCATTTATGCATAGGTTAAATCTCAATCAAGATCGATGGTATGCATTGATATAAGAAGTTAGGAAGCAATGAGATGAGGATAGATGCATGATGCTTAACATTTGAGTAAAGGTAAAGATAAGAAATTAATGGTGAGTGGGTCTTTGTATGATTGAGATAAATTGAGTGTAGTAAGTCAAAATGGTCTAAGTGATTGAAGTTTAACAAATTTAAAGTTCAGTGTACTTTCCATAAATATTGATGAAGCATGATTGGCCAAGTTGAGAGAGGACACATGATGAGAGCAGATTAGTTAAGGTTTAATGGTTGAGCATTGGCTCCTATGTGTTAAATATTGAACAATATAGAAAGTTTGTATTTGATCTAAGTTGAGAGGACACAAGATTCTTACAAAGTGTCTAAAGTTTAACTGTGATTATTTCCATTAGAATATTTGAATTTACTAAGGAAAAAACATAGTAATCAATAATTTGTCCATATAATTTAATAGAAAATTAATTTTATCATTTAGTGAAAAAAAGTGTTAGAGGAATCCAAGGCACATCTAGAAATATATATTTGAAGATATTAAAGTGAGTATAATAAAATATATTGAGCTGAGAAGTTGACTGTGTATTTGTGCTTATTTTGAAAGAAACCTAAGAAGGATGTTTGAGCTTATTTTGATGATGTGTTGATGTTTCATGATGAATTAGATATTGGGGAGTGTTTTAGACTCTATGATGATGCTTTGTATCGATTTTGAAGGTGTGATCAATCTAACTTGAGTATAAACAATGCTTAAGAAGTTGACTATATGTTCGGTAATGGTGTTCTTGTGTATAAAGTACATGTTTGAGTTGTTTGAGAATATGCAGAGGTGAGCTAATATGATTTTTATCATTTTAAGATCTTAAAGGGGACATAAATATTAGACCAATTTATTTGAAAGTGGTCTTGTGTTCTTGTTTATATTGATGATGTGTTATATGGGTGAATAGGTCTCCATGAGATCTATAGGAGCTACAAGGGCCTTATTAAAATGTGTAGTTGTTTAAGGGTGACTCATAGATGTTATGGCTTACCTATGAATATTTTATTGAGATGTGTCCTCATGTGAGATATGGATTAAGGTATAATGCATGCCTAATTGCCAACCTAGGTAGTGATTATAAAGATTACTTTATAAATAGTGAAATCAAAGATGGTGATTTATAGACTTTGTGTTAGAGATTTGAGAGAGGCTTGCATGTGTGAATTAGGGAGTGAAGGAGGGGTAGAGTGACCTAATAATGAGTTGAAAATTTTATTAGTTTGAGGACTATTTTTTTTACCTATAGGTCATAAATTTATTGGTAACATAATGCTCTTGCAGATTGAGTGTGAGTAAAGGTGAAGAGTGATAAGCAGAGGTCCATCATCAGGTGTTATAGACATCAATTTAGAGGTGGGTGTGTTAGTAGGTGTTTTTGTGGTGTCTCAACACCTAAGGTGGTTTCATCCTCCTTGTAAGGTTATACTTGTTAAAAAGTCTAGTTGTTGTTGTAGCTCAGCTAGATAGGTGTGGTAACAGCTTTTGGGATTATAGTCTCACTAAATATGTATTATAGTTCCTTGATCATTTATAGATGGTCTAAATTAGTTTGTGCTATTATAGGATAGTATTAAAATTATAGGTTATAGTGGGTTTTATCCCTAAAGAGGGTTTCCCATCTATGTCATGTGTTATGTGATTGATCTTGCATTGTCTCTCTTGCTCTTTGCTATGAATGATGTGTATTCTTAATGAATGATTGTGGTATCTAATTAAGTATTTGTAAATATCAAAATTGAAATTATATTATTTTTTCTCACTGATTCATCCCTCCTCTTATTGATTATAACTCTAATAATTGGTATCAGATTAGGTCCTTTGGTAAAGTCTTAACAGCTTGAAGGTTATCCAAGGTATAATGTGGGTAGTCATCAAGTAGATTTATCTACTAAGCAATCACAAATGTTCAATGGATCCAATTATGATTTTTAGAGTGCAAGGATGAGGAAATATATTATGTCCCTAGTGTTTGATGTATGGAAATATGTTATGGATGGTTATGTTTCTCCTATTACTCCATCCAGTATTGCAAATAAAAAGTTAATTGATAACAATATCAAGGTGATGAATGCTATCACTTGTGGTCTTTTAGATAATAGATACACGAAGGTAATCCATTATACATATACTAAATATATATGGGACAAAATGAAGCTTCAAATGTCAATCTTGCTAATTTATAGACTCATAGAAGGAAATATAAAAGTGTCAATATGAAGGAAGAAGATTATGTGGCATCCTTTTTGTAGAGAGAGAGTTGATGATACTATGAACATAATCAGAGGTCTTAGAGAGAATATTGAAGAGGCAAATATAGTTAAAATTGTATTAAGGTGTCTATCTCTTAAGTTTTATCCAGAAGTATCTGATATAGAAGAGAGTCATGATTTTACTCAGTTGAAGATGGATCAATTACATGGTACCCTTATTGCATATGAGATTATAATAAATGATGATATACCACCAAAGAAGGAAGATGCATTCAAGATAGAGATAAACCCTATTAATAATTTCCAAGGTAATAAATCCAAAGAGGATGACATATCTAATATTGATGAGGATGAATTAATTGCTTTGATTACTAGGAAATTAAACACAGGCTCAGGGAAGTATAAGGCTAAACTACCCTTCAAAATTTTCAATTGTGGAGAGATATGACATTTTGTTGATAAGTGCCCCCATAATCATGATAATAAATATTATGAAGATATTGGTGAAGGCCAAGATGTTGACAAGAAGACATACAGGGAGAAAGGATTCAAAAAGTTTAACAAAAACAAGAAGTTAAAAAAAAAAAAAAGAGTCTTTACACCAGAGAAGATTGTAGCTCATCAGATGAGAGTGAAGACAATAACTCAGAATATGATCATAAATATGATGGTCCTACTAAATATTAATCTCTTTTTATGGTTTAGGAGTGAATTTGTTTACATCAAAAGGTGTCTACTTGGAGTGATTCAGATAGTGATGTAGATGAGGTGGACTGTGTGACTGTATTGATGAATGTTTTTGAAGAACTAAAACTTGAGAATAAAATCAATAAAAAGATGAAATCTAAACTCAAGGAATATGAGGGAAAATTAATTATTTATGATTCAATATTGAATTAAGATACCAAGGAGAATGAAGATATGATCAAGCATCTCATTTGTCAATTGGAAATTTTGTCTACAAGCCTAAAAGCTAAAGAAGATGAATGTTCAAGGTATGTTTCTAAAAATAAGTTTTTAAAATATAATTTAGAGATTACATTTAGTAAGGTGAAGTCATTTTTGATATTGTAAAAGAGCTCATGTGATCTAGACAACATGCTAAGTGGTTAAAATCATGTTAGTGATAAAACTAGTCTTGGATATGAAGAAGGAAAAAAGACTATTACTCAAGACAAGATGAAGACTACTGTGAACTAAGACAATCATAATTTGAAGACAAATCATCATACAAGGACTAAAGGTGTTGGTAGTATGAAGATAAATTATATTAGATAGCTAAATGTAATGAGGTATGTAGGATTTAATGGTTACTATTATATATGTAATCAATTTGTTCATATGGATAAAGAGTGTAAGAGACCTATTAGAAATGAGTTTACATGGGACTATGATGGGGGTCATCAGTCAAAATAAGTGAGGAAAATTAAGTGATTCAACTATATTGATGTGGGATAGTTTACAAATCATTGTCCACATAAGATTAGACAGGGTGAGTCCTCTTCAAAAGGGTAAGGTTGTTTTATTTGTCATGACAAATGACATATGGAAAGTTTCTATCAAAACAAAGTAAGACAAACTATGTTTCCATCAAGGAATATGGTGTGCTACTATTGTGAAAAAATATGTCACATTGCTAGGTTCTGCAAGCAAAGGTCTATAAGTTAGAATAGGTTTAATCAGTCTCCTAGAGTGAAAGAAAGAAAGCATGTTAACACATGGAAGCCAAAGGTGAGAAGTGTGAATCATGATAAGACTATAGGTCTAAGTAATTTGTTTTCTATGGTGGATAATTCCTTAGAAGTTGAAGAGTACTAAGAGGTCTCATTTTCTTCTCATATTGAGAATGAAGAATTAAAGCTCAAGGAGAAGACCAAGATAATGGTTGAAGCTAATCCTAACGTATGTATGGATCCAAGTGAACATCTTGTTTTTGTTGATCAAGTGCCTAGTGATGGGAAACCAATATACAAAGAAGATTATTTAGATGAAAATGTATGCCATGAATTTATGTTATCTCTATGTATTGATAATCCAATCACAAAATAAAAAGAGAATGTTGTATTAGTTGAGGAAGTTATTTCTCTAAAGCCAAAGAAGAAGAATAATAAGAACTATAAGTATCAATTGAGTAAGGAGAAGGAATATAAGGAGTTTTTTTTTTTAATAATAGCATTGAGTTATAGATAGTGCCTTTATATATGCTTCTTAAGAGACTCCTTTCAAGTGGAAAAGCAAGTATTACTATGGTGTTTTTTAGTTAGAACAATTTGTAGGGTTAACTTGAAGGTTCCCAGATGGAAATTGAGGATTTGTGATTTGTCAAGGTAATATTTTTGCACAGAAAGGTTTGTTAACCTTATTATATCATGTTCTAGGTGGTTTTGTGATCCAAAGGTATGTTGAAGTCTATTTCAATATTTTTGTTAGCTCTCAGGTTTTCGTAGTTTGTGCTTAAGGGCTTACAAGTTCTAAAATGGGTTATAAGAAGTCAAGGTTCCAAATTATGTGTAAGCATAGTTTTTGGTCTAAAATTGTGTAATGGTTATCTCTAGGTGTACAAGAAGTTTTAGAAATGGATGGTAACTAGAAGGTTTTGTGTTGACTTTCTTTATTTTAATATTCTAGGGTTTTGGGCTCTACTAGAAAAGTGGTATGCCTTATGAGTTGAGATCTAAGGTTTCTTAATATTTTGAATGAGCCAAATTATTTATCAAATCAAGCTTCACAGAGATTTGAAGGTTTGTGGTTCTCAAGTTATTCATTTTTTTTTAATATGGAGGGCTAATTAGCTTGTAGTTTTGTGAAATAAGTATGTTATAAAGGATGAGGCCGATGATGTAAGTTGGTGTGATTGAAGGGAAATATGAGAGGTCTCTAGATATGAATTTTTAGTTGAAGATGTGCCTACTAAAAATTATGGGCTATTCAAGTTTTAGGTAGGGCTACAAAAAGGCTAGATTGGCCTAGTTTGAAGAAGAATGCCTTTTGATCAGTCTTTCCAAAAGAGAAAGGTATGTGTGTTTCAAGGTAAGTTCTTAGGTTGATTGAGAGCATGTTTCCTACTTGGTGAGTGGCATGAAGTTATAATTTGTGGTCCTTGTTGTAGCTTTAGAGAGGAGGCTAGTTAGCATCTGTGATGGTTCTTCATGGTGTGTGAAGATCTGAAGATGATCAGAAGGTGAAATTACTTAGAGCTCTTAGGGGGAATCCCTCTTAGATATTTCTTAATGTGTTTCATCATATTTCAATGGTTTTGTGTCTTATTTCTTCATTAATTGTAGTGCTTGGTTGAAGAGAGTCTTGGCATGAAGCAAGATGAAGTTTTTAAAGGAAAGAAGAGGTAGGATTAAGATAAGGGGAAGTTTGTATCATATTTATAAGATGATCCTTTCCTATTTGATATTCCTTTCAGGTCCTTAAGATTAGTTAGTGCCCACTTTGTCTTTGTGCCAAAGGGGGAAAATTTACTTATTATGGGAGTGCTTGAAGAGAGAAAAGGTGAGTTGTATATTGTTATATATGATAGTGTTTGACATCAATGATAAAGGAGAATATTTTTGTAGAGTTTTTAGTGATATCATGGAGGTGTCCTGGTAAGTGGATGAAGTACTTTAATAGTCTATGTGACAATGATAAAGTATGCAATGTGTTTATTCTTGTATGTTTGTAGTATGATTGGTTGATCTTTTATTTTGGCATGGTTAGATAGGTTTAAGGATGGGTATGGTTATTTTAGCATGTGAAATGGGTCCTATCTAAAGTAAAAAATATTTTGGGTACTTGTGTGCATGAGTAGAATTCATCTGGTTGATCATAGTTTTCATATAGACACTTTGGGTCTAGTGGCAGAAAATTTGAGTAGGCAGTTTGATGACTTCACCATTGCCACATGTGGATGAGTCAAGGGGAGTTTGTCATATGTTTGTAATCAAATTAGCCCTTGGTTTTATGCATTAGATATAAAATAATGTGTCAAATCATGGTCTAATACATATGGGTGTAAAGTTGGACTCCCAAGTAATTGGATTATGTTTTCCCATAGCCATTTTTGTAATGTGTCAAGAAAAGCCAACTAATCATTTTGATGGTGTTATATATTTCACATGCGAAGGTTTCAAGAGAAAATAATCATATGGGTTTGTTCATTTTTGAGCATAGTTAATTTTTGTTAAATTTTAGATCATGAATTGAAGTGTATCAAAAGATATGTTTGTTCAAAGTTAGCTTCCCAAGTAGGTTTTTGACATAGTTGGCTCTATGACAGAAGATTTTGATAAGGCATTTTAATGGTGATATATCTCACATATACAAAGGATTCAAGATTAGTGTGTCACATGGTTAGATTATCACATGTGAGGAGATCATTTGGTCTAAATTTGAGATCATGCATCGAAGTGAAGAAGTTATTAAATTTCAAAATTGGCTACTCAGGCATATTGAATGGGTGCCCATACTTAGTCATTTTTACATAGGTTAAAGCTCAAGCAAGATCAATAGTTCACATAGATATAAGAAGTTATGAGGTAATGAGATAAGGATAGATGAATGATGTTCAATTTTTGATCAAAGGTAAGGATAAGAGATCAATTATGAGTGGGTGTTTGTATTATTGATATCATTGAAGTATAATAAGTCAAAAAGGTCAAAGTGACTAAATTTCAATAGAGTTAAAGTTTGATGTACTTTTGAGAATGATCAAAAGAGCATGTTAGAGATTAAGGAGAGATTTGAGAGAAGATTATATGTGTGAATTAGGGAGTGAAGGATGAGTAGAGTGATCTAAGGATGAGTTAAAGAGTAGATTAGTTTGAGGACTATTTGTTTGACCTGTAGGTCATAATTTTGTTGTTAGAATGGTGTTCTTACAGACTAAGTGTGAGAAAAGGTAAAGAGTGATAATCATAGGTCCATCATCAAGTGTTGTAGAAATAACTTCATAGGTGGATGTTTTCATAGGTGGTTTTGTGGCATATTAGCATTTAAGGTGGTTGTAACCTCCTTGCAAGGTGATACTTTCTAAGAATTCTAGTTGTTATTACAACACAACTAGATAGGTGTGGCATCACCTTGTGGGATTTTAGTCTCACTAAATAGGGATTGTATTTCCTTGATCATTTATGGATGGTCTAAATTAGTTCTTGATATTATAGGATATTATTCCAATTGTAGGTTATAGTGGGTTTTATCCCCCAAGAGGGTTTCCCATGTATGCCATATGTTATGTGATTGATCTTGTATTGTCTCTCTTACTTTTTTCTATGAATGATGTGTATGCTTCATGAATTATTGCAATATCTAATTAAGTTTTTTTTAAATATTATAATTATGTTTGGATTATTTGGGCTCACTAACTCACCCCCCATCTTAGTGATTGTACCTCTAACAAGGGACTCATAGGTGGAGAAGGATCCATAGGTGAGGGAAGGTCCATGGGTGAAGGATTCATAAGCAGAGGAATAGGAGGTGAAGAAGGTAAGAGAAGAGTGGATAGAACCATAGGAGGTGGAGCCATAGAAGAATAAGGGGGATCCTTATTGCAAGAATGACCTATGGGAGCAATAGTAGAAGGTACGAGAATAGTTAAAATATGATTTTTAAGGTGTTGTTGAGTGATGTGGAAATGATGGATGTGATGGGTACCACATTGGTGATAAAGACAGTACACCTCTCCACTATTAGGAATATACTTAGGTAGTAATTTCATGGGAGCGGTGGCATTGTATAAGGATTGAGGGGTAGAAGGATGAAAAGTGTCAATATATTATTTCATCTTATAATAATGCATAGATAAATGGTTATCTATGCCATAGAAGAAATAGATATACCTATGAGGAGGATTGGTAGAGGCCCTCATAGGGGGAGGTATAAAAAAAGTGGAAGGAGTTTGGGAAGGCTCGTCAACCCATTTTGTGTACAATAGATCCATCTATGGTAAAATAATCAAACCATCACCAAGATAAGGTGGTGGTGGTGAAGGTATTGGACTAGGCTCGATAAAAGGAGCGATGAGATAAAAAAAGATAAATATACTTAGCCAAAGTGGGTGTAGGAATGGGCTCCAAAGTGAGTTATACTAAGGGAGGATGGGGTCTATAGAATGATAAAGGAGGGTTACATGCATTTTAGGGATAATCAGGCTATAGGGGTCATGGTACCTAGCAAAGTAATAGGTCCCAATCATAACATGATACATAAGCATACTCTTATGAGGTTCTTTAGAAACTAGAGGTGTCTACACCATCTATACCCTATAATAAAGATTAAAATTGATAAAATTAGGAACTATATATGATGTAATATGGGAAGATATACTAAAAGAATGAATTAAATAGAAATGATAATAGATAATCTTAGCATCACAAACCCGAACAAGACCACCTAAAATGGATCATTTAAGGTATAACCATAATCATAATTAATTGTATTAAGATCAATGATGTAGGTAAGGATGAAATTATCATCCAATGAGATATGATGAATGGAATGTTGAGTCTTAGTCAAGACAATGAGGATGTCATCACAAGGTGGTTTATGAGAATGAGGTTATAAAGAAGTAAGAAGTTAAGAGATGAGATTAGGTGAGAGATCAAAAATTTTAATCTTGATATTGATATCTTCAAGCTCATTATCATTGAAATTTAGGAGGTTAGGGGGAATATTCATAATGAGTTTAGGATTATCATTATAACATCAAGTAGAGTTGATAAGAAAGTTTAATTATTGAGACTCATAAAATAGAAAACTAGGCAAAGGTTCAATGTTATGATCTGAATGGGAAGATTTCACTAACACCTTGAGGTTTTGGTGTAATGGTTTGTTACATTTGGTATCAAATCCTTCACCTAGGTTCAAATCACAAAATGGGTGGTTATTATAGCATGGTAGTATTTTTTTGAGGCTTTTACATATAGGGGATCCTAGTTTATGGCCCCAAATCCATCCCAGAGTATGGGCTTTGGAGGCATGGTGGGATGTTATGATCCTGATAGGAATATTTCACTAACACCTAAAGATTTTGGTGTAATGATTTGTTACATTCAAGAGTAGGAATCTTGAAGACACCATTGTTTTAGAATTGTTCAAAATTCTAAGGGTTAGTGTCACCTTGAATCTTATAGATAGATCTATTATGAGGGAATTTAATACATTGGCAGGTGGAAGAAGCCATTGCTTTCATATGGTGAGTCCATGGCCTACCAAGAAATTTTTTATATAATAAAGGAAAGTTAAAATCATAATCTTGTTGTGAATGATGATAAGTGGGATGGTAATGGGAATCCACACATAACTTAAAGGAATCATTTACCTTTGATCATAGCCTTGACATGTGTTGCATGTGGTTTTAAGATTGCATTCAAAATATCAAAGAGTTTTGATAAAATTGAGAGAGGAATCACAAGTTCCAAAACCCTCATCAATAAAGGCATGATTAAATTTAATATCACCAATTTGGACACTAATGAATAAAAGAATATCAATCATAATCTCATCAAGAATCATGGAAGCAATGGGAAACTTGAAGGAAAGAAAAATGTTCATTGTTTCATCGACATGTATCGATATCTCATCAAATTATTGAAATATGATATCTTTAGATCCAAATAAGGTTTCTTTGCATCTTACTAGGAGAGGATAATGAATGTTAATTTCAAACAAAAGTTGCATGAGATGCTTTTTATGACATGAAGAGGTCCTCATAAGCTCAAGAAATAGAATTTAGGATATGAGATTAATGAGTTCTATGATGGGATCCCATGCATCATAACCCATAATAATATTATTATAAAGAGGTGAATAGTGTTGAATGAGGTACTCAGAAGGAGGATACATAGAAAATTAAAATTTGTGTTGATAATAGGTAGAAGTTTTAGAATAAGGTTGTAAAATATGTTAATATGATGAAGCCATTGGTGTAGATTAGTTTTGAGAAGTGCTAGAAGATGTGTTGATAAAATATTGAGTGTCATTAGTGTTAGGTAAATAAGATGGAGGGATGGTATAAATAGAATGGGAAATTTTATCCAAGGGAGAAGTTTTAATTGGTTCATAAAAATTTATAAGATCATCTTGACCCAGGTCATTTAAGTGAGTTAGAGAAGAATCTTGGATAACATGAAAGGTAAAAGATAATGGAGGTGTGTATATAGGTTGAGGATCAATGAAAGAAACAACCCTTTGTATACTGGTCATATTAACCACATTCTCATCTAGAATTAGGTAAATAAGGCTTTCAACATTATTGTTGGAAGGGGTGGGCTTATCTTGGATATCTTGGTGATTTGTAAGAGAATATTTATAGATAGCCAAATGAGTATTAGCTTGATTCAAAGCTTGAGACTTAGTATTAGTTTTGTGGGCTTTGAAAGTAATGTCATATGCTTGTTGTAATTTTCAAATGATAGAATCATAGTCAAAATTAGGACCAAGAATCCATAGCCAAATTATGAAGTTGCCTACATGTTTCATGAGAATGACTCCAACTAGCATGAAACCAACAAAATTTATTGGGATCATACTAAGATTTCATAAGATGAGTGAGATCAATTTATCGTGGAAGAGGCCTAGGTAGGTTTTTTAATAACTTGGCTGAGGATAAAGGTGTGTGAACATTGATGTTAATAGGTGAAGATAAATTAGGATTGGTAAATTATTGAGAAGGGAGAGTTGGTTCTAAAGATTGGTTAAGAACAATTTAAATAGTGTGAATGGTGTCGGAAGAGTTCATGACACTATCATTTATAGCATGATGATTCTTATTCTTGAGTAAGATATGAGTACCCATAGAAGGTTGGGATGGCTCAAATTGATGCATAAATAAATCTTGACATTTAGATTGGTTAATGGCCTCCTCCAAGGTATGCGAAGAGAGAGTCTAGACCTGATATTGTAACTTCGGAAAGAGATCATTAGTAAAGAGATGGAAAATGTTATCATCAACCATGTTATGTTCACATTTGTTGGACAATGTTTTCCAACAAAACCTTAAGAAATTCCATTTTCAAGTTACTTACAATTGATAAAATGGGCCAAGTTATTCTAAAAAAGATCACTAATTTAGAACTTTTGGACTAGAGCATTTACTAAAATATCAATCTAAATCATTAACTATGAGGTTTTTGGCTAATAGCTTGGTAGAGGTAAAGGTATTTAATTTGACTGAGTCTTTATAGAGATTTTCAAATATTTTTAGATGAAGAGTAGAATCAGTTGACCCATTGTAAGAAATGGTAGGGGTGATACCTCCTATATCTATATTCAAAATTTGAGATGTAAGAGGATCATTTTAAATATGCTTAATTATCTTATTGATAAGAGGAGGTTAAGGGATAAGATTACCATGGGCATCTCAAAGAGGAGGTGGGGGAATATTTCTATTATGTGTTCCCCAAGGCATCTATTGATGATGGGTTTTAAGATGGATAAGGTGGTTTTTCATTTGTAGAATTTGATTTGCATTATGAAATTGAAAATTATTCATTTGATTAAGAATTTGTAATAAAAGGTGGTGGGTTTGAGTTGTAATGTTGGCATTATTTTAATCATTAAAATTGGTATTAGTGGCTTGGGTACCACTATTGGTGTTGGTAGGGGC
This sequence comes from Torreya grandis, assembly GCA_037957365.1. Taxonomy (NCBI): domain Eukaryota; kingdom Viridiplantae; phylum Streptophyta; class Pinopsida; order Cupressales; family Taxaceae; genus Torreya; species Torreya grandis. Next base: position 1,020,980 of record JARHVA010000522.1, on the reverse strand, counting down.
TTTAGAAGAGTTGTTAGAATGTGAAGCACTAGCGGCAAAAATTGCTTGTGTGGAAAAAGATGGACTAGTGAAGGAATGAAAAGAAGAATCACTAGAAGCATGATTACCATGGGTGGAAAATAATGCACTAGCAGAAGAGGTAAGGAAAGTAGGTCTTGGGAGAGTCACACTATATGCAGAACCTACAAATTTAGTGGAGATACTAGGCATGGAGGTAGAATAAGTCAAAGAAGAAGAAGTCATGATATGAGAGGGGGTTAAAATAGAGGTAAGAGGCTGAGAATCAAAGAAGCTAGTATCCCCAAATCAATGTGAGAATGTAGGAGAAGGTGAATGAGGCTATTCAACTTGACCACTAATCATGAGATGGTAAATGGTATAAGGATCCTTTCCTCAATGTTAAGGAAATTTAGAGATAAAGAAGAGCATTTCAGGGGTATATTCAAATTTAGGTTGATCTTTAAGTGAGAATAAAATATTATGAAGTGAAGAGGAGTGAAGAGGGGTCCCATAATTTGTTATGCAAGTGGTTATATGAACATTAATCTCATAAAGGAGAGGAGATCTAATTTTCTTATGGCAGACCATATGAGGTTTGGTAAGACTCATCATATCTATTGAATTCAAATCAATGTTATCTTTAATCAGGAAGTTCATGATGAAGGAGAAGAACTAGATAAACAAAAGTGATGTGTGTTGGGTGAATATTTTGTCAATCAGCGTACTGATCAACAAAATAGGTCTAATCAACCATAACAAGAAAATTGGTTGTCCAGGTGTGTAGCTTTACTACATCAACTAGAGACAAATCTCTCCTCTCATCAAGGGGAGGTTCCCTATAGATACGTAGGAGCTATATATAATACAAATAAGCAAAAAATAACACATGGGGGTAGAATAAACCATCCATCTCTCTTATTTTAGAGATGATGCACATAAAGAGAGGAGAAAATATTGGTGTAAACATTGAAGGCACTTCTCTTCTTTCAAAATTGTTCTTGCAGGAAATAACAGGAGTTTCTTTCAGATAGTAAGATAAGAAACTAGTTAACTAGAGGGCATAGCAACAACATGATGAAATAGAATGCAAATTTTCCACCTCAACTACCCAAAGAGTATATCATAAAGGATAATGGGGGAAAAAAGTCACCCTAGAATCCTTAACATAAAAAGAAAAGAAAAACATAGACTGAAAGCAATTGTGAAAGCACAAAGTCTTCCCACTGTTGGTTTTAGGACACTTCCCTATTACCTTCACTAATTTTACTTACAAAATTAAATGAATAAGGACACCTTCAGAAGACAGATGTAAGAATGATCTTCTAAAATGATACAAGTCAGAACAGCACAAAGTCTATGAAAAACTTGCTTTCTCATTCAGATAAAAATGAAAATGAAATTACAACCTGAGTTCAAAGTCTTAGTCTTATTTCAAAATGGGTAGAGTTTCAATATTTTAAAATGAAAATTCTCCCTTAAAAATGAGAGAAAATATAAATTTATAGCAACTACCCAAGGATTGGCACCTTTTTCCATGGGACAGCCCATGCTGCAGTCAACATCTTCAATGCATCTCCAGTTTTGTCTGGATAGACCATGTTGAGAATAGTGTGTTGCCATAACTATGGTGTGTCCCTTCATCTAATATGTCTCCTCCTTAATATCGATTGTCTGGTCCTTTGCATATTTGTCTTTACTTCATGGAATAAAATACGCCACATCCTTGGTTTGGTGTGCTCAAAAGTCTACTCAATCCATTGTTCCACCTACTAGAAATAACTCTTTTGAAGACATTTCTGGTCCTTTGCATCGATCTTCTCTCTTTAAGTCTTTGGGATTTATTTTTATTTGATCACTTGATTCAAGTTTAATCTTGAACCCATTGAACCACTAAAATTTCATCAGTTCATTGGTTCATTCTGACTCTTTTATTCTATCACTTCTTGGTTCAATTGCTTCTTTGCCCCTTGGTTTAACCATCCATTGAACCACTTGTGTGTTGCTTTTTCTTTGAATGAGGCCACCTTTGAACTTTTGAACCATGTTAAACCATTAAACTTTAAACTCTTTTGGTTCAAAGTTTAATCGATTCATTGGTTTATTCTGTGTCTTGCTCAAACACTGCTTCCTTTATCTTTCTAAGCTCTGGTTGAACCTTGAACCTGTTGAACCACAAAAATTTTAGTGATTCAATTATTCAATTGGTTCATTTAGTTCATTTGGTTCATCCTTTGAATCCCCCTTTTTGTCTAAGTCTATGAAAGTTCCTTTCTGCATCTTTATTCAGCCTTTGGAATGTCTCAAAGGGAAGGTGTCCCTTCAGGCTTTTTAAAATGGTCCTTTCTTTGTCGCCAAGTGCCCCTTATAAGGGTACTTATCCTTCAAGATTCAACTTCCCCACTAGGTTCTTACTTCTTTGATGGGCTTTCTCTATCGAGCAAAAATCTCGAAAGAATTCCTTCAGACAAAATGTCTGAAGGAAAGTTTCCTGGTACTTGGCCATTCGTTCTTTTCTATTTCTTCAAACTTTTTCTCTTGGTGAATTCCTTCAAACAAAAAGTCTGAAGGAATTTTTGTCTTAAAATTTTTCTAAGAAAATCTTCCTGAGAGAATTCTTTCATCCTCTTGGACTTAGCCATTTCCATCGAACAAAAAGTCTGAAGGAATTGTTCCTTTTTGGGCCTTTAAATAAATCTAAAGGAATTCTATCTTTTCTTTGACCTTCGAACCAATGTTACCTGCCCTCTGTAAGGGAAATTGCCTTTTTTGCTTTGGGGTAGCCCCTTAAACCTGTTGATTGAACCAACTTGGGTTCAACGGTTTAATAGGCTCATCCTTTGTTATTTGGCTAAGTCCTTTTGATCTTTTGCACCAAGCACGTTAAACCAACTTGGCCGTTAAACCCATTGAACCTTTGAACCAAAGTGGTTCAAAGTACAATGGTCCAAACCTTTGTCCTTTATCATGTGCCAATTAAACTCTTTTGATTGAACTGAGGCATTGAACCAATTCTAGAAATGACTAAGTTTTAGAAGCTTGTTCTTTTGACTGAACTCCCTTGTAGAAACTTTTTTAACCTGTTGAACCTATGAATCCCTTTACAGAAAAAGCTTAAAAATGAGGAATTTGAAATCTTATAACAAATTTTGAGAAGGGAAGAGATAAATTTTGGTCTGTGCAAGGCCAAAATAGTCCATAGGTTGTCCAAAAATGAGTGGCATTTTTTGGGGACAACAACTAGCTTTAGTTGGGGAACTACCTTTGATTAGAAACTCAAAGCATAGCTGAGGGGAGTAGAACTACTAGAATCTCTAGTGCCTTGAAGAGTGCCATTGAGTTATGGAGTCACGCTACCCAATAAGAAAGGTTCCAAAAATGAAAATGAAATGAACAAAATAGAATAAAAGACTATAAAAATATACATATGTACAGGTGAACTTATCTGATACTTCAAGAATTGAAGTACTTTAGATGCTACTCCTTATGAGGTGAAGAAAAGGGGATGCCATCCTGATAAACCAGCAAGAAACCATTCTGTCCCTAGAAATGGTGACAAGCAAATGGATCTCTCCACCAAGAAACCAATTTTTTACATCTTCCTCTTGGCTCTTTCTTTTTCTTGCCCCATGGTAGGATGTGGTCTTCAATTTGAAAACCATAACTCCTTGCTCACTCTGTGAAGAATTCCTCTTGCTAACTTTGGAGTACAATAGTATGGTCCACTACCATATATTTTTATTCTACTAGTTCAGTCCAACACATGCTTTGATTGTCAGCATCAAACTCTTGACAAACCATCAGCTCAGTGTCTCCTTTGGTGTGAAGGAGTTTGACCTCTTCACCCTGAGTAGTTTTCAATCTGAGCAATAAAGACCTACATCCATCTATGGAAGAATTACTACCATCAAATTCTAGGATCCAAGCATCATCATAAGCTGATCTTCTATCAAATTTCTCTTCATGGGAGATGGAAGATCCTTCTGTGCCCTACCAATTTTTTTGATGCCTTATTTGGATGTAATCCTAGATTGCTAGCTATAGGACTTTCATCAGCTGGGACATGAGCATCCTCTATGGTCAAGAAGTAATTACCCCTACCTAAAGGCTCAAATAGAATGTGAGCAGTAGGGGCTGACATTTGGGTAACCACAATCTTTTCCTCAGACAGATCTGCACCTAGTTTTTCACCAATGTTTAATTACTCAAGATTGGCTTGCAGGGATTCAAACTCAGTCATTTGAATTTTAGATTTCTTGACATGATCAATCATGTCAAATGATTGAGATGGACTTGGAAGAGAGGATGGGAGTTCATCCTTTTGGTTTTTGGGAGGGGGAGGACTAATGTGTGAAGTTGAAGTAGAAGGTGTAGAGATGTTTAATGTACTAACCTTCTTGGCAATCACTGGGTCCTTTGACTGGAAAGGTAGAGTGGTTCTCTGCTTAGCAATTGGAATTGTAGGCTGAGTTCATTCCTCTATTCTTTCTCTATCAGCTTGCTAGGCTGACTAATTCTCAGGCTAGGTGAATACTGCATATGATCCCTCATCTTTTTCACTTTCACTTTTGGGTTCATCTTAGTAATTCAAGAAATTGATGTGGGAGTTTCTAGCTGATTCTTCTTGATCGAACTCAAGTTGGAAATAGGAAACATGTTCTATTTCTAGATATCCCATTGCTAAGTTGGTTGGAGGTGCTCCAAGGGCAAGGTTCCTCTATGGGGGAGGAAGATGATTTGGTTGCCCTTGACTTCTAGTAGCGTTGCCTTGATATGGATGTTTGGGTAATGTCCTTCTTGTTATATATTTATATAGAGGAGCATATTATACCTTGTGTCATTTGCCTTTTCAAGGCTAAAAATTCATTTGCTAGCTTTTGTACCATTGGGTCAGTGGTGATTATGGGTGAGTATTCAGAAGATGAAGAGGGTTTAGCTCTATTAAGATCTCTCCTTATCTTTCCTGCCAAGATAAGGTCATCTTTTAGCTCAGTAGCCAAGTCTTGAGTAACCTCAAGGTTTATGTGTCTAGCCCGTCTCAACAAAAAACTCACTTTAGGTAGCTTTGAGTTGATGAAGAAACACATGAGATTTTGAGGTGTCAGTTGGGCGATCATGGGAATCCTATGCCTCAACTTGTTAAACCTGGCAATAAAATCCCTCATAGGCTCATGAGGTTCCTTCTTCATCTAAGTGAGTTGGGCTAGTAAAGAATGTGCATCCTCTGTAGACTTGAACTTGGCTTCAAACATGGCTTTAAGTGTATCATAGTCAGTCACTGATCTAGCTTACATATGGTAGAACTAGTCTGTAGTAGCACCTTGTAGTGTCTCCATGAATAGCCTGACTGATATGTCTTCAAATTCCACCCCTATTACACTATAGGCTATGTTGAAAGCTGCAATGTGTTCATCAAGATGAACCTTCCCATCACCAAAGAATTTGGGGAAATTCTTTTTTGAACTATGTGAAAGTTCATGTAGAGGTGGAGTCAAGTTGAGTGGGCCAAAAGAGTTGCCCTAGGGGCCTCGAACTACCATGATTTAATTATGAAAAATAGGGATAAAAAATATGGGTGGAGTGGATAGATTGTAGAACAAAAAATGGAAAAGAACTGCCCCTGATTCAGCTTGAGGCTTGAGGCTTCAAACTGCACACTCTTTTCCAGCAGCTCTAGTTTTGTAGACCAAATAGAATAACAGAAGTGGAAGAAGATGGTAAGGCTATAATGATAATGGGTAAGACACAGAAGAGATTCATTGGAGTTTTTAATATAATGGATAAGGGAAGGAACTGCTTTAATCTGAAACTTGAGGCTTCAGACTGCACATTCATCCCTAGCAGAGTTGCTAAAAATTATTATGTGAGGCTGGGGACAAAAAATTAACAATGGGAAAGCACTGCAGCAATTAATTCTTCCATAGTAGAATGAATGGATAAGTTTATAATGATAATAGGTAAGACACAGGTGATGTTTCAATCTGAAACTTGAGGATCTAAATTGCACAAAATTACTGTGTCCCCAGCGGAGTCACAAAAAATTGTTGGGTGAATATTTTGTCAATCAGCGTACTGATCAAAAAAATAGGTCTGATCAACCACAATAGGAAGATTGGTTAGCCAAGTGTGCAGCTTTACTACATCAACCAGAGACAAATATCTTCTCTCATCAAGGGGAGGTTCCCTATAGATATGTAAGAGCTATATATAATATAAATAAGCAAAAAATAACACATGGGGGTAGAATAAACCATCCATCTCTCTTCTTTCAGAGATGATGCACATAGACAAAGGAGAAAATCCTAGTGTAAACACTGAAGTCACTTATCTTATTTTATAAGTTTTCTTCTAGGAAACACCAAGAGTTTCTTTTAGATAGTAAGATAAGAAACCAGTTAACTAGAGGGTGTAGCAACATCAGGATGAAGCAGAATGCAAAGTTTCCACCTCAACTGCCTAAAGAGTATATCATAAAGGATAATGGGTGCACAAAGTCACCCCAAAATCCTTAACACAAAAATAAAATAAAAACACAGACTAAAAGCAATTGTGAAAGCACAAAGTCTTCCCACAGTTGGTTTCAGGACACTTCCCTATTACCTTCACTAATTCTGCTTACCAAATTAAATAAGGACACCTTCAGAAGATAAATGTAAGAATGATCTTCTAAAATTATACAAGTTAGAACAGCACAAAGTCTATGAAAAACTTGCTTTCTCATTCAGATAAAAATGAAAATGAAATTACAACCTGAGCTCAAAGTCTCAGTCTTCTTTTTTTCAAATGGGCAGAGTTTCGCTCTTGTAAAATGAAAAGTATCCCTTACAAATGAGAGAAAATATAAACTTATAGAAACTACCCAAAGATTGACACCTTTTTCCATGGGATGGCCCATGCTATATTCAATGTCTTCAATGTATCTCCAGTTTTGTCTAGAGAGACCATGTTGAGAATAGTGCAATGTCATAATTATGGCATGTCTCTTCATCTGATATGTCTCCTCCTTAATATGGACCATCTGGTCCTTTGCATATTTGTCTTTAATTCATGGAATAAAATAGGCCACATCCTTGGTTTGGTGTGCTCAGAAGTCTACTCGATCCATTGTTCCACCTCCTGGAAATAACTCTTTCAAAGACATTTCTAGTCTTTTGCATCGATCTTCTCTCTTTAAGTCTTCGGGCTTTCTTTTCAGTCAATCACTTGATTCAGGTTAAACCTTGAACCCATTAAACCACTAAAAGTTCATCAGTTCATTAGTTGATTCTATCTCTTTTATTCTATCACTTCTTGGTTCAATCACTTTTTTGCCCCTTGGTTGAACCATCCGTTGAACCACTTGTGTGCCACTTTTTCTTTAACTGAGGCCACCTTTGAAAATTTGAACCATGTTGAACCATTGAACTTTGAACTCTTTCATTTCAAAGTTCAATTGGTTCATTGGTTTATTTTGTGTCTTGCTTAAACACTACTTCCTTTATTTTTCTAAGCTCTGGTTGAACCTTTAAACCTTGAACCCATTGAACCACTGAAAGTTTGATGGTTCAATTGTTCAATCGGTTCATTCGGTTCATCCTTTGAAGCCCCTTTTTTGTCTAAGTCTATGAAAGTTCCTTTTTTTGTCTTTGTTCAGCCTTTGGAACATCCTGAAGGGAAGGTGTCCCTTTGAGATTTTAAAATGGTCCTTTCTCTGTTGCCAAGTGCCCCCCACAAGGGTACTTGTCCTTTGGGCTTCAACTTCCCCGGTGGGTTCTTACTTCCTTGGCGGGATTTTTCCATCAGGCAAAAAGCCTAAAAGAATTCCTTTAAACAAAATGTCTGAAGGAAAGTTTCTTGTTACTTGGCCATTTGTTCTTTTCTATTTCTTCAGACTTTTTTGCTGGGTGAAATCCTTTAGACAAAAAGTCCAAAGTAATTTTGCCTTAACATTTTTTTGAGAAAATATTCCCGAGAGAATTATTTTGACTTCTTGGACTTAGCCATTTCTATCAGACAAAAAGTCCAAAGGAATTGTTCCTTTTTGGCCCTTTGAACAAATCCAAAGGAATTATATCTTTTCTTTGACCTTCGAACCAATGTTGCCTGCCCTTCGCAAGGGCACTTACCTTTTTCACTTTTGGGCAGCCCCTTGAACCTACTGATTGAACCAACTTGGGTTCAATGGTTCAATAGGCTCATCCTTTGTTATTTAGCTAAGTCCTTTTGATCTTTTGTACCAAGCACATTGAACCAACTTTATCGTTGAACCCATTGAACCTTTGAACCAAAGTGGTTCAAATTTTAATGGTCCAAACCTTTGTCCTTTATCATGTGCCAATTGAACTCTTTTGATTGAACCTAGGCACTAAACCAATCTTGGAAATGACTAAGTGTTAGAAGCTTATTTTTTTGACTGAACTCGCCTGTAGAAGCTTTTTTGACCTATTGAACTTGTGAATCCCTTTATGAAAAAAGCTTAAAAATGAGGAATTTGAAAGCTCAGAATAAATTTTGAGAAGGGAAGAGTGAAATTTTGGTCTGTGCAAGGCCAAAATAGTCCATAGGTTGTCCAAAAATGAGTGGCATTTTTTGGGGAAAACAATGTGAAATCAAGGAAATAAGAAGAGGAAAATAACAATACATAGTCAATTAGGTTGACCTAATATAGAAAATAGGGTCTAAAAGATAATAAAATAGTAATATAGAGTTGACTGGGTCAACCTAGTTCTATAACCTAGGTTAAAAATAGGCATAAAAAGATACAAAGTCAACAAGGTCAACCTAGTTATATATGTTGGGAATCAAAAAAGTGTATTGTGTCAATAGGGTCGACCTAGTACTATAGGTAGGGAAAATAGATAGTCTATAAGAGATTGTGTTGAATAGAATGATTGTTTACTGAAATAGGAGAATTTTTGTTTTAATTTGGTTATACCAATATAAAGCATTACCTATGAGGTCTTTGTCTAATAGCTTGGTAGAGGCAAAGGTATTTAATTTAACCAAATATTATAGAGATTTCCAAATTTTTTTAGATAAAGAGTAAGATCAGTTGACCAATTATAATAAATGGTAGGGGTGATACCTCCTATATTGATAATAGAAATTTGAGATGTAAGAGGCTCATTTTGAATAAGCTTAATTATCTTGTTGATAAGAGGAGGTTGAGGGATAATATTACCATGGGCATCTTGAAGAGGAAGTGGGGGAACATTTTGATTATGTGTGCCTCATGACATCTATTGAGGGTGAGTTTAAAGATGAATAAGGTGGTTTTTCATTCATAACATTTGATTAAGAATTTGTAATAAAATTTGGTGGGTTTCAGTTACAATATTAGCATTATTTGAAGCATTATAATTGGTAGTAGTGGTTTGGGTACCACTATTGGTGTTGGTAAGAGCTTGAGAAGAGTTGTTAGAATGTGAGGAACTAGTGGCAAAATTTGCTTGTGTGGAAAAGGATGAACTAGTGAAAGGATGAGAAGAGGAAGAACTAGAAGCATGATTACCATTGGTAGAAAATAATGCACTAGTGGAAGAGTTAATGAAAGTAGGTCTTGGGAGAGGGCCAATACATGTAGAACCTACCATGTTAGTGGAGATACTAGAAATGGAGGTAGAAGAAGTCAAAGAAGAAGAAGTCATGATATGAGAGGGGGTCAAAATAGAGGGAAAAGGCTGAGAATCAAATACGATAGTATCCACAAATCAATGTGAGAATGTGGGAGAAGGTGAATGAGGCTCTTCAACTTGACCACTAATCATAAGATGGTAAATGGTAAAATGATTCATTCCTTGATGTTGAGGAAATTTAGAGATAAAGAAGAACATTTTAGGGGTATACTCTAATTTGGGTTGATATTCAAGTGAGAAGAGAGGATCATGAAGTGAAGAGGAATGAGGAGGGGTCCCATAACTCATTATGTGAGTGGTTATATGAAAATTACTCTCATCCAAGAGAGGGGCCTAAGCTACTTATGGTAGACCCTATGAGGGTTGGTAAGACTCATCATATCCATTGATTTCAATTTAGTGTTATCTTCAATCAAGAAGTTCATGATGAAGGATAAGAAATAGATAAAGTAAAAGTGATGCAAAATAAAATAAATAAGAAGAGGAAGATAACAATACAGAGTCAACTGGGTTGACCTAGTATAGAAAATAGAGTCTGAAAGTTAATAAAATAGGAATACAAAGTCGATTGAGTCAACCTAGCTCTATAACATTGGTAAAAAACATACATAAAAAGATACATAGTCGACAAGGTTAACCAAATTATGTATCCTAGGAAGTAGAAAAGAAAACTTTGTCAATAGGTTCAACCTAGTACTATAGGCAGGGAAAATAGATAGTCTATAGGAGAATATGTTGAGTAGAATGATTATGTATTAAAATAGGAGAAAATTTATTTTAAGTTGGTTGTACCAATATAAAGCATTACCTATGAGGTTTTTGGCTAATAGTTTGGTAGAGGCAAAGATATTTAATTTGACCTAGTCTTTATAGATATTTTTAAATGTTTTTAGATGAAAAGTAGGATCAGTTGACCCATTATAAGAAATGGTAAGGGTGATACCTCCTATATCGATATTAGCAATTTGAGATGTAAGAGGATAATTTTGTATATGCTTGATTGTCTTATTGATAAGAAGAGGTTGAGGGATAAGATTACCATGGGCATCTCAAAGAGGAGTTAGGGGAACATTTTGATTATGTGTGCCCCATAACATCTATTTAGGGTGGGTTTTAAGATGGATAAGGTGGTTTTTCATTTGTAGCATTTTATTTTCATTATGAACTTGAAAATTATTCATTTGATTAAGAATTTGTAATAAAATTAGGTGGGTTTGATCTACATTTTTGGCATTATTTTAAGCATTATTATTAGCAGTAGTGGCTTGGGTACCATTATTAGTGGTGGTAGGATCTTGAGAAGATTTTTTAGAATGTGAGGCACTAGTGGAAAATTTTTCTTGTGTGGAAAAAGATGGAATAGTGAATGGATGAGAAGAGGAAGCACTAGAAACATTATTACAATGGGTAAAAAATAATGCACTAATGGAAGAGTTAAGGAGAGTAGGTCTTGGGAGAGACCCACTAGATGTAGAACATGCCATGTTAGTGGAGATACTAGGCATGGAGTTAGAAGAAGTCAAAGAATAAGAATTCATGATATGAGAGAGGGTCAAAATATAGGGAAGAGGCTAAGAATCAAAGAAGCTAGTATCCCAAAATCCATGTTAGAATGTGGGAGAAGGTGAATGAGGATATTTAGCTTGAATACTAATCATGATATGGTAAATGGTATAAGGATCCTCTCCTTGATGTTGAGGAAATTTAGATATAAATAAGATCATTTCAAGGGTATACTCTAATTTGGTTTTATCTTCAAGTGAGAATAGAGGATTACAAAGTGAAGAGGAATGAGGAGGGGTCCCATATTTTGTTTTGTGAGTGGTTATATGAACATTGCTTTCATTTAGGAGAGGGACCTTAAACTAATTATTGTAGACCCTATGAGTATTCGTAAGACTCGTCATATCATTTGAATTCAACTTAGTGTTATCTTCAATCAAGAAGTTCATGATGAAGGAGAAGAACTAGATAAATCAAAAGTGATGCAAAATCAAATAAATAAGAAGAGGCAAATAGTAATACAAAGTTGACTAAGTTGACCTAGTACATAAAATATGGTCTAAAATCTATTAAAACAAGAATATAGAGTCAACTAGGTTGACCTAGTTTTATAACCTAGGTAACAAACATGCGTAAAAAGATATAGAGTTAATAGGGTCAACCTAGTTCTATATCTCGAGAAGTAGAAAAGAGTACTATGTCGATAGGGTTGACCTAGTAGTATAGGTAGGCAAAATAGATAGTATATAAGACATTGTGTTGAGTAGAATGATTGTGTATTGAAACATGAAAAAAATTCAATTACTTTTGAAAGAAATAAATGAAAGTAAATAAATAATAAATTGGGTCAACGAGGATGATCCAATTGAGGAACACAACACAAAACCTTGTACCAAAATTGGTCAATGCAAGTTTTTGTAATAAAACATAAAATTGAGTAAAGAACAAGTAGTTGACTTAGAAAGTAAATGTTAACTAAGTGGTCATCCTAGATGTTGTTAGATTATTAGAGTATGATTTTAAATGTGATAGGGAGTTAGTTGTAAACAAGGAACTAGAAATCAATATATGGATGGTTTTAGGATGTTTTAGGTTGAAAAGAATATGTATTGAAAATGATATTGTCTTGGTATTAGGGCCTACCCCCTCACTTCACACATCATAGTGATAAGGGTGTCAAGTGCTTCACCAATATATAATATTAACGACGTGTTTATACTTGGCCAAAAAACCAAGTCAATTTCCTCCTTGGTGATGAAATCCAAGTAAGTATGCCTTGAGTAGACAATTATTTAAATGCATTTTTAGATTTTCTGATTTGGTAGTGTGTGTATAAAAGATAAAAATAGTGAAAATAAATAATATATTGAAAAACCATGTGATTTATGAGATCTCCCTCTTACAAAAATGTCTAAAGTAATTCTAAAACTTAACCTAAAAAAATTCTAAAGAAAATATGGTTGGTGATGGTGAAGAGTTGCTCTGATCTATGTTATCTTGGACTGTGATGAAAATGGTAGAAAGAGAGAAGGAAGGCACATGAGGGAAGGAGGGTGCAAAGGGGGAGAGCACAAGTCATAGCTACAAGGCAGCATTGGGTGTGTAGCAATCGGCTTAGGGAGTGCACCAATCAGCCCAGAGCCTGAGAAGTGTTGGAATGGTTTTCCCCCCACTGTTTCTAGGTCCAAGTGATGCTGAAGAGCCAACTGGCATGAGACTTCCCAAGGTCAATGGATGCCTAGAAAGATGCAAGGAGAGGCCCAAATTGGTCATACCTATGGACATGATTGCTGAGGATATCAAATATTATACAAATCATTCTCTGTATTGCAAGTTTTTGGGGCTCAAGACTTCGTTCTAGTTCTTGGAAGCATGGGATTGGAGAACATGGGCTCTAAAAGGAGAAATGGATATCATAATGTTAGCCAACAATTATTTTATGGTCACTTTTACCTACTTGACTGACTATAGCAAAGTCTTTGCTATAGGTCCATACTTTCACAATCAAGTGGGGCTATTTATCAAGCCATGGCATGTTAGTTTTATACCTTCAGAGGAATTTCCAAACCATGTTCCAGTGTGGGTGTGGCTGCCTGACTTTTCAATGGAATGTTGTCGTGAAGATACCTTATAATTGCTTGTGTCCCTCTTAGGAAGGCCAGTCGGTTCATCAATGTCAATCCTTGGGAAAAAAAAGGTAATGACTTATGCCTGCATCTATGTTGAAATTGATCTTAGTAAGCCAATACCTAATGCTATTGAAATGAGTGTGGGACCCTTTTCCTAGGTACAACAATTGGACTATGAAACTCTTCCCTTTCACTATCACCTTTGCCATGCTTATGGTCACTTGTAATGATGGTGTCCCAAATATAAAACCTTTGAATCTCAACCTGCTCAACTTGCTCATAATCTACCTAAAACTGACAAAGGGAAGGGCCTGATTCTAGGTGAGGCACCAAAAATTGATGGTTTTATCCTAGTTAAAGGGCAATATAGCAGCATGGGTCATAAACGGTCTTTGAAGAAAAGATAGGCAGATGAATCGCTTAATAGATTTGAAATTCTAGATGACCTTAACTAACAGGAGGTGAACCCAGGGTTGATGATTTTGGATCAAAAGATTGAGGGCCCAGCCTAGGATAATAATGTTTCAGTTGATTTAACTAAATCACAGGATGTTAGGGATGGGCACATGGATTGAGACCAATAGATGTTGATATTAGATGTTTTGACTTCCTCAGTTATTCCCTCTAAAGAAGACGGGAATTTATCTTTAACAGGGAAATCTAGAGAATTAGGAGTAGTAAGGAGTAGTAAATCTTCTCCTCACTTGGGACTTTTGCAAAAATACCTTAAAAAGGGTGGGGAGAGAAAATAGTCAAGCTTGGTAGGAAAAAAGACCTGGAAAAGATGAAACTAATAGGAGAGACTTTGGTGGAGTCAGGGTCAGTGAAGACTCTAGATGCTCACTTTCTAAATCCTTTGAAATGATTGTACTATCCTGGAATGTAAGGGGTTTGAACATCAACCCTAGACAAAATGATTTTCACAACTTGATTAGAAGTTAAAGACCTGATGTCCTTTTTTTGAAGGAGACTAAGCTTTTAGTAGATGGTATGTCCAAATTAGTGCCTAAGTTGTGGAGACAAGGGGACTCTCAATGTATTGGGGCTACTAGATCTTTAGGAGGATTAGCTCGCCTTTGGAACCCCTGTAAGATCAGCCTCATAAGATGGTTATTCTCTAAGTTTTCCTTGACTATGATGGCTTCCAACTTTGAGACAAGGGAAGTCATTCTTCTATCCAATGTCTATGCCCCTACTAACTGGCGGGGTAAACAATCCCTATGGGGCCACATTAGTTTTGTCCGCAGCTTGGCTCCCCCCTAACCTTGGATTATGGCTAGAGATTTTAACGTTATTTTGGATTTGACTAAAAAATGTGGTGGTATGACAAAGCTTGACCATTCTACTTTGCTTATGTGAAATTACATTGAAGTTTTGAATTTAGTCGACATTCAGCCTAATAACGGATAGTTTACTTGGAATAATTGGAGGACTAGCCAACATTTCATTGTTGAGAGACTGGACCATTTTTTGGTTTCTGGCTACTGGGTTAGGGGTATGTGGTCTACAGGGTCTAAAATTTTGGACTGGAGAGGATCATATCATTGGATTATTAAGCTAAATAGTGTTTCAAATTACCATCCTCACTTTCCTTCCTTTAGATTCTAACTCATGTGGCTATGAGATCAGTCATTGTTCGAATGAGTGGCCAACTGGTGGAGGTGGGCAAGCCTGCCCATGCTACGGTGATGTATATTTTTGATAAATCACTAAAGTTTGTGAAGTATAAGCTTAAATATTGGAATCAACAAATCTTTGGTAATATTTTTTATGCTAAGGCTGATGCATAGGCTAATCTTGATGGTATCACGAGAACAATTGAGGAAAGATTGACTGAAATCTTACTTCAAGACGAAGCTCAGGCTGTGAAAGACCTAGAGGAATTTGAGTTATGGGAGGAAGTGTTTTGGAAGTAGAAAGCTTAGATAGAATGGCTCTAATAAGGTGATAGAAATACTTCTTTTTTCTTTCAATCATCCAAAGCCAGGAGGCACGACAACTCTATCTCGATCCTGGTCAATGAAAGAGGTGAGCAGCTTAATTCCTTTCTTGCAATGTCAAAGGAGGTGGTGCCGTATTTCTCTACTCTTTTTAGGGAAGATGTGAATGAGGAATTACCTGAAGAAGCACAAGTTCTCTACTACATTTTGCCCCCAGTGATGCATGAAATGAATGAGAATTTAATGAAGGATATCACACTTGGGGAGCTTGAGGTGACTATTTCCCAGATGAAAAATGGGAAAGTGGCTGGTCCTAATGGCTTCCCACCTAAATTCTATCAAGAATTCTAGGATATTATCAAATTGAATATTTTAGCTATTATTAAATAATCTCAACAGAATAAGAAAATGCTTAAGGCTTCAAATGTGACTTATCTTGCCCTCATACC
Source organism: Torreya grandis (assembly GCA_037957365.1). NCBI lineage: Eukaryota > Viridiplantae > Streptophyta > Pinopsida > Cupressales > Taxaceae > Torreya > Torreya grandis. The sequence goes on along the minus strand of JARHVA010000522.1, from coordinate 1,005,348 downwards.
AAAATGCAAAGGAGCTGATAGGCTCAGTCAGTTTCACCCTATATCTCTCTATAATGTTGTTTATAAAATCATATCTAAAATCATTGTAAAAAGGTTAAAAACTAGGCTTAGCGAAGTGATTTCTGAAGAACAAAGTGGTTTTGTGGAAGACAGGCAAATTCTTGATGGTATTGTCATAGCGGTTGAGTCCATTCACTCCATGGCCAGCTCCAAGGATAAGGCAATGTTTATTAAGCTGGATATGGCAAAGGATTTTGATAGGGTCAGATGGTCATTCCTATGAAAGGTTCTCAAAGCTTTTGGTTTTGTAGATAAATGGACCCAATAGGTCATGAGCTGCATTTCCTTAGTTTCCTTTTCGGTGCTTATTAATGGGGATATATGGAGTTTTTTGGTGCCTTTAGGGAGATGCGACAAGGAGATCCCTTGTCTCCATATCTCTTTCTTATTCTTGCTGAAGGCTTGGGGAGGATGATCAGAAGGAATCGAGAGGATGGGCATATTCAAGGCTGGTGATCAGGGGGTGAACTATTGGCGCAGTCTCAATTGCAATTTGATGATGACACTGTTCTGATGGGCAAGGCCACAATGAGTGAAGCCACCAATTTGTCTAGGGTGTTATATGTTTATCTAATGGCCTCAAGGCAAAAGGTAAATGAAGATAAGTCATCCATCTTCTTCTTTAATACACTGGCTCTCATACAGTAGTGAATTGCTCAGACTATGCATTTCCAGATTGGGACTCTCCCCTTGATTTATCTGGGTATTTCAATTCCAGCTAGCCGTATATGCAAAGAATCTTGGCAAAATATTTTGGATAGATTTTGGGTGAAGGTGAATCATTGGACTCATAGGTGGATTTATTTTGTAGGTCATGTTTAATTAATTTAATTTATGGTGCAGGCTTTGCCCATTTATAGATGTATGCTTTAGGTTGCCTCGATGGGAATTGTTAAGTAATTTGACTCAGTTACTAGGCAATTTTTATGGGCTGGTACTTTGATGACCTCAAAATGGAGCTTAGTTAGTTGGGAGATGGTCTATATCCCCAAACAACATGGGGGGATTGCCCTAAGGTAGATGGACTTAAATGGATTTGCTTTGGTGGATAATCTTTATTAGCGCTAGTGCAATGAAAAAAATGATCAAGCCAAGGCCTAAGCCAAAATTCTCTCTCAGAAGTACTATTTGGGGGCCACTCAAAATGATATTCCTCATTATCCATTCATTGGGAAAGGCTCAGGGATATGAAGGACTCTCAAAAAAGGGGTTGTTATTATTAAGGAAGGCTTATTCTAGATTTGTAAGCGGGGATCCAAGGCTCTCTTTTGGACTGATTCTTGGGATGGTAACCCTCCCATTATTTCTCAGTTCCCTAATCTATCAAACCTTTTATAGAGATTCCTTGATGATGGTTGGTCTTGGGTGAGTGACTTTAAATCATATATTTATTATGGATAGTTGGAGGTGGAAAAATGGAAAGCACCTAAGGTTTGGCTGGTTGTTGGAATGCAGGAGGAACATGATGAGCTACTGAACCTCCTTTCTAGACACTGATGTAGCTCCCTCTAGGAGGAAGATGAGCTTGCTTGGTCTCCCAATCCTAAAGAAAATTACATAGTTGCTTCTAGATATCAAGATTTATTATCTCAAAGATTGGGCAAGGGAGAAGTGTAATGGTGGAGACAAGTCTGGAATAAATTCTCATGGCTAAAATGCAACTGCTTTGTTTGGTTATTAGCTTGGAACAAGTGCTTGACTTGGGACAATCTCTGGAAAAGAGGCTTCAAAGGCTTGTCCGTTTATGTTATGTGTGGAGTAACTAAGGAGGATTCTGCTCACCTATTTTTTCATTGCTCCTTTGCTTTGCAACTCTGGCATTATTGGTGGGACGTATGGTAGCACCCCTGTCTCCATGTTTCATCATTGGTCAATTTTTTGAGTGGTGTGGGAGAACCCCCCTCAAGGATGGATTTTCTATAGAATGTTTGGTTAGGAGGGGCCATATTTTTGCTGTGGTAACTCTAGTTGGAGAGAAATAGGTAGATATTCTGGAATGAGAGGATTATGGTGCAACAAATATGGCAAAAAGTCATAGGGATGATTCAGGAGACTGTGTAGGCCAAGAGTGAGGTTTGTCTCCCTTTATCCAAATAGGATGCTAAGGTGGTGGCACACCTAAGAATCTAGCAATTTGTAAGTAATTTGGCTTATGTCAGGAGAGGTTGATAGGTCAAAGAGAAGATTCATAGGGATGGTCAATGGTAGTACCCTCCCAATGGGTTTCTCAAGATCAATATAGATGCTTCTTCTAGGGGAAATCCTAGCCTTGTGGGTACTGGTGGGATAGGCAGAGACTCTGAAGGTATAGTGATTTTTTTCTTTGTGGTCTATGAGGGGATGCAAACCAACAACATGATGGAAGGCTAGGCTATTCTATATGCTCTTGAGAAGGCTCAGGCATTGGGTTGACGTATGATCATTTATGAATCAGATTCTCAAGTCATGATCAACTTGCTTGTTAAGAGGAAAGTGATAGATGTCATTTATTAATTGGTTGGGATTGTGCAGTAGATTTTGAAGATTAGCTTGCTCATGGATACAATTAGGTTTGTTCATATCCCCCGTGAATGGAATAGAGTAGTGGATTTTTTGGCAAAATGGGCATCTGAGCATTTAAATGGTGGTAATTTTGAGGATTGGGAGTCTCTCTCCCTGGAACTTTGCTTTAATCTAGAACATATTTTGGAGGAAGATAGGAAGGCTCATATCAACATATAGGTGGGTTCATCCCTAGTTTTTCTATGCTTGTTGTTTTCCTTTGGGGATTTCGGTCCCCAGTTCTTCTTGTAATGATCTTATTATTTTATTAATAGATTTTTACCCTTTTTATTAAAAAAACCATGTGATTTATTCTAAGCATACAATCAACTAAAAATGAAACTGTGAGTTAATTACTAACATATAAGTGTTTATTCCAACTTTGAAACATAGTATAGTGTTGGTTCAAATAATAGTATATGTAGAGATTATAGAATAGATTTGACCATGTCATTAATGTAATACTGAAGCAAGGGTCTATAAAAAAACTATGTCAATAGTGTTAATCTAATTTTACAGATAGAAGATAGAATACAAAATTAGGTCAATAGAGTGAACCTAGTTTACTATATAGGGGTAATTTTAAAGATTACAAAGTGTGAAAAATAGAACTATAATGAATTAAAAACATGATAGAGAAGGATAGAAAAGAACCTTTGTGTTTTGGAGGATGTAGAGAAAGTGAGATTTCTATTGAAGTACCCTAATTTATACTTGTAAATTCTATCAACTAGACTGACTGGGTTGACCTAATTCTATAGTTCTCTATTTGATAAAACCTATAAAGTATACTGTGTCAACAAGGTCAACCTAATATGTTTTCTAGAATTATGGAAGTGTATTGTGTTAATAGGGTTAACCTAGTATCATGTTATGTAAGTTTGAAAGTGTATTGTGTCAACAGAGTCAACCTAGTAGCATGTACCTAATTAAAAACTAGCACAAATATAATAGATTCATACCAATGCAACTATTTTTTAAACTTACACACATAATTTAAAACTATACCAAAACTATCGACCCAGTATCATAAATATAAATAAATAAAATGATAAAATAGTGAAAAATATGAGATAAAACCTGCAAGTGTTAGATTCACGCCAAGTTCACCAACATCTATGAAATCAAAAATTCATGTATATAAATCAATCTTAACTTGAAGAAGATAGATCATACCATACATTTATGATTAGGGATACATCAAATAATTAAGAACATTACCAATATGGGGATCCTCTAGACCTAATTAGGGGATCTCTTATCACAATGCTAGGCATGGTTCCAAAGCCTCTATTCAAGCACAATCATGCAATAACCCTATATAGGTATTATTTTTTATACTCACTAAACTAATAAAAAATAAAGTAAATATTAATCTAGTGATCATCAAATCTTATGACATAAAGTGGGGTTTAGAAATAATAAAATTAAACATGTATAAGAGATATAAAATCATGTCAATGTATAAAAAATCCTAATGCATAGAAGAGAAGTACAAATGCATATTTATTACTCTTAAAAAGGAAGAACAAAGTTAAAAATACTTACCTTTGAAGATGAACCCACCAAGCCTCAATCTCTCCCTTCGCCAAGGTGATTCATAAGAGGTTATTGTGGTATGTAAGGATGACAATGATAAATCATCTCTAGGATACACAACCTATCAATGTAGTTAAAATAATTATCCATAAGATAAGATCCATATCTCCAAAGAAAGTATGAAACCCTAAGCTTGTTCCTCAAGTAGAATGGTGGATAATCATATGCACATAGTTCTTACTTATTCTCTTCTCTAAATAATGGTGAAATGATCTTACATATATAGGTAGATTTAACCCTGAGACCTTCCAAAATTTTCATCTAACAAGGTTGACCTAGTCGACCTAGCATAGTTATGGATAAGAATTCATTAGGTCATGAGATAGGTCATCCAGGAGTTAACCTAGACCCTAAATGAATTTTACCCAAAACTTTACAGGGTCAACCCAATCAACCTAATACAATGAACAGTTGAAAGGGGGATAAGGTTAGGAAAAGGAGGATAAAAGGTAATAAATGATTGATAAGTTTGAAATAGATAAGAACAAGCTTAGGGATAAGGTTTTCAAGAGACAAGTGTGTAGATAAAAAGTGGTAAAAGGGACAACAATCTTGTGAAGCACCAATGGTCTACCCACCACTTTCTTGGTGTACCTCTTAAGGCATACACTTAGAGATATTGAAACTTGATGGATTCCTGTAAGATACAAAGTGTTAGTAAGTGATAAAAGTTTGAAAATATTATGTTTATACACATCAAAGAACTATGAATAAAGATGCAATATACCAAAGTAATTTAGGTAACTAAAAAAATTGTTGAATTACTAGTAGTAAACATACTTATTCCTAAATATGGAGATCTTGGTAGTCCTATGATTATTGTGATAATTGGAAATAATTCTATTCTAAATGTGCCTATAGATCTAGGTGTTGCCATAAACATAATGACTATTAACACAATAGAGTCTTTATCTCATGTAGGGATTCAACCTACCACAACAATATTGTAAATGGTAGATCAATCCACTACTTCCCCTGAAGGAACAATATAGAATGTACCAATCACCATAGAATCCTAGGAATACCTTATTTATTTCATGATCCTTTAACCTAAACCAGAGAGGGTAAGGTATCCAATCATTCTTGGTAGACCTTGGTTAGCTAAAAATACAACAAGAATTGACTATAAATCTAGAAACATGATCATTTATAATGGAATTAATGATAAATAGATATCTCTATATCCATTTGATAGACCTTCAATGGGTCTTTTTGAATAAATATGTATGGATTAACTTAGACAAAACTAGACTAGTGTGCCTTTCTTAGCCATGGTTACCATCAAAGAACATGCTCAATAGTTTGAGGAATAAATACTAGAAGTTTTAGACCAAGAGATCCTAGCTCCATATTCTAATAGTTTTGATCTAAAGTTTGATAGTTTTACTCTAAAAATTGACAATTTTATTTGTAAGTCTAAAATCTTAGCTCTAAAGACTATTAGCTTAGCTCTGAAGACTAGTAGCTTAACTTTGAGGACTAGCAGCTCAGCTCTAAAGATGAAAAATCTTGAATGGAAAGAATAAAAATCATTTATTTAATATCAAAATAATGTCTTAAGATCACCAAACATGTTATTTGATCCATAAGACATTCAACAAGCCATAGTTGACTAGGCTCATAATGGGCAGAATTCATTTTTACATGATTTTCATTATCTATTAATCAATATGATTTTCACAAGTGAAACCTTTTACAAGGATGTGACCACACTTGACATGTTACTACCAAATAAATGTCCATATAATTCCTTGATTATTTAACACAAATAATGTAATTCCATTGTTCCAAGCACTAAATAGATTACAATCCAACCGGGCAAACTGTTAATTATCAACAGTAGGTTAACTGACCAAAAAAAGAGAAAAGTATTTAATGTATTAGTATAACACATAAAATATTTTTATTGTAATTAAATTGACATGAAATGAATACATCCCAATTTTTATACACATCACATCTACACTAAAAATGTTAGACTAATCTGACAACCACAATGGAGGATTAACGCAACCTTAAAGGAAATTGTCAAGAAGGAAATAAAAAAACTATTTGAAGTTTGTTTTATTATCCTATATCTTATATCCAATGGGTTTTACCTATGGTTATTTTTTATAAAAATAATGGAAAATGGAGAGTTTGTGTAGATTATAAATAACTAAACAAAGCCACTATGAGAGACTACTTTCCCTTGCCTTTTATTGATCAAGTTTTGGACAATTTGGTAGGAAAACAATATTTTTCTTTCTTAAATGGATTCAATGGAGACAAAAAAATCAAAATAACACCTAAATATCAATAAAAAATATATTTACCTTCCCTTGGGGAACATATGCTTATACATTCCTTCCTTTTATATTATACAATGCACTTGCTACCTTTCAGAGAGCAATGTTAGCCATTTTTTAATATTAAAAATGATTGTATGGAAGTGTATATAGATTATTTCACTATCTATATTACTACATTTTATGAATTTTTAAATAATTTGTATAAATTTATTACTAGATGTGAAGATCACCAAGTATCCATAAGTTATGAGAAATGCATCATAATGGCTGATGAAGGGATAGTCTTAGGACATCATATCTCTTCTCAATGAATAAAAGTAGATCCTAAAAATATTGAGGTAATTTATAACATCCCCATCCCACAAATATAAATTGATGTTAAAATTTTTCATGGTCATGTAGGATATTATAGAAGATTCATTACAAACTTCATCAAGATAGATACCTCTATGTTTTCTTTGTTAACAAAAAGTAGTGAATTTGTTTGGGATGAAAAATGTCAAGAATGTTTTGAAACATGAAATAAAAAACTCATGACTAATCTAGTATTAAAAATACCTAATTGTAAAAAACCTTTTCATATATACATTAATGCTTCCAATACTACATTAAGATCAGCCTTAGGTCAAAGATACGAGGATGGAAAGATGTATTCCATTTATTATATCAAAAAGAATCTTACTCCCATAGAAAATAACTACACTACCATAAAAAAGTTTGCTATTGTCTATGCTATAAATAAGTTTAGGCATTACTTTAATGGTTATCAGGGATTCATATATACATATCATTTAATAATTAAGTAATTAATGAATAAACCTATAGTAGGTGGGATAATAATTAGATGGCTACTGTTTTTGGAATAATTTGACATCACTATCATAGATAAATCAGGGAAGTATAATGTTATTTCTAAATTTTTATCTAGATTGATCACTACGAGTGAAGATAAACCTATGGAAGAATCTTTTCTAGAGGAATAGTTATTTTCCATATCCATATACTCTCCATGGTTTGTAGATATGGAAAATTACTTGTTAAGAGGGAATTTTCCTCATTCTTTTACCTCTAAAGAAATAAAATGTTTGGTTAAATATAGTTCTCATTTAAAATGGTTTAAAAGCATATTGTATAAAACTAGACCTAATCATATACTTTGTATGTGTGTTAGAGAAGATGAAGCATATGACATCATCAAATCATGTCATAGTGAACCAGAAGGAGGACATTATTTAGTAAAAAGGACCATTCATAATATCCTTGGTGCAGGTTATTACTAGACATCTCTTTATAAGACTTTCAAAAGATTTGTATGGTAATGTGATCCTTACCAAAACATGGGTAATCCTACTTTGTCCTCTAAAATACCTCTTCATCTACAAATAAGTTTAGAACCATTTTAAAAATAAGTTTTAGATTTTTTTGTACCAATCAACCCACCATCTAAAGGAAATGAATATTTATCATTGTGTACTAATTATGTTACTAAGTGGGTTGAAGTGTAGGGAATCACCTTTGCTAGGGAAGAAATGGTTGTTGATTTCCTATACCATAAGATCATGCTTAGATTTAGATCTTCTAGATCTATTATTCTAGATCAAGGAACCCAATTCATGTCCAATATGATCAAATATTTTATAGATTTATACCTAATTAATCATAGGAAATCATCACCATATCATGCCCAAGCTAATGGGCAAGTGGAAGTCACTAACCAAGAATTGTAAAACATCCTAACCAAAATAGTGAAAAACAACAAAAAAAATTGGGAAAAAAATGTACCTAAAGTAGTATAGGAATACAATACAACATGGAAGACAACTACAAGATTATATCCATATGAACTTGTGTACAAAAAGAAACATTTGTTACTAATATAATTGAATTTTAGTCATTGAAGATAATAAATGATATGGGAATTGATCTTGATGAAGCACATAAAGAAATAATAATACAAATAAATGGTTTGGATGAACTGATAATAGATGTACTTACTCAAACCATCATGATCTAAAAGTGAAAAAATAAGTGGCATGATACTCACACCAAATAAAGATAGTTTCAAGAGGGAGATTAGGCACTTCTATTTGATTCTAAATTCCAAAATTTCAAGGGTAAGCTTAGGACAAAATGATTGGGAAAATACCTAATCAAAACAATTTTTAGAAATGGCTCTATCTAGATTCAACCTATTGAAGGTGACCAAAAGAAACTTTTGGTAAATGGTCACATGCTTAAGGTATACAAAATACCTTTCAGTAAGGAAGAGTTTATTAAGCAAAACCGAGACCAATTTGACCTTATAGAAGAATGTGTTTCTTCCACTACGGCCAAATGATCTTTGCAACAAACATATAATAAATGAGGAGTGCTAAAAAATAGAAAATAGTGGTTATCCTTCCTTATATATATATAAGGACAACAATTTATATTTTATTGTAGAATTTTTCTTTTAAAAACTGCCATTTACTAGTTTTTACTTTTCAATATTTTTTATTTTTTATACTTTTTAAATTTTCATTATATATATATATATATATATATATATATAATGAAAATTAAAAAAGTATCAAAAATAAAAAATATTGAAAAGTAAAAACTAGTATATGGCAGTTTTTAAAAGAAAAATTCTACAATAAAATATAAATTGTTGTCAAGAGACTTATCTTCTCAGATGTGTTATCTTTGTAAGACACATGGTAACCCTAGAAGATAGGTATTGATTTGTATGACAAAGGTAAAATTATATTTCTTTTTCCAAAAGATCAGGCATTTTCTATTTCATGACATGCATGTGTAATCATTAGGTAGTCAACACTTTTCAAATGGACAAGTTTTGGTTATGCCACATGAATATAATGAAGTTAGTATCATCATCATCATATTCATATATTTGATGTGATGGTTTTCTTAAAAAACCTTTTCAAAAATATTTGATGAAATGACATTTTAATGGACCTTTTCAAAAAAAATTGATGTGTTGTAAAAATCATTATATATATTCTCTACATGTTGCCAATTATGGTGTTTACACCACATCATTGATAATGATCAGATAAGTGCCTTCCCATTAAATATTACATGATTCAAAGTGATCACCATAATTTTTGTCATAATTCCATGATATAACTTGATTTGCTATTCATTTTTACATTGTTATTGCTATCCATTGTTGTATCATATCCCTAATCTCTTGCCTTCCCCTATTTCCTGTACAATTTTGAGCTTCATTTTTTCACAATGTAATAATATTTTCAAGTAAATAGTGACATATTCAAATATGGGTGGAATAAAGAGGGAAAATGAACCTAAATCTTTAGATGAATTACTTCAAAATGAGGTAGCTAGAGATATCTTTGAGTTGAGTGGTTATTTAAAATGTTTTAGGGTTTTCAAGAAGAGATTGTGCAATAATTATTTGATAATTTTGATGAAGACCATTCTGTGATCAATGTACTCTATAGAATTCCTATGGAGGGTGTAACTTTTATAGATAAGATAAGATTTATTAATTTAATTTAGATGTTTATTAAAGGAAATGATCCCTATCCTAGATTAACCAAGTCCCCACAAGGAGTGTCTAGAGGAATTATGAGAGACAACCTTCCATAGTCATAACATAATGTTGTATTATTGATTATGAAATATCTTACTTGTAATGGTCAATTTATAGTGTTCAGTGGAGATGCCATGCAACTTATTCTTCACCTATTAAAATGAGCTACTAGAGAAGAATATAAGGTAAAAATTCCATCTTTCCTTCATAATGCCCTAATCAATGTTTCTCAAAAATTAAAAAGATGTATTGTGTCTATCTAACACCATGGGTTGGTTACCCTCGTCTATCAACATTATTTCTTGTAAAACCCTAGGGGTAAAAAGAATTGGTCCTCTTTTCTTCATAAATTATCATAAATTTATATCAAGAAAACACCATGCCCTACCTCTTCCCCTTTTACCACATTACATATTGATGAAGGCCCATCTTCAGTTCCCTCAGCTCCGAATATGTTGCACTAAAGATTAAAAATACAAATGGGAATTTCTTCAAACAACCCTAATCTTCCAATCAAGCTCTAATGTAGTCATTATCTTATTATGAAAAAATAAGAAGAATATGTACAAGAAACTAAGACTTTAGGAAGCTTAATATCTCTTATAGACATTACATATACTGAACATGTTGTTGAAGAAAAAACCCATGAACAAGAAATTATATTTGAAGAAGAAACTCTTTTATAAGAAATTGTGACTCAAGAAGTATAATGACCATTGCCTTGTATAGATGATAAGGTTAAAGCACCATTAATAGAAAAAGGTCCATCTTTCCCTCAACCTGCTAATGAATAAGAAGAATTATAGCATGTGATGGCTTTATCTTGGCATGAAGAAACAATCCAATAGCAACAAGCAGAATTGGATTTCCTTCATTAAAAATTACAAGGTAAGAACCTAAATATTTCCAAATTTGAATGAATATTTGAATAATCTATCATTAGAGCTAGAGAACAAGAGGTAATTCTTATAGTGATGAATGTTGAATAGACTAGATTACATAATATGATGTTTTCTCAAACTCAAGAATTGGGTGCTTTACAAAATTCTCTTGCCATTAAGTATACATAAATTATTGATTTGAAAAAGGTTGATGTTGATAAAAATAATCAGATTAATAATCTAAGATATTCTATTTTTTATATAAATGCATTGATTATTCAACACACTAATAGAATAAGAGAGTTAACCACTCAAAATATTAAATTACAAGCCTATATACGATAAATGTAGAGAGAGACAAGAGAAATAATAGTCTAAACTAAGTACCTACAAGAATTGTTCCCTTCTTCCCCATTCCACTCCATGAAATGATCTCAGTATGGAATAGAACCTAGCACAAAATTTAGAATTTGAAAGAAGAAATGATAATATTAAAGAGGAGTCTCATTAGCAATTGGAAAAATCTCAAGTAATTATAAAAATCTCATACCTCCATCTAGATTATTTGTGCAATTTATGATAAATTTTTAGCTTATAGACAACCTTCCTCTATCTCTATTCTTTTTCTCCATGAGAAATTCTATAAGTGGTAGATACAACTAATTTATCTTATCTTTTCTCACATTATTGAAGATGAGCACATGTTTATGGATGTCTTTCTCAAAAGTACTGAAGAAATACAAGATGTAATTTATGAATTATATATTTTTTAAATGTTTTTAGGTTATCAATCTGATTTTATAATAAATATATTTGTTGGGGAGACATAATTGTGTGCCTTCCTCTCTACTTTGAAGAACTAGATAGCATAGATGTAAGCCAACAATAAATTTTTTGAATTGTAAAACACTATTGGGATTTGTATGAGACCTCAATTTCTATAGGTACAGAAGCTTATTGCTACTTTTCAACCAATGTACCAAATGTATATGAATAATAAATACCATGAGTTATTGAGATCCAATATTATAGATTTTAGAAATTTTATGAACCAATATTCTATCAATGCCATCAATGCCAGCATTGCTAGGTGGGAGACTTTACCTATTGATTTAAAGAGTAGGGAAGTCTTGACCCCCACCACCATTAGATGGAGTCTTAAGAGAGCCCAATAAATTATAAAAATTATCACTCAGCTATTAGATAAAAGAGGTTTAGATGTATGGATTGGAATAAGATTCAAACCTCCAATAATTTTTTATCCTTTGTCTCCATGGTAGAGTTGGCACAATCAGATAGAAGTTAGTTGAGTTTTAGGCTTGGCTACACATAGTAGTTAAAGATTTTGGATTCTTGCCCAGAGGTCACCATGATTGGAGGCACCATTCCTAGATTTATGATCTTAATCAGTAGGTATAATCAAGAATTCTGGATTGAAGACCATTTATCCCACTTTTTACAAGAGGACTTGAAAAAATTAAATTATGGGGGAGAAGTGATGATTATTTCATGTAGTTCAACATATCTAATACAAACTATCCATAAGTGTTGCCTTTGGTTACATATTATATTATATTTAATAGTTAAGGTCTTATCTAAGAAGAAAACAAATGCAATCTATCTTTTGTTTATATGTAATACGTTATTAATTCTTTACCTTGTTATTGTGTCTAACTTAGATGAAATAGCATAGTTTTGTGTATAGAAACACATCCCAATGGTAAGATAATTTTGAGAAGACATCAAATAGTTTTGGGAAACTCTTTTTAGATAATTTTGAGGATTCAACGAATAAGCTCTAAAGATCTGATGCTCTAAAGATGCTCTAAAAGTGATCTAAATATGATCTAAAGGTGATATAAATACCTATATAATATGCTCTAAAGATGTCTAGGCATGCTTCAAAGACCTATACAGAATGCTAAAAAGATACCTTGGCATGATCCAAAGACATCCAATTGGATCCTACTGATTGAGATAGTGATTCTAAAGATATATTTTGTATAAATAGACTTTCTATAATTAGATATCTTATTTTAGACATTACCATTTATGTTAATGGCCTAAAATGGTCTAGATATATTTATACTTATATTTTGTAAAACTATATAAGTATCTTTGGATATATGTTAGCTATTTTCTATCTATTTTTAGTTTATTTAGTTCTAATGCCTTCCTAAAAGTGTGGGATGTGATTCCTAGAATGTATATATTTTTAATAAGAATATTTGGGCATTTTGATCACCAAAATTTTGTACGCTATGAATATATGTTGAAATATGCTTAAATACATGTCTCCTTCTCATTCTAGTTAGTGAGAAGTAGTAAGAAATTGGTGAATTAGAAAGATATTAAAGTTATAAATTAGAATAAACATTTCATATCTGTATGTGTTAATTTTAATGAAATAAAGTTTAACATTTTGTTTTATTACTGAGTAAATTAGTTCATGTTTTGAGAAAGGAGTAAGGGTCCACTTCTCTCCAAGGATCAAGATAAATTAGTAATTTTTAGTTTATAGCTTAGAAGTATTTATTTAATTCATGTATGTTTCATTTACTATAGATTATAATTTATTTTTAAATACAAGAGTGATTTATTTTAAATGCAAGTGTAATTTCCTTTTCAAAATCAAGTATGAATTTCTTTTAATACAAGTGTGTTTCATTTACATGCAAGAGTTATTTAAATTCAATTACAAGCAAGTTTTATTTATGCAAGAGTGTGTCTTTCAATTAAAGTAAGTTTTTTAATTCATCTCATATTTAGAATTTATTAGAAATCATTTAAGTGACAATAGATAACATTCTTAGATTCTTGAATATCACACTATCCTACCTAGTTAGGTAAGTCGAGTGAGGACATCATATGTCTTATGCCATATGTTTAATTTATAGATGTTGATGGTGTAAATAAAAATAGGTTATATATAATTAACAAACAATTTAAATTTACCTTTTTACCAACTAGAGTTAAATTCTTATTTAGTATTTTTAGGATTTAGAAATCATAGTAGAAGTAAAACCCCCCAAATAGAGAACTGTACAACTCCAATATAAAATAGTCTCATTACATATAGCCATTAAACACTAGCCATGGCTGAAAATTATTCCAATATATTTATTGGTTAAATGAGAGGTATAACAACAACCTATCATTTTCCAAAACTTGATTAATAAAAGGCAAGGGAAAGTAGTCTCTCATAGTGGCTTTATTTAGTTCTCTGTAGTCTACACGACTCTTCATTTTACATTATTTTTAGGCATGATGAATAGATGTGAAACCCATTAACTATCATATATGTGATAAATATAACCAACTTTTAATATTTTTTCTATTTATTTCTTAACAATTTATTTCAAGGTTGGGTTAATCCTTCATTGTAGTTGTCTGACTAGTCTAACATCTTTAGTGTAGATGTGATGTGTACAAACACTGATATGTATACCTTTCATATCATTTTAATCCCAAACAAAATATTTTATGTGTTTTACTAATACGTCAAACACTTTTCTTTCCTACTAGTCAATTAACCAGTTGTTGATATTCAAAATTTTACCAAGTTAGATTCTAATCTATTTAGTGCCTTAAACAATGGAATTTAATTGTTTGTATTCACTCATCAAGGTATTCAATGGACATGTATGTGATAGTAACATATGAAGTATAGCTACATCCTTGTAAAAATTTTCATTTATGGAAAGCATATTGGTCAATGGATAATGAAAATTATGTAAAAATGAATTTTGCTCATTTTGAGCCCAGTCAACTATGGATTGTTGAATGTCTTGTAGACCAAATATCACGTTTGGTGATCTTATGGCATTTTTTAATTCTCAATAATGGAGGTGGTTTATTCTCATTCATGATTTTTCATCTTTGGAGCATAATTATTAGACTTCCAAGTTAAGATACTAGTCTTTGGAGCTAAGATGCTAGTCTTTGGAGCTAAGATACTAGTCTTTGGAGCTAAGATACTAGTCTTCAGAGATAGGCTATTGCTATTTTGATATATACTTTCATAATTTGGAGAAAAACTATCAAACTTCAAAGAAAAATTGTCAAGCATCAGATAGGCTTTCTTGGTCTATATCTTTTGTATTTGTTTCAAAAACTCTTAGACATTTTCTTTGACTGTAACCATGGTTAAAAAAGACACACTAGTCTAGTTTCTTTTAGGATGATCTACCCATATTTGTTCAAAAATACCCATTAAATTTATAGTAGGTGGATAGAGAGATATTTGTTTAGCATGAATTTCATTAGAAAAGGTCATGTTTCTAGATCTACAGTCAATTTATGATACAACTGTAGCTAACCAAGGTCTACCAAGAATGATTAGATATCTTACCCTCTTTAGTTTAGGTTGAAAGATCATCAAATAAATAAGGTATTCCCAAGATTTTATGGTGACTGGTACATTCTCTATGGCTCTTTTAGGGGTAGCAATGGATTGATCTACCATTTATAATATTATAGTGGTAGGTTGAATCCATGTGAGAGATAAAGCATCTATTATATTTGTAGTTATTATGTTGATGGTAACACCTAGATATACAAGCATATTTGTAATGGACTTGTTCTCAATTGTCATAGTCATCATCAGACTATCAAGATCTCTATATTTAGGAACAAGTAGTTTTTTACTAGTAAATCAACAATTTTGCATGTTTCCTAAATTATTTTAGGATACTAATTCTTTATTCATGGTGCTTTGATTTATAATCATTTAGTGATTTTATTTAACTTAGGAATATCTTTAATGGATCTTAGAATTGGAATTTATATCTTTGTCTCTTTTAATCCATGCATCAATTCAAAATCTTTCCTAGGTTTCTCTTCCTTAAGTCTCTCAAGAAATGGAACAACATGGGGATCTTGAATTGTGGTTGGTGTGGTTATGGATTATACCTTTTTTTTAGTTTGTTCTTGGACTATAGGTGGCTTTAGAATGTTTTCATCATTGGAAATTTTAGTTATGGTAATGGGTGAATCTCCTACTACCCTCCTTGATATGATTTGAACATTATTATATTAACATGAACCATTTGCAATATTACTTTCTTGATTAGCTCTATAAACATGTGTATTTTGCCTATTATTAGGATTTGCCACTGGTTTGATAAGTAATTTTGGTTGGTTAACTTGTTGCTTAATTGGTGATGTGGAGGTTATGAAGGCATCAAGGCCTATTATATAGGAAATTTTCTTTATGTCTAATATTGTTTATTTGACTATTGAGGTGGAGATTGTTGTACTAATCTGGTTTTTGGTTATATTGTTATGTCTAAGGTTTTAAAGGGTTTTGAAACATTCACAACAATTGTGGCATCCATTATTGAGCATCCTATGGTTGTGGTTGTTGTGTTCCCCATATTGGTAGTGTGACTTATTCATTTCATAGTGCCATCCATGGATTGGGAGGAAATTTGGGGTCAAATTAATTTTGAGGTTGGGAGTACTAGTCTCCTTATCTTTGGATAAAGTTTACTTCCTCAACTATGTATGATGCTTGTTTTACTTATTTCATTATATTATGAAGGTGTTTGTAATTCTTGGTGTCATGGTTTAGGTCAAAAATACCACATACCTTTATTTTGTCTAAAGGTAAATCTTTTATCACATGTTTGAGTTTGCATCTAGGACAATATATTTATAAATGTTTAGTGTTTTTAGTATTGGTTTTTACTTTGAGGTCGTCTAAGGTAGATGTCAATTATAATAGAATTTTTGTATTGAAATTATCAAATTTTTCCATTAATTAGCCATCTTCAGGTGACTTTCCTAACCTTGATTTCATTATGCTAGGTCTTATCCTAGATTAGTTAATAGACAATGTTAAAATTTGATAAAAAGTATATTTCTTAATGTCACCCTTTCCCATTAGGTTAAAAACATTATATGCATCATCATCTAAACCTTTAAAAAATACTATTTTAACAACCTCCTCATTGAGTTGGTAACCACTCCTCTTATGGGTAAATATAAACCTATCAAAGTAATCTTCTAAGGTTTCATATTTATTTTGTTTGATCTTGAAAAAATATTCCTTCCATTCTCTAATTCTTCAATAATCTAGATATTTGTCTATAAATGTAGTTTACATTTCATCCCAAGTGGTTATACAATTACCTTTAAGGCCCATGAACTATCTCATGGTTGCATCCTTGCGTGTAGATGGGAATAATTTCAACTTTTGATTATCGGTGACATAATCATATGTTTGGTAGAGAACTTGAAATTCAAAGAGGAAATGATCTAGATCCTCTAATTATTTACCTATAAAATTAGGTAAAATAGATGGTGAAATATTTTTCATGAAAGTTCTATCATCAAGAACTAAGCTGATTGGTCAAAAAAAAATTATGTCATATTAGGGTTATCAATCAAGGTTTTCTACATGTGCATGTTCATCTCCCATATTTTATTCCCAACTTTGGCTATCAATCTAATCTAGATTATCTTATTTGATTCTCAACCTATGGTCTATCTCAAGAGGATAATATTTTTTTGTGACTAGATCTTCTTCTTGTATAACTTTTGGATCAAATTTGACTATTCTAAAAAGGAGATTTTTAGGATCAATTCTTCTTATAGGAGAAGATGTTCTAAATAGGATTATTTTTATAGGATCTATTTGTGAGGATGAACCTTGTTCAAGAGAGGAATCATAATAAGTCTATACCTAAATTTCAATTGCCTTTATTTCACTTACTAATCTTTCCATCAAGGATTAGATCCTCTCTTGTTCTTGATTTATCTGGGATCTCTTAGAGAAAAATCATCCTTGATAATATCTTGGGAAATTCATAAATCTAAAGAATCCTAGATTGTTTTTGCATTTTTTATTTTTTTATGAATATTTTTGAATTTCCCTATATAACTCTAATTTAAGATATCACTAACACTTATCAATGAGTCCCTAGAAATGGTGACAAAAATGGTAAGTTTGTATTACACCTCTCATTTAAACAATCAATGGATTGGTGTCATTTTCAACCAGGGCCAACGTCCAAGGCTATATGCCATGAGACCATTAGATATTTGAGTTTGTATTTCACTATTTAGGGGTTCTACTCTACTATGATGTTTAAATCCTAAGGATAGTAAATTATACTCTGACTCTATTTTATAGAAAAGTAAATATAAAATGTTTGTTAGATGAATATCTCTTATGGCATTCACACCATCAACATCTAAAACTTAAACATCTAGCATAATACATGGTATCATCACTCAACTTACCTAGCTAGGTAGGACACTATGATAATCTTGAATGTGAGGATGTTGTTTATTGTCACTTAAAATCCTAAAAAAAATTGAATATGGAGATGAGTTAACAAACTTTACTTTCTATAAAATTGAAAGACACACTCTTGCATAAAGAAAACTCACTTGCATTAAATCAAAACAATATTTGCATGTAATGGAAACACACTTGCATTTAAATAAATTCACTCTTTTCTTTGAAAATAAAATAACACTTTACATTTAAAAGAAATCACTAAATTTAAAAATAAATTACACTTTGAAGTAAATGAATTATACCTAGATTAAAGAAATACTTCTAAACTATAAACTAAAAGTACCAATTTGTGTTGATCTTTAGAGAGAAGTGGGCCCTTGTTCCTTCCTCACAACAGGAACAACTTTAATCAGTAATGAAAAAGAATACTAAACTTTATCTCATTATCAAAGTAACATGTACAGATATATGAAACTACACTAGAATGCTTCTTTTGATTTCTTGTTATAAATTATTGACTAACAAATTGATTAACTAACTTCTAACTCTCTATAATGAGGAGACATTTATTTAAATCATATCTCAACATCTATTCACAGAATTCAAAATTTGGTGATCTAAATGGCTAAATTTTCTTATTCAAAATATAGACGATCTAGAAATTAGATCCCACGCTTATAAGAAGGCATTAAAACTGACTCAACTAAAAATATATGGAAAATAACTAACATAGATTTGAAGAGATTATATTTATAGACACCTAAAATTTCCCACCAATGGCTTCATGTTGGATTTTAGACCAATTCTTACCAAAATTTTCAAATTAAGCTTAAGAATCACTAAACATCTCAAATTTGGATTCATAACATGCAACTTGGCCTATAAACCAATTATATGGGAAAAATGCACACATGAATTAAATCAAATCTTGTAAAATACTAAAAATCCTAAATAAAATTAATTAAAATGTTAAACCTAATTAAATACCTAGTTGAATTACCCATGAACAATTAATGCAATTATAAAAAAAGAAATTCAAAAATCTAGAATATCCTAGGAATTCGTATTTGTCTTTTGTGAGTTGTCAAATATCCAAAAATATCTCAACATTATTCATTGCTAATCATGACCATTTGACATATTTTAACTCTATGAGGGTTAATTAACTCACTAAGGTTAGGTTTGAACTGTTTCCAAGATTAAATTACACTATAACTCATTTTGAGTTAGGGTTAGTTACTAAACTTATAAATACAAGCATTTGCCTCTTCATTTAGAGAGCTTGAGCATAGTAAAGTTATAATGTAGGATTTGGTGCATGATTTAGAGCTACAGTGTTATAATGCCAAAATCACAAGCCAAGACATCAAGCCATATTATATCAAGACAACAATGGTGCTAAGGAGAGAAGGAGCCACACAAATCCATTTGCCAAAGACTCTTTGAACACAAGTCAAGCAAACCAAATAAACACTATCACATCCCAATTTCATCCTATGACAAATAAACCTTTAATAATGGATTAGTATGGTCATTATCTAATTACCATTGTTTTGATTTGAGAATTTTGACATTTACTGGCATGAGAAATTGGTATTATTGATTAATATACATTGTGTGAAAATTATATTTTGATTACTTTATTCATTGAGGATGTATAATTGTTACTTTTGCATCATTGGTTTATGAGGACTTAGGATAACTACCTACTTCTTGTAGGGTAGATGTAGGATAAGTCCTACTCTCAGAGCTTGATGAGAGAGAGAATCATCAAAGAGGATTGGCTAGATGGAATGATTGGAGGAATATCAGTGGAAAATGTTACTAGCCTTGCACACATGCACAATAGATATTAAAGGATATTTGCATTAAAATGTTAGTGTGTATTGCTTGTGATAATTTGTGTGTGTGGAATTAATGTTAGTATGCATTAGATTTACTTTCTAATTTATTGAATTTTTGAATATTAAACCAGAGAATAAATATTAATACTAATAGATATAATAGTTATATAAATAATTATCTTTCAAATAAAAAAAGGGTAGTTAATGACATAATTAGCATTATAAAGATTATTTTCCTTAAAATTAAAATTATCTATGTAATGTACTTGGAAATTAAGAAAATAGAGTTTAATATTATTTTAGTTGAATTAACATGTTTTGACATTAGTCTAATGAACTAAAGTGAAAGAAAAAAAATTAATGGAAGTTAATAAATTTAAAAGTTGAGTTTAGGTAATCTTTAATAACATGTAGGAATTTATTTTAAAATTAGGAAATAGATATAATTGTTTATTGAGTTAAATTATCCTCCTAGATACATTCATAAATTAAATCAAAATTTAATAAATGAGTCAACTTAATTATAAATTAAGTAAATTAAAAGAAGATTACTTATGGATAGAAAAGTGGAAGAGAGAATGCATGCAAAAGTGGGTGGTGCAACATATGAAGAGAAAATAGTCTTATAAATTAAGGAGAAGGCTGGGAGAATGAAGGAGATAGATAGAGAGACATAAAAGAAAAGAGGATAACTTGGAAAAAGGTAAATTTGAGAAGAGAAAGTAAAAATATTCAACAAATTCAATGTAAGTTTTGTAATTACTTTTCTTGTATGTTACTTTACCCAGGCTTATGTTTCAATGTTTAAAGTTAGATTTTAAATTAAAAGTGGTTGTGTCCCTTTGTGTATGTGTGTGTGTGTGTGTGTGTGTGTGTGTGTGTGTGTGTGTGTGTGTGTGTGTGTGTTTATTTATTTAAAACCTATCTATAAATTTAAAGGAGGTGTATTGGAATTTTAGTATAGAGTATTATGCTATTTAGGTAGCATTGAATACTTTTAAAACTACATTATGATATAACTAGTTTGAATTTTATTCTATGAATCCTACATTTTAATTGATTCTACATCAGCTTCCAAAAGAATATGATAACTCAACAAAAATCATTGAACATATCTAATAGCAAGTCCATGTCATCCTATATAAAACCAATGCCCAATATAAGTAACACCATTATCAAAATTGGGTGCCACTCTAATACAAGGTTGGTGGTAGAGTATGATTACACTTGCATAAAGAAAGAGTTAAAGGTTCTCACCTAATTATGAGACCTCTTTATTGTGGATGTGGGAAAATACACATTGAGCTTGATATTACATTATACTTATATTTACTTCTTGATTTTAATCTGGAGCTTATATGTTCATATTTTCCAACCTTGCTAGATATACCAACTACAACAAAATAACTCTAGCAAGAGGATTTGAACTCCTGTTATCCCAAATTTGTGTAGCGGCAGAATAGTTTTAGGATTGTGTGTAGAGTTATGAATCCCTCCCTCTAATATGAGGGTAAGACTACCTATAAGTTTATCTCACAAGTATTTCATAAGGTCTTTTCTAGGAATAGTTTTCTCAATTTATTTATTGTGAAAGTCTTAAATATCTTATGATTTCACAAGGTATTTATGACAGAACTTATTACCAAAATTAAAGATGCTATATAAAATATTGACACTATACACTTAAATGATTTGGGTTTAATTTTTTATTTTCTTAGGGTTCTCATGAAATATACCTAATTATGCTATTTGGAAATTTAAGGAAAAATTATGTCTAAAAAACAATATCAAGTATTTGTTGTAAATTGCTAGGTCACTATTGAGATTTATTATTTAAATTGCCAAGCATGAAATGAAGTCATTATGTATACAAAATTAGATAAGCTAATTTAAATAATGAAATCATTGGGTATTAACTTGGAGTTGCCCAGCCTAAAATAGAAATGCCAAGTCAGTTATTTATGCCCTGATATGGTATGTCATTGGTTGTGTATTTAATTGCAAATCTGATTTAAGCATTGAGTTAAATTATTATAATTTATGAGTTTTATTTTTTAACACCATGACATAATTAAAACACCTAGCTTAAGATCAAAAATCACGGAGTTAGTAAATATAAATAATTCATTTAAGGAAATATTGGGTTGTCAATATGAAACATTTTGCGTAAAACCTTAGGGTCAACTCATATTTAGAGAAGAGTTGAGTTAAATTAGGTCTAAATCAAAAATGTAGGTCATTAGTTGAAAGTTGAATATTAAATTGAAATGTTAAGTTAATTTTGTTAGGTTGTGGAGCTAATAGCTTCAATTGTTTGCAGACATGGAGGAGGTTGCTGAGTTCCAGAGAAACCAATATCGACAACGCAACCAATGTCGGTCATATTCAGTGCAAAGGGCAACCAACATCGGCAAGAGTCAGCCGACATCAGTCACCTCCAAATAGATAGGGACTGATGTCAATCGCCTGTGCGGTTTCATAACTGTTCGTTGCAACGAACAATTAGTTTGTTGAACTGATTGTTTGCATGTAAAGACTATTTTGAGTCTTGAGTTGCATGTCTAATTATTGTAAATTAGAAGTCTAAGTTATTGTTTAGTATGGGATCTATTTATAGACCCATTGGCATGTATTTTAATTAGAGCAATAGAGGAAGGCAAGGTAGATCCTTCCAATTGTAAGAACAGGTTGATCTGCAGGTTGTTGCAAGATCAAGGAGAAGTTCTACATGTGTAAGTAAGATCATTTGAGTTGTAGGTTGTTGCAAGTTCATGGGAGATCTACTTGAAGTAATTTGAGTACTTGTGTACTGGTAGTATTATTACTGACTAGTTGGAGGTGAACAACAACTCTGTGTTTGAGTTGTGTGTTGGGACCATTTCTGGTAGGAGAGAAAACTCTTGATTAAGAATTATTGGGAGCCCTTGAGGTGCGGGAAGCCTCACAGAGGTGGAAGAAGAAGTGGCATCTTCTTTATGTATTTTATTTCTAGATGAGTATTAATACAAGATTGTGTATTGTCTCTCATATTTGGTGTCATTTGTGAATTCTAGTTACTTGTTGCTTCTGGTATAATTCCGCATTTAATTGCTTATACAAGGTAATCATATGTACTCTTATTGAGAGGAGTTGGATCCTGACAAGTGGTATCAAAACTTTATGTTCTAGATTCCTTACAATTGGTATCAGAGTTTTTGGTTGGGTTACTAATAGGTTGTATCAGATCTAGTTAGTGTTTGTTGATTACAGGTCACTCACATGGGTTTCTATTTGAGTGGGAGTATAGCAATGACAAAAGAAAGTAAGCTACAAATGGAGAAGTTTAATGGCAAGAACTATCAATTATGGAGGATGTAGATAGAATATTATCTGTATTAGAAAGATTTTTACTTACCATTAGGTGGGGTTACATGCAAGCCCTTGGATATGAAAGATGAGGAATGGAATGTTCTTGATCGGAAGGCTCTAGGAATTATAAGGTTGAGCCTTGTATCATCTGTGATTTCCAACTTATCATAGGCTAAGACAATGGTAGAGTTGATGGAATCTTTGGCAAATTTATATGAAAAATCCTTAGCTTTGAATAAGGTATTTCTTATGAAGCAATTATTTAATTTGCAAATGTTGGAAGGTGGATCTGTACATAGTCATCTTAGTGATTTCCATGGTTTGGTAAACAAGTTAAATTCAGTCAATATTATTTTTGATGATGAAATTAAGGATCTCTTAATCTTATGCTCATTACCTAAAAGTTGGGAGAGTTTGGTAATGGTAGTTAGTAATATTGTGTCTGCTTCAAAAATCTTAAAAGTGGATGATGTTGTGAGTGTAATCTTGAATGAAAAAATTTGCAAGAAAAGCACAAGTGAATCATCATGGAATGCTTTGAGTGTTGAAAGCAGAGGAAGGCAAAAAGAGAAGATAGAGCATGGGAGATCAAGGTCAAAGATAGGCAGGAAATCTAAGTCTAGGTATGGCAGAATAACATGCTGGAAATGTGGAAAGCAAGGGCATGTAAAGAGAGATTGATGGGTGAATGAAGATCAACATGAAGGACATGAAGAAGTAGATGTTGTAGATTTTGTGTAATATCCCCTATCCAATAGGGAATATAGAAATACAAAATCTCTGATACCACTGTAATATCCCCAACCAATAGGGACTATAGCAAGAACAAAATCTCTGAACAAAGATATGATTTTGAAAAATATCTTCAAATAAATAAATCTACCACAATATAATCTCTCAATAGCAAATCAAAGATCTTATCACTTGTTCTAATGATTAAAATTACAGTCCTCTCTCATGCATATAAAAGAATATTAAAATATTGTCTTAAGAACCTGATTACTCTAGCAAACTGGAAATAAACTTGCAATTTGGACTGCTCAGGTTCACTGTGTCGACACATAGTCACCGATGTCAGTTATAAGGGTGTCATTAGTTGATAAACTACCATCGTCAGTCTCTATTGGTCGGCTTCTCTACCGATGTTAGTCTATAGATAGTCAATGTTAGTCTCTATGATCCTTGTGATGCTATCAACCTGTGGCAGAATAGTACTAATTTACACAAATCTGTACATATTTCGTATAGGAGAAAATAGAATCTAGTGCGGCCTGAATGCTGAATTCCTAAATTGAAGAAATATGGCTAATACAAAAGATCTATATTTGGGTAATCTAAATCAAAGCCCTAATGAAATAAATACCTAAAATAATATGATAACTTTTGTGTGAAGTTATCTCTCAACCCTGTAAATCTCTGTGATAACTTCTATATGAAGCTATCTCTCAATTTGGCAATAAATCGGTTGATCTTGCACAACCTTTGAATCGCACACACTAAAGAGTGAACATTCTCCAATGTAAATGGAATCTTACAACCCTTGGCTCAGTTTTCATAGAAGAATTATTCAAAATCAATAGTCAATAATCAATGGATAATAATCAATAATTTGCCTCCCATGAGAAACCCTTATACCCTCAAAAAGATATGCTTGCCCTAATTATGGTTTTCTTAAATTAGAATTAGGGTTTCTAAATTAAAATTAGACCAAATAATTAATATTTGATTAAATCAATCAAATATTAATATCTCCCTCAATACATGTCAGATCCTCAAACCATCTGAAGCTGGTGAATTAGGGAGTGATTCCGCACATGATCATGCCAAAATAAGGGTGCTCCACTACATGTCAAAAGTCCCTAAATAATAGGAGCTCAGGCAAATGTCTTTGAAAGAGCCTGAATGAAAACCAACTATAGAAATTTTTCTGATCGAAGCCAAGCCAATCTCCATCATGACCCTCTATCCATCTTCTCAGCTTACGAGGCTCACATAATAGGCTAATCACCAACTCTGAAGATGTCACTTAAAAAGGGGACATGACAATCCGCCCCTCCTAAAATTGCTTGTCCCCAAGCAATCTCAGAACAATGAACTACTCAATCCACCTGGATCCCAAATGTAGTCATGATCTACACTAATGACAAGAAACACAAGCTCCCACAATATCCTCTGAAGTATGACCAAGAGGAATCGATAATCAAACTGGTGAATGAAACTTAACCAAACTCCAAGATTACAAATACCATGTACAAATTCCACCATGCTATGCGGAAGGCACACTCCAACTCTACAACAAATCCCAAATGGGACTACACTAAGTGTGGAGAATCCACACACTATACCTCTACGGTGATCAACATATCTCATCAACTCCTGATCTAAGTCATGCACCGCCAAACTGTCAATCACAGCACCTATCACCATATCAGGTTGACTACTATGCTTGACTGTAGCACCCAACTCAACTAAATGTAACATCAATAGAAATGTACCAATATTAGCATCGAGGATAGATATATGCTCATCCCCACTATCTCTAAGAATCTTGACCATGGGCACCCTTGTGTCCCCAAATAACACACCCTGTGACTGTACCAACTCTGGTAAAGATTGAAGTCGCTCTAACTCCATGGTCACCTCAGCCAAATGAAACTGTGACTCCTCGAAAGCCAACTGCATACTCTCAAGAATCTCAGAGGTCACCTCGAGCTACTGAGTAAGCTCACTCACCTTATCTTCCTTGACCAATAATGCATCATATGCTATGCTGCCCCACTCCATAAGATAATCTTTATCAACTACCAACTGCATATAATCCTATCTCAAAATCTAGATAGTCTCCCATAAAGAGTGGATCTCTATCAAGGACAAATAACTACCTCCCTGCTCAATTCTAGTAGGAGAACCCCATCCATAAATTTCTAACAACTGACGAGCAGCATCAAAATGCTTGCAAGTGGTAGCAATGTCTCACTCACTAACTCTCAGCTGACTAGACACATGGTGGCACTGGCTAGATTGTCTCCTACAATCTTCCTCTGATGCACGGTCTAAAAGAGTAGACTCAAAATCACTGGTCTCTGGTGTACTACCATCCATACTCTATGAATCAACTCCATAGCTCATATCAACATACAGAGTATCAAAAACTATAGCATCATTGTCCAACTCCTCCATACTGAAAGAAACTACTGAGGAAACTAAGTCCTCAAACTGTCCACTACATTCTCTTGGGTGTCATCTACAATAATCGGATCCTGGGACTCTTCTAAAATCTCTACCATATCTGAGAGATCATCAACACTCAGTGTACTAACATTTGAGCACACCTCCCCACTCTGAATACAAGAATCAGACTCATCCTCATCTTCACTATCTCCTATCTCATAATAATCATGGGACATGCTGCTATCTTGTCTAACTAATCTGTAGTGCTCTCTCCTCAACTTAACAAAGTGATCAAAAGACAACCTCTCCTAGACTTGAGGAGTTAATAAGTCCCACTCCTCGTTCACTGTCATAAGAGTGTCCCACTATTTCTGAATACTTGAAATGCCCATGATTACTTCGCTTATTCAATGACCAATCTACCCAAACTACCCAACAGGTTGGCAAGAATTTGGCTCTGGTGTGCCCAACAAGATGGCAAGAATTTGGATCTAGTGTGCCCAACAAGATGGTAGGAATTTGGCTTTGATACCACTTTAATATCCCCTATCCAATAGGGAATATAGAAATATAAAAGCTTTGATACCACTGTAATATCCCCAACCAATAGGGACTATAGCAAGAAAAAAAGCTCTGAACAAAGATATGATTTTGCAAAATATCTTCAAATAAATAAATCTACCACAATATAATCTCTTAATAGCAAATCAAAGATCTTATCACTTGTTTAGATGATTACAATTATAGTCCTCTCTCATGCATATAAAAGAATATTAAAATACTGTCTTAAAAACCTGATTACTCTAGCAAATTGGAAATAAGCTTACAATTTGGACTGCTCGGGTTCGCTATGTCGACACACAATCACCGACATCGGTTATAAGGTTGTCATTGATCAATAAACTGCCATCATCAATCTCTGTCAGTCTGCAGATGGCTGATGTTGGTCTCTGTGATCCCTGCGGCACTGTCAACCTGCAACAGAATAGTACTGATTTGCATGGATCTGTATGGATTCCATATAGGAGCAAATAGAATCTAGTGCAACCTAAATGCTTAATTCCTAATTTGAATAAATATGGCTAATACAAAAGATCTATATCTGGGTAATCTGAATCAAAGCCCTAATGAAATAAATACCTAAAATACTGTGATAACTTTTATGTGAAGTTATCTCTCAACCTTGTAAACCTCTGTGATAACTTCTGTATGAAGCTATCTCTCAATTTGGCAATAAATCAATTGATCTTTCACAACCTCTAAATCGCACACACTAAAGAGTGAACGTTCTCCAATGCAAATGAAATCTTAGAACCCTTGGCTTAGTTTTCACAGAAGAATTCTTCAAAATCAATAGTCAATAATCAATGGATAATAATCAATAATTTGCCTCCCATGAGAAACCCTTATACCCTGAAAAAGATATGCTTGCCCTAATTAGGGTTTTCTTAAATTAGAATTAGGGTTTCTAAATTAAAATTAGACCAAATAATTAATATTTGATTAAATCAATCAAATATTAATATCTCCCTCTTTACATGTCGAATCCTCAAACCATCTGAAGCTAGTGAATCAGGGAGTGATTCCACACATGAACATGCCAAAATAAGGGTACTCCACTACATGTCAAAATTCCCTAAATAATAGGAGCTCAAGTAAATGTCTCTAAAAGAGCCCAAATGAAAACCAACTATAGAAATTCTATTGATCGAAGCCAAGCCAATCTCCATCATGAACCTCTAACCATCCTCTTAGCCTACGAGGGTCGCATAATAGGCTAATCACCAACTCTGAAGATGTCACTTAAAAAGGGGTCATGACATTTTGTTGCACAGGATGCTCTGGTATGTTCCTTGGATAAAGTAAAATCTTGGGTTTTAGATTCTAGTGCCTCTTTCCATGCATCCCCAAATAGGGAATTTTTTCATGAATATGTCTAGGGAGACTTTGGAGAAATTTATTCAGGGGATGGTAAGCCTTGTTAAATGGTTGGCAAAGGGAAAGTGAAGCTAAAATTGCAGACGGGTAACACATGGGTGTTGAGGGAGGTCATGCATGTCCCAATCCTGAAGTAGAATTTGATTTCTATTAGAAAGTTGGGTGATGAGGGTTGTATATTAACTCTCATAGTGGACTCTTGAAAAGTTTCTAAGGGTGCACTTGTTGTATCAAGAGGTAAGAAAGTAGGTGCGCTTTATCTATCTACTTGTAATACTAATTCTCCTTATGGTTTATCTACTTTAGCTGTAGATTTGAAGATGTGGCTTAATAGGCTTGGTCACATGAATAAGAAGGGGATGCGTGTTCTTGAGTCAAAGGTTATGCTTTCAAATTTGAAAAGCATGGATCAAGATTTTTTTAAGCAAAAGAAGAAAGTGACATTTCTTGAGAAATTTGATGTTTGTGACAAGAATAGGAAAGCCTTGGTTTTTAAAGAGAAAATGATAGACAGAGATCAGTGCAAGGGGTTGAAGAATTTTGAGTAGAGCAAGGTTGATTTAGACAGGGTTTTGATCCAAAAAGAGCTCACAGGTAAAGGTCATCGCTCATAAGTAAAACACAGAGACCGACGTCAGTTAGAAAACTAACGTCGACATCCAGATAGGGACCAACATCATCTATGTGCAGCCTAATGCCAGTGACTTTGAACAAATAAACACTGGCATCGGTCAAAGAACTGATGTCAGTGATGAGGCAGTCACATAGAACTGACGTCAATCAAGTGCAGACTATAATGTGATCGACATCGGTCACTGAGATAGATTTTGGGTGGACAACAAGCTGTCAAGGAGTCTCAAATGCCCATATGGAGGACTAAAAGGGTAAGTAAGCCTCAAATTTGTCATTTCCCTTCTTTACACTACTTGTTGCTCACTGATGGTCAAGAACTAGGAAGTTATTAAAGAAGCAGAGTAGGTAGATCCAAGAAATAGTGGGAGCTTGGCATGGATGAGGAATGTGATTCCTTGGAGAAGAACCAAACGGGAGTTTTTTGGTAGAGTTTCCATCTGGAAGAAAGCACTGAGAGATGAATGGATTTTTACAATAAAGAAGAGTGGGAATGGACACGCGAGATAGAAGGCCTGGGTATATGGTCTTGAGTAAGCTGTAGGATAATGGAGGTTTGACCATTGTGTTTCTCTTTACCAGGTTGGATAATATTAGCTACATTATCTTATTACTATATGTTGTGCTTGTTGCAGGGTCACATATGCAGGGAGTTGCTGAACTAAAGGTAAATTTAGTTCAGAGGTGTGTCATGAGGAATCTGGGAGCAGCAAGATTCTTTGGCATGAGTGTGTTCTAGGGAAATGGAAGGTCACAGGTTGATTTTGTCTCCAGATGATTGTGTGAAATTGGTTAGCATGCCGATGGTTGGACAAATCTATGAACAGTGTCCTGATTCACATAATGAGGTTAAGTGCATGGTATGTACTAGACCTGAGTTTGCCCAAGCAGTGGGTATTGTTAGCAAGTTCATGGTCAATCTGGGAAAGAAGCACTGGAGGGTAGTTTAGTGGATTCTCAAGTATATAAGAGGGACCAGCAATAGGTCGACATGCTATGCAGGGTCAAGTTCTTTTCTACATAAGTTTGTAGATGTGGATGTGGTAGGTGATTTGGATGACAGGAGGTGCACCACAAGATTTGTGGTGGCTGGTCTTCAATATTGAGCTTGAAGAGGGACACAATGCTAGGAAACAAACTAGATGATGTACAAGTATAGGTATAGGTGCAGCTGTTTATCTCCAAGTGGGAGATTGTTAGGTTGTGGAGCTAAAAGCTTCAACTATTTGCAGACATGGAAGAGGTTGTTGAGTTCTAAAGAAACTGGCATTGGTAGCGCAACTGACGTCAGTTGCCTGTGCAGTTCCAGAATTATTTGTTGCAATGAACAGTTAGTTTGTTGAACAGATTGTTTGCATGTAAAGACTATTTCGAGTCTTGAGCTATGTGTCTAATTATTGTAAATTAGAAGTCTAAGTTATTGTTTAGTATGGGATCTATTTATAGACCCATTGGCATGTATTTAATTAGAGCAGTAGAGGAAGGCAAGGTAGATCCTTCCAATTGTAAGAATAGGTTGATCTGCAAATTGTTGCAAGATCAAGGAGAAGTTCTATATGTGTAAGTAAGATCATTTGAGTTGTAGGTTGTTGCAAGTTCATGGGAGATCTACTTGAAGTACTTTGAGTACTTGTGTACTGGCAGTGTTATTACTGATTGGTTGGAGGTGAACAACAGCTCTATGTTTGAGTTGTGTGTTGGGACCATTTTTGGTAGGAGAGAGAAATCTTGATTGAGAATTACTGGGAGCCCTTGATGTGCGGGAAGCCTCACAGAGGTGGAAGAAGAAGTGGCATCTTCTTTATTGTATTTTCTTTCTGGATGAGTATTAATACAAGATTGTGTATTGTCTCTCATATTCTGTGTCATTTGTGAATTCTAGTTACTTGTTGCTTCTGGTATAATTCTGCATTTAGTTGCTTATACAAGGTAATCATATGTACTCTTATTGAGAGGAGTTGGATCCTAACAAGTGGTATCAGAACTTTATGTTCTAG
Source organism: Torreya grandis (assembly GCA_037957365.1). NCBI lineage: Eukaryota > Viridiplantae > Streptophyta > Pinopsida > Cupressales > Taxaceae > Torreya > Torreya grandis. The sequence continues at coordinate 974,246 of JARHVA010000522.1, read as the reverse complement.
ATTCCTTACAAATTTTATGTATTGTATAAGTTTGAGTATGAATTGTAGAAGTCTAATTTTAATATACTAAGCTTATGATGCAAAACACTGAAGGATAGACTTAAATAGCTAAGGCATACATATTGTGTTTTGAAAATCTAAAATTAAAAATTGAATACGTTTTGAAACACCAAGTATATTTGTGGAAACAATAAAATTAGAAATCACCCTCTATATAAATAGATAGGTGAGTACAAGTTTTGATTTTTTATGTCAAGATAATTGAATGTTAAATTTATCTAAATAACATGTTGAATAATTAATAAAAGGTTTTCAAGTTGAATTGTTGTGAAATTAAAATAAAAGATGAGTATATTATTAATACATGCATTGTAAAAGAGAATAATTATATATTCATTTAATAATTTTGAGATATTAAATGTTTAACCTTTGGTTTAAATTATAACATTAGTTCATCTTTAATTCAAGATTGAGTGTTTGGTGGAACTTTATTTTTCCTTGGAATTTCATATTACCGTTACCCCAAATTGTAGCTCAAATGAATGAGTGTAACTTACATGAGAACCTATTTTAAACTTATATATTATCTTTGACCTTTTGATCTGAAAGCAATGATGCAATGCTCACTTTACTTAGTTAAAAAAAAAATAGTAAATTTGGGAATTTTTTTCCAATAATAGTAGTTATACTTAACGCAAATAGTTGAAATTTTTCTTATATGGATTGGTTTTAGGATGTTCAAAATTTGTGAGTAAAATCTTGCAACATGTGTGTGTGTGTGTGTGTGTGTGTGTGTGTGTGTGTGTGTGTGTGTGTGTGTGTGTGTGTGTGTGTGTGTGTGTGTGTGTGTGTGTGTGTGTGTGTGTGTGTGTGCGTGTGCGTGTGTGCGTGTGCGTGTGTGCGTGTGCGTGTGTGCGTGTATGTGTGTGCGCACACACGCTTGTGTGCGTGCGTGTGCACATGTGCTTGTAATCTAAGGTTTCAATGAATTATCATGAAAACTTTTTAAACCTTGTTTTTCATCATAAATTAAAGTTAGAATATTTATACAACTTGTAATGAAATTTTATGTGTAGTTCATTTGTGAGAATATTAATATGTGCAAGTTTTTACACTCTTATAGCATAAAAATATTACATCGTGATGAGTTCTTAGATATTATGTTAGTTATGGTTGTTAGATATTGTACTACTTAGAGATGACACTTGAGATTATCAGTGATACACAAGTTGGTTTGACTTGATCTCTAGAGAGCTTGGTATCAAGTTCTTGTAATAGGTCATATTTCTGGAGGAATGTAATCATAATATGCACTGTATATTTGATTATTAGATATTATATTATCAAACCACCTATAGATGTGTCTCGTTATATTTTATTTTTGTAAAGTTGTATACGATAAATATTGTATATAGTATTTGAATTGGATGTAGTATTATTCTTTGTTATGATTTAGTTATGTTGTATTATTTGATTTTATGATATGAATGTTAAGTTATTTGTTTAATTGTTTTTAAAAGAAACAAATTCTATATTTTCTTAAGTACAACTTGAGGGATTGTTACATTTGATATCAGAGTTATGGCTCAAACTCTAGGACCTAATGAGTCCATTATCATTTTTGTATCCTTCTACTTATCAAAAAGGAGATTTGAGAATGTATGTGTGGTATATTGAGTACCCTTAGAGCATTGATACCCCCTTATAGATGTTAAAGGGTTGGGGTATCGATTGTCTCATTGGTGATGGTTATGTAAGGTGTTTGGTGGGTATGCTCATAGCTTAGTTCATGAGTTGTGAACATGATTTTCTTACCATATTCTTGATCTTTTAGATCGAACACCTTGAGTGTGATTTTGTCTTTCTTGAATAACCTTCACAATTTGTGTCTGTTCTTTGTGAGTGTTTTTTTTTAAAATCATGGAGTTATACCCACTTAGGTTTATATGTTTTATCCTTATGTCTTATATACATAAATATTATGAGTGGGAATTCTTTAAGGCCATTCTAGTTCGGTGGATATTTTCTTATAATTGAGTGTAGATGTTGTGATTTCCTTTGTATTAGGAGTTTGTTATATGGATTAGCATCATTATATTGTTTAGACTTGAGAAGAGGTGTCTTCTCTATTAGTTATCTTAGAGGTGAGTTTTAATTCCCTCACTCTTATCCTACATCATTTTAAGCTATCAAGAAGATTTATATTCTCAATATGTTGTTTTAGAGTTTTCTTTAGTGAAAAAATTTGTTTTTGAATTGTTATTTTGATCTTATTCCCTTGAGTTTATGGGGTAGTGTTTTCTAATTCTTGTTGATTCATCCTTGTGGTTATTATTTTCCTTTACAGTTGTGGAATTAGTTTATGATACTACACTTGCAAGATGGTAGGTGATAGTGATTTGGCAACTTGGATTGCGATGTTCCTTCTACCATGTAAGGGTATGTAGGAAGTTTTGGTTTTTGAGATGTTAATTCTATAATTTCTATGTGTGAATTTTTAGAGTCACTATTTTATCTAACCTATGAACTTGATTATGAGGAGTAGATAACATTGAATTTATATTAAATCTAGTTAATTATAACTATTATGATATTATACACCTTTGTTTAGACTAATAGTATTCTCTTTTTGAATCATGTTTTTTTAAAGATTAATATGTGTACCTTTTCCTAAGAGAAAGTGAGGTATATTATGTGCAGAACATCTTCTTAGTCTAAGAGGGTTGAGATAAAACTTTTTAATTATTATGTGTTAGTTGTGCAATCAAGGATAAATTGTCTCACTTGTAAGATTATAAGGATGGTGTTATCCTTGGTCTTTGTATGTTATGTTAATTATGGTATTATTTCATTTTTACTATGTATATAACACTATAGGTTAATTTTTAGGATATGATACTAGTTTTTATTTATTAGTGGCAACTTAATTCAATATCAAGATGATTGTATGATTTCTCTTGTGTGTATGTTAGTACATATGGAATATTTTAGCATATAGTATTGATTTTTATGATCTATTAAAATAAATTTGTAACCTTGTGAACCTTTTGAAGATCATATAATCATGGAGACCCAAGGAATTATTAGTGAAATAGGAACATGAGTTCTAAGTGATAGGACAGTATCCTACTTAGCTTCACATTGACTTAGTTGTTACTAAGTTGGATCCAAAAAATGGACTTGTTAAATCTAGGATTTGACAGGTAAAACATGTCAAATTTAGTTGTATGATCTTTTTTTTTGGTTTTTGTGATGATCTCATGTTTTTTGAGTTAGCATTTAAACTTTTACTAAGTTATTATTAGACTTTTCTTGTGTTTCTAGACCCTGAAGTGGTCATGATAGAACCAATCAGCATAAAGTCATTTTTGTGAAACTTATTTGGATAAAAGGGAAATGTCATAGAGTAGGGTCTTGTGGGACCAATAATCTATAATAGTGTTAGTTAGGAAAACTAGTGTAAGTTCTTCAAGTGAATTTTGCATGATATGATACATGATACTATGTTTTTATGTTGTTAAACTTTGTTTGTTAATCAGAACTTTCATTTGAATAAGAGTCATTAGGGCGATGACTAGTTTTATGGGGGGAGGATGTCACATCCTAATTTCACCCTATGTTAAATAAACCTTTAATCATGGACTAATATGGTCATTATCTAATTACCATTGCATTGATCTAAGCATTTTGGCATATACTAGTATGGGATAGTGGTATTATTGATTAGTATACATTGTGTGATAGTTATATTCTGATTATTCTATACATTGAGGATGTGTAATTGTTAGTTTTTCATCATTAGTTTATGATGACTTAGACTAACTACCTACTTATTATGAGATGAATGCAGGATAGGTCTTACCCTTGGATATTGATGAGGGAGAACATCATCAGAGAGAATTGGTTAGATGGAGTGATTAGGGAAATATCAATGGAAAATGCTAGTGGCCCTACACACATGCACAATAGATATTACAGGATATTTACATAAAAATATTAGTGTGTATTTCTTGTGATAATTTATGTGTGTGGAATTAATGTTAGTATGCATTAGATTTATTTTTTAATTTATTTACTTTTTGAATATTAGACTGGAGAATAAATATTAATGCTAATAGATATAATAATTTTGGTAATAATTATCTTTCAAATAAAAAAGGGCAGTTAATGACATAATTATCCTTATAAAAATTATTTTCCTTAAAATTATAATTGTGCATGAAATTTACTTGGAAATCAAGAAAATATATTTTAATACTATTTTAGTTGAATTAGCATGTTTTGATTTTAGTTTGATAAACTAAAGTGAAATAAAATAAATTAATAGAAGCTAATAAATTTAGAATTCGAGTTCATGCAATCTTGAATAACATGCATGAATTACTTTAAAATTAGGAAATAGATATAATTATTTATTGAGTTAAATTATCCTTCTATATACGTGCATAAATTAAATCAAAAGTCAGTAAATGAGTCAATTTAAGTATAAATTAAGGAAATTAAAGGAATATTATGCATAGATAGAAAAGTGGAAGAGAGAATGCATGAAAAAGTGGGTGGTGTAGCATATGAAGCAAAAATAGTCTTATAAATTAAAGAGAAGGCTCAGAGAATGAAGGAGATGGATAGAGAGACACAAAAGAAAAGAGGAAAACTTGGAAAAAGGGAAATTCAAGAAGATAAAGGTAAAAATATTCAACTAATTCAAGGTAAGTTTTGTAATTATTTTTCCTATACGTTCCTTTACCCAGGCCTATGTTCCAATGTTTAAAGTCAGCTTTTAAATTACAAGTGGTTGCATCCCTTTATATATATCTATGTTTATTTATTTAAAAATTGTGTCTAAAATTAAAGGAGTTGTGCTGGAATTTTATTATAGCATATTATGATATTTAAGCAACATCAAATACTTTTAAAACTAGGTTATAATATAACTAGTGTTACTTTTATTCTATGAATTCTATGTTTTAACATATTTTACATCAGCTTCCATAATAATAAGATCATTCAACAAAGATCATTTAACATATGAAATAGCAATCCCATGTCATCCTATATAAAATTAATGCCCAATATAAGAAACATCATTACTAACATTATGCACCACTCTATTACAAGGTTGGTGGTAGAATATGATTGCATTTGCATAAAGAAAGAGTTAAAGGTTATCACCTAAATATGAGACCTATTTGGTGTGGATGTGCGAGAATGCATGATGAGATCAATCTTCTATTCTAATTATCTTTACTTATTGATTTTAATATGGAGCTTCTATGTTCATATTTTCCACCCTTGCTAGATATACCAACTAAAATAAAATAACTCTAGCGAGAGGATTTGAACTCTTATTATCCTAAATTTGTGTCAGTGGTGAAATAGTTTTGGTGTTATGTGTAGAGTTATGAATCCCTCCCTCTAATATGAGGGGAAGATTACCTATAGGGGTATCATATAAGGATTTCACAAGGTCTTTTCTAGGAATAGTTTTCTCATTTTTTTATTGTGGAAGCCTTAAATCTCTTATGATTTCACAAGGTATTTGTGATAAAACTTATTACTAAAAGTAACTGCTATATACAATACTGACACCATATACTTAGATGATTTGGGTTTAGTTTCCTATTTTATTTGGGTTCTCATGGAATATACCTAATTACGCTAGTTATAAATTTAAGTAAAAACTACATCTAAACTTTAAAAAAATACCAAGTCTTTATTGTAAATTGCCAAGTCACTATTGAGATTTATTATTTTAAATGCCATGCATGAAATGAAGTCACCATGTATGAAAAATTAGATAAGTTGATTTAAATAATAAAATAGTTGGGTATTAACTTGGAGTCACCTAACCCAAAATAGAAATGCCAAATCAGTTATTTATGCCCTAATATGGTATGTCATTAGCTATGTATTTAATTTCAAAGCTGACTTAAGCACTGAGTTAAATTATTATAATTTTTGAGTTTTATATTGTAACACCATGTAATAATAGAAAAATGCCCAAATTAAGATTAGAATTCACTGAGTTAGTAAATAGATCTAAGTCATTTAAGGAAATGTTGGGTTGTCAAGATGAAACATTTATTGTAAAACTTTAGTGCCAACTCATATTTAGAGAAGAGTTGAGTTAAATTGGGTTTAAATTAAAAACATAGGTCATTAATTAAAATTTGAATATTAAATTGAAATGTTAAGTCAATTTTATGTATTATAGAAGTTTTAGTACAAATCGTATAAGTCTAAGTTTAATCCAATGAGCTTATGATGTAAAAAACTAAAGGATAGACTTAAATCATTGAGGCATTTAGATTGTTTTTTCAATATCTAAAATTAAAAATCAAATACATTTTGAAATGTGAAGTATATTTTTGATGGTAATGTAAAATTGGAAATCACCGTCTATAGAAATAGATAGGTGAGTAAAAGTTTTGATTTGATGTTTCAAGATAATTGGATGTTAAGTTTATCTAAATAGCATGCTAAATAGTTAATAAAAGGTTGTCAGGTTGAATCATTTTGAAATTAAAATAAAAACTGAGTATATTATTATGAGATGTAGTGTAAAAGTGAATCATTGTATATTCATTTAATATTATTGAGATATTAATCATTGAACCTTTTGTTTAAATTATAACATTAGACCATCTTTAATGCAAGATTGAATGTTTGGTAGAACCTTATTTTACCTTGGAATTATGTATTATGGTTAGCCCAAATTGTAGATCAAATGAATAAGTATAGTTGCCATGTGAACCTATTTTGAATTTAGATATTCTCTTTGACCTTTTGAGCTAAAATAAATGATGGAATGCTCACTTTACTTGGTTTGTCAAGAAATAGTAAATTTAGGAATTGGTTGCCAATAATAGTAATTTTACTTAATGTGAACAATTGAAATTTTTCTTATGGATTGGTTTTAGGTTGCTCAAATTTTGTGAGTAAAATCTGTGTGTGTGTGTGTGTGTCTATATATATATATATATATATATATATATATATATATATATATATATATATGCTTGTAATTATAGGTTTTAATGAATTATTGTGAAAACTTCTAAAACCTTATTTTGAATCATAAATGAAAGTATATTTATGCAACTTGTAATGAAATTTTATGTGTAGTTCATTTGTGAGAATATTAATATGTGTAAGTGTCTAGAATCTTATAGAAAAAAATAGTACATCCTAATGAGTGTTTAGAGATTATGTTAGTTATGGTTGCCAAATTTTGCAGTATAATCTTGTACTTGTTTTATTATTAATATTGGGTGTAAAATTATTTGTTGGGTTTGAGTCAAGCATTCAAGCATAATGACCTATGATATTATGGGATGTCATAGAGTCTTAAAGTATAAAAATTAACTGGATATTACATACTATATTTAATATATCTAGACCCACACTTACATAAATATATATGTATTGGTTGTTACTTGAATAATATGTGTTGCAGCTTTTAGTAGCATATCATTTATGCATGCATACAATATTTAAAAGTGTAAATGAATGTTTGGATAGAATTATATCCAATTATATGACTTGGTTTGTTCTATGTACTTGGTTAATTAAAAGTGTATGCTTTTATGTATCTATGACTACTTTGTATGACCAGTTATAGGAAAACTAGCAGTCATGTCTAAGAACACTAGACTAAGATGATATGGGTTGTCTTAAGGTGTAGTTACTTGGATCTTATTATAATAGTCTATATTTTATTGTGTGTTTTAACCAGATGGTGTAAATAGTGGTCATTGTTTCTAGTTTGGGATTGATTTTAATGTAAGACTCATTCATGTGTAGGTGATTATGTGTATATCTTCCTTTCTCCTTATCTAGTTTGTGATGTGATATTATTTCATACAAGATGTAATCTGTATGAGTTTTTAATTTATATACTATATCATATATTAAACTATATTGATGATAGTAATAAGTAGTGAGATGAATTCCACTAGCCTAGGTAGTACCACCAATGGATACTTTGATCAAATGGTTTGTTATGAAATTAACCAATTTAAAATGATCATATGATTTTTTTTTATCAAAGTAATGTTATACACATTATATTTCATATTTTTTATTTTCATATTGTACAATATCATGTTACATATTTATTTGTGGTACACTACATGTTTTTTATAAATCTTATAGCACATGGGGTACTAACACATCTCACTAGATTCTCATACCATTCTATCTACCTATCCATGAAGGGAGGGTCATTACCTAATAAGGGATTATGTGGGGGATCATTGGTCTATAGTTGGTGTGGTAAATCACTTGGATGATGCTCTCCCTCCTCTGCTACAATACTACTTGGAGATGACACTTGAAAGAGAAAACAGATTTCTACATTTTCTTAAGTACAACTTGAGGGGTTGTTACAAATGCATCATTTCGATCATTTAAGGAAGTTAAGAGATCTTATTTATTTTGCATTTTAATTATGCTTGTAATTATGGTATGTCTACTAAGTTTCCCTTATGATCTGGGCCTAGAAATGTTATGCTTATTAGTGTGTTTATTTCATTATTTTATATAAAAACTAACACCAAATCTAACCTTCTCTCTTGATTCAAATTCCAATGATCATAAATGGCATGCTCAGTGGGACCATGAACGCCCCACATAGTAAGGAGATGAAGATGTAACTCATAAATCATCAAATGGATTCTTGAATATCTTCAAAATTGTAGTTTTAGCTTTTTTTCCATATTTTTCATTTTTGAATTAACTCAGATCTACATAGAGATCAACATCGATCAGGCATAATCAACATTGGTTCTACCAAACTATCATTAGTTCTACCCAACTGAGCTTGGTTCTATGTGACCATCATCAATCAAGTTGTCAGGGAATATATGGTTTACAAAGCTTGAATTTTAAATCTTTTTAGCATTTCAAATTTTGATTTGCTAGTTTCATTAGAATTTAAACTCTCTGCCTAATCAATGTGTTATAGGTTTCAAAGAGTTTTTATCTAATTTTAGACTAACTAACATTTTTCATCTCATGTTAGTTTTGCCTTCAGGTTCACAAGTGATGGACATTAGTTTTAATTGACTGGTATCAGTCCTTTACAACTATCATCGATTCTCTATGAGATTGATTGGCATCGATCATCTTATAACTAGCATCAATCAATTTTGATCGACGTTGATCTCTATGTTTCTAAAATAAATACCTAAGAGTTACATTTTGATAGTTTGTTTGCTAATCATTGATTGTGATTATAAGTATAAGGAGACTCCATAACTGTTATAGGTCCAAGGCATGATTAGAACACAAATTTTCAAGTTTAGCCAATTAATTTTTTGTTTTAGGTGTTTAAAAATAATTAGCTAAGTCATTCACACTTCATTTTGGTGTTAAAATAAACTTGTTAAATATTGAACATTTGATCTTTGGTGCTTAAAAGGAATTAGAATTGATAATGTTTTAAAGCACTTCATTTTTGGTGCTTAAAATGAATGCTTAAGTCTTGAACACATCATTTTGGTGTTTGAAAAATGAATTAGGCTATATCTTGAACATTTGGGTTTTTGTGCTTGAAATGAATGTAGGCATTTTTTCTTAAGTGGTTTTGTGATAATTCTTTCAATCTTTTACAAATATAAGCCAAGGGGACAAGTAAATAACTTAATCAAACATCTCAATTTGTAGTAATAAATCAACACTTCACTTAGATCATAATTTCTTGAAAGTGTTTACTGCTTGTTTGTTTTCATAAAATTAATATCACATGTATGATTTCCCCCCGTCCCCTATAGGGAACTTGGGTGACCAAAAGTGCCTTTTCATTTCATTTGTGCCTAGTCTAAAGCATGGAAATAAATTTATATATGCTCTCCAAAAATTGCATGGTTTGGGAGATCTAAAAACAACTCTAAAGTCTTTCTACTTAATTTTATATTCATGCAATTCATCTTTTGAATGGGAGTTCATTGCCTCTTCATGAGTCCTTTAGGGAAGCATTAACCTAGGGCTTCATCTCATGATAGTATTTCAACCCCATTCTATGGTAGGGTATAAAAATCAAGGTATGCATACTATGAGAGATAGGGGTTGAATGGCTAACTCTCCTTTCATAATGAAGGCCTAAGTCAAGTTTAGTTAAATATGGTATTCCTCTAAGCAATCCATGGATGGAATCACTATGCAAAGGAATACGCCCTTGCATAGTAATTTAACTGGTATGAACTCAATTTATGTGATGCTTCTCTTATGTTAGCCACACTTGGGATTCATCTATATGGTCATAAATTATAAGTTCTAGTCAACCCCACTTGTCATACCTTGTTAAGATCTAGGAAGACATACTCAGTTGTATTTATGATTATTATTTTTGTTTAGTTTTTGAGTCTTTAATTTTATTTATTTATAACACATCAAAAAAAGTATTTTTTCCACACCACTCCATTATTTTAGGAGGATTTATGCCATCCCTTTGACACCTTGCTTTACCTTAGAATTTTTGTGTCAAAAATGTTGAGTGTGTCACTTGATTAAAATGGGTAATGTTATGATACCCAAATCAATTCAAATTTTGAGCCTTAAAATTCTTTTAAATAAACCATTATTTATATATTTTGAGAGTGATAAAATTATTATCCCACTCAAATTATTTCATATACTTCTCTTATCTTGTGTCCAAGTTGCCATTGTTTAAAACCAATCACGTGCATCTTGTGGGATATTTATTTTAGTACCATTACACCATTAAAATTTGTCTAGATTATTTGGTCAAAAATCCTAAGTTTTATTAAATTGAGTTTTTAATTAACCTTGCCAAATTTAAAATTCAAATATTGATTGATTTTTGTTTATGTCTTGCTTAATTGGCATTTAGACATATATATTTCTCTTTTGGGTTGTGTAACTTAGGTTAAATTTTGACCCAAAATTTGAAAACTATATTATTTTTTTTTTTGTTTGGGATAATCAATATAACTCTAAGTTCATTTTATTTCATTCCTTATGTCTATAATCAAGTGCCTATTTTATGATAAAATGTTCTAAGTTTGTTATATTAAATCATCTTTTTTATTTAAAGTCTAGATTTTGTTGCCGCATTTAGCCAAGAGTCCTAACACATGCCTTGTTTGAGCCTAGATTTTGACACCACATTTTCCCAAAAGAGCTAGAAACTTTTAAATTTCCTATATTAGACCTATTTGGAACATCTTTGGACCTATATTTTAGCATATTATTTTTATTTCATTTTACTTGATCTTGTTTTTGTGAGACATTTAACATATAGATTTGATGTTAAACTATTTTTGCCAAGTCTTTGCACTGAAATTTTTGGAGATATAGCTCCATTACTTTGAAAAAGTTAAGCCTATTTTAAACCTTTTCTCTTTTTAGACATAGCATTTCAAATTTTGTATAACTCTAACCCCTTTTGTCATGAAACGTTTGCCATTGATTTGACCATGTCTCACTATACATGCAGTGGAGTCATGTATAATCTAGGATATGTAAATGTTGTCACACAAGAGGAATTTATTCAAGACCCTTATGGATATGATGTCATTGATAGCTACATATTTATCCAGCTTCCAACACTCACTCAAGGGAATAGAGTAAATATCCTCTAACCCATTTTTTGGTCAGCACACCTCCATACAAGGAGCAAGACCAAGAAAAAATGGCCCAATATTTGGATAGCATACCTTTAGTTTCAAAATAAGTCCAACAAAAACCTTTTTTCATTACAATTCCATCATCCTATGAACCTTATCTAGTTGACCATCACTTGCTAGAAAATAAGGATGATGTCTTAAATAGAGCCATAAAGGTAGGTGATAAGTTTCTAGTAGACTTTCCCCATGAAAACTTGTCAATTCTAGTAAGAGGACCTTACAACATGTCTTAAAATCAAAAAAATGAATAGGCCTCTTCTATCAACCCTCATGTGATAATCGATGTTGTATCAAGATCTTCATATGCTTGTCACATAAAATGCTATGTACCTAGGGATATGATATATGGGTTGATGGAGATGCCAACATGTGGCACACATCCACTTAGTTAGTTATATGGGTACAATATATTAGGATAATAGAGTAACTTATGGAAGTAATACATTGGGTAATGGTCTGCCTACATTGGATTAGGAGGTTACCCGTCCATGGGTTATATATATATATATATATATATATATATATATATATATATATATATATTATATATATATATATATATATATGGGATGAATATCATGGTAAAGATATGAAGTAAGCATTGAGTCTTCTATTATAAGAGGATATTGGAGGTTGTCCCCTCAAAGAGACATTGTGGAGTTATTCCTTCCTAAAGGATTATTATATGGTGTTTCCCTACCTTAATGGTATTTATGCATATATTGAATATCAAGATCTTATCAAGTGGTATTAGAGCTTTGATTTGGGCAATTTGTGTGGAGCGAAACCCTAACTTCACTATATATTATGAAATATAGGGAATTTTTATTCGAAATTTTTACTAGAGATGTAAGAAAATATAAGAGAAGTGTAGTAAAAATTTCAGAATTTTTTAATTTGTTTTGAGAAAATTATTTCTATTTTAGGTTTTATAATAATTTCACTATATCTTCTGAAATATAGGTAATTTTTATTTGAAATTTTTACTAGAGATGTAAGAAGATTTAAGAGAAGTTCAGTAAAAATTTCAGAATTTTTTGATCTGTTGTGAGTGATTTTTTGAGATTTTATGGATCCGTTTTGACATTATAGGGTTTCATGAACCTTAATTTTTTTGTGGATCATGGAGTTGCAAATATTTTCAGGGGAAGATGATATTGATGTTAAATAATGGTGGATTATTTTGGAGAATCATTTTAGAAAAACTTTTGGGCAAAGATGATTAACTCCTTTTTTGTCTAGGCCTGCACTAGATTGGTTTGATCAGTTGAGCTGTACAGAAAGGTTTTCTTCATGGCAAGAAATGAAACAAATATTTTTAAATCATTGGGATATAAAACAAGAAGAAGAAATAGAACAATCAGCAGAAGAACAAGAAGAATAAGTAGAAGAAGCAATATAATAAGAAGTAGATAAAGAAGAAGAAGCAGTAGAAGAAGAAGCAGAAAAAGAAGAAAAAGAAATAGAAGAATCAACAGAAGAAGAAGAAGAAGAAGTAGAAGAAGCAATAAAAGAAGAAGCAGATGAAGAAGAAGAAGAAGAAGAAGAATAAGAAGAAGAATTGGATGATAAGGGTTCAAATAATTTGGCTCCAAATAAATTCGAGTCAAATTTTCAATTTCATGGATGCATTCAAAAAAAGAAGGTGGTTGTGTCCATAAACCCTACCAGCAAGTATAACTTCATTAACATGAATGTGGCCAAGCATCTACATGTTCAAGAAAAGAATATCAAAGAGGTTTAAGTAGATGGTAAGAATATTTCAATGTTTGAAGATCTAAAGCTCATTATGGAAAAATATGTTTTGCATTCAGATTTTTATGCTTTGGATATGGATGATATGGATATAGTTCTTGGATATACATGGTTAGAGACTTTGGGAACAATTAATATTAATGTTAAAAAAAATTTCATGAAGTTTTGGTATAAGAAAAACAAGATCACTTTACAAGATATCATAGTGAAAAAGGCACCAATAACAATCCAGGTAGATCGTGAGGATGAGATGGAAATAGGTGATGAAGAACATGATGAAGATTTAGATGATATAGATAAAGACACACTACAAATGAGCACTTTATCTACTCAAGATACAAAGAATGAAAAGGTGGAAGAGGTAGAAGCAAAGGTGGGTAAGGTCAAAGTACTGGAAAATGTTGAGGTATATAGACACCCAAATCATCATGAGAGGAAACAATCATGGAACCAAGTGAGGAAGTGTCATAACAAAAATAATTTTGTCTATATAGGAAATAAAATTTCCAATCATTATGGATATGAATGGAATTCAAAGAAAAAATACTATGTCACATCGAATGAAGGGGGGAATCACTATGAGTATGCATGGAAGAATACCTACTATGGTCATAGTTGGAATTAGAGTAGCGCAGCAGAATATGGTACATGGAATAAAAAGAAGAGTAATTATGCTTGGACACCAAAGTAGTATAATTATGATCATGAATGCAAATAGAGGAGCACAATAAAATTTGGAAATGAACTTGGAGAGCTATCACCTGCTAAGATCACATATGGATGGCTAGATGTACGAGATTGGAGATAAGTGTGCAATGATTTGAAGCACACTCATTATTTGGTTTCTTCTTATGTTTTGGGGATGAAAGATGTCAAAGAGGGAAGGAATTCTATGTACCTAGGGATATGATATATGGGTTGATAGAGATGCCGACATGTGGCACACATCCACTTAGTTAGTTATATGGGTACAATATATTAGGATAATAGAATAACTTATGGAAGTAATACATTGGGTAATGGTCGGCCTACATTGGATTAGGAGGTTATCCATCCATGGGTTAGATATATATATATATATATATATATATATATATATATATATATAGGGGATGAATATCATGGTAAAGATATGAAGTAAGCATTGAGTCTTCTATTGTAAGAGGATATTGGAGGTTGTCCCCTCAAAGAGACATTGTGGAGTTATTCCTTCCTAAAGGAGTATTATATGGTGTTTCCCTACCTTAAGGGTATTTATACATATATTGAATATCAAGATCATTACATAAAAGGGCCTCATGGAGGACCACTTCATTCAAATGTAGATAGCATACTAGACATATCAAAACCTATCACATAACTTTAATAATATAATCATGTTAAATGCACCTCTTATTAAGTTAGTTCCTTCAATAGTAGTCTTACTTGAATTGACTGGCCAATAAAATTTAAGGTTTAGATGCAATTGTGTAAAGCACCTTAGGAAAAAACATGTTTAGTATCCTAAGTATTGAGTAAGTTTCTTCTACTTCTACATAGAAAAATGAGCCAAACATAGTGGAAAATACATAAGTAACATCAAATTTAAACCAAAGTGGTGTTAATGCACAAAAGAATAATCAATAAAAAAATGTGTCATTAATTAACACCATGAGTGGTTCATAAACTTAATGGGTATGAGTTTATACTTCCTAACCTCAATCAACTACCTCTAATCCACAACTAGCTACATGTTCTAGCATGTAACAATAAGGATTAAGAAGTCAACCAATGACCTCTACCATACCACAACAAAATGTGATGAATGTTACTCCACCCCAATAGGTGATGAGTAACATTCTACAACAACAATCACTATCTAATGTACCCATGAAGTAGAGGCAAAAAATATTTCCACATCAATAGAGGGCAACCAATATTCCATATCACTAGGTAGTAGTGAACATACCTCTTTAGTCATAGACCAATATGCCAATGCAAAACCAAATGATGTCTAATAAAAAATGTTTAATTACTGGTCAATGACAAATGTTGAATTTCTAACATGTTTGTACTTCTTATTAAGGACTTACACAATCAAGAGGTTCCAATGTTCCACAAGTACCATTTAGGCAATAATTGCCTTTTATACAAAACATGCCAAAATTTCAATGATAGGACCTTGGTTCACAAGTTCCCCTTAATTAGAAAGGTATGACTAGTCAATATCATGTCCTTATTCAACCTTAATAGGCATAGTACAACCATATACCTCCATCTTAATTATAATTTCCTCAATATTAGGCCTATATACCCAATCTCAGTGAGAATATCACACTGTAGCATGTGTAATTTCAATAATTGCACCCTAATCTATGCATGCATATTCCTGGTCTATTCTCTATCAAATCCAACATTTCCAAAAAAATTCCTCCATTATACCCTAGTCAAAGTAATTGAATTTTGACTACCCAACCTCCACCTCAGACCAATGGTCCCACTAGTTTCCTTACACATGAATTGCAAAAAATGAAGGATGTAATTTCCCTCATTCATCTATAAATTAGACCAAAATTTTCAACTTAAATGACATGTGTTTTTACCCTTTTAATATGGAGTACTTATAGATACCATTTCCTTCAGGTTACAAACCACCAAACTTTAACAAATATAAGTGGAAAGGTGACCCCAATGCCCACTTGATGTAATTATTTTTTTTTGTGCCAACCAGTGGCCTATAATGACATATACCTTTTGTTATTATTTCCATAGATATTAGTAGGGAAATTATTGGAATGGTTCCTAAAATTACCCAAGAATTTTGTATCTAATTTTAATGATCTTTCAGACAAGTTCATATAAAACTTATCTTACAATCTCAAGCATGAGATTTCATTGGTATATTTGACATAATCAAAACAAAAGTCTATTTAAAGCTTTAAAAGTTATCTATAGTGATGGAGAGCCCTTTCAATCCAATTTACCCATAGTCTACTAGACAAGCAACTAGTAGCTATGTTTATAAAAAATCTACACAGTGAGATATCTTAATATTTGAAGTTATAATATTTACACACTTTCAAGGAGATCATTGATAAAGGTTCATTGATCGAAAGAGCCCTTATTAAAAAATGGATAATTAAACTTACCTCATCAAATCAGAGTCAGAACCAAAACTAGAATAATGACCAAAATTAAAACCAAGTCCAAGTGCATGTGTCATAACTAACCCAGGCCAATAACTATGACAAACCCAAGAATTTAATTTGTAATTAGAATATTTTAGGGAACATAGTAAAAAATTCATGATATGTCCAAATGGTACAAATACCATTTTTTCAACTTATGCCACATATGCAAATTACTCCCAACCAACCTCTTCAACAAACTCAACAAATGTATCAAGCACAAAAACTTAGACTAGCATGATAAATATAACAATCTATACCTTTAAAAAACCCTCCTCTAAGGAAAAATATGCCACTCCTCACATTTTTAGTGACCTCAAACAACCCATTCAATCTATGTTTTATCATCTCACCATATATAATCTAATTAACTGGCCTATTCCAAAGTACTATCATGAGGGGCTTGTCTATCCAAACTGGTATAGGCAAAATGAATTATATGAGTATCATCAGGTTAGTGGCCATAATTTTCATTATTATGTGTAAATTAAACATTTGATTAAGAATATTTTAGAAAATGGGGAATTAAAAATTGATAATAGAGATTTCACATCTAATCAAAATTTAAGAGTCTATCAAAACCCCTTCCCCAACATAACAACTAAGAGAAACAAAAACAACAACCAACATAACAACAATAGTATCAACAACCAAGGCATAACCAAAAAAATCAACATCAGAACTAACAAAATCAAAATAATGGATAAAAACAAGGCCAAAATAATATTGACAACTAATATACCTACCATGCAATTTCACATGACTACAACAAGGTTTTAGGCCATATTGCACTAGGTCATGTTAACACCATTTTCATCAATCCAAGACCAAGTACCAATAAAACAAGATCATTGCTAATCAATACCAATAAACCAACCTATACCAATAATCATTCCTTAACTTGGGACTACATATAATTAAATTAACAAGCAAGGATTCCCACTTTTGGACCTTATACTAAAAACTCATCATTAGCTCATGTCTATGCACATGTGAACCAAAAATTGAGACTTATCCTATTTGGTCCCATTCCATCATCATCTATTAACAATAATGGTCTTGATCTAATCCTGATTATGCAATCATAACTCAATAGTCAAAGATTACTATACTATCCCCATAACCAACTACCACTTCACCCATCATACAACCACCTATTCTGGTTAGGAACAAGCCATTTACCATTGAGCAAGAAAAAATGTTTGATATTATGAAATAATTGTAAAAGATTCCCATACAAATATCCATTTTGAACTTGTTGTGTACATCTCCTATTCACAAAAAATATCTATAGAATTACTTGTCCAATCCCAAGTTCTTAATGACATATCTAGATGAATTTTAAGCTTTGGTTGGACACCTAGCTCCAGGTCAATAAATAACCTTCAACCAGAGTAATGTGTCACCCATTGTGAAAGTGTGCTTAATGTTGGCATTGTTAATCTTTAGTTTTGGCTTGGTTAGAGATGTTTAGGGATGAGTATGGTGATTTTATTATGAGAAAAGGGTCTTATAAAAATTCAAGAATGGTTTGAGTTCTTGTGTGCATTATTGGAATTCACTTGGTTCATCATTTTTCTCATCTAGACATTTTGGGTCCAATGGTAGAAAATATGAGTAGGTAGTTTGATGACATCATAATTACCATGTGTGGATGAGTCAGGGGGAGTTGGTCATATAATTATGATTACATTAGTCCCTAGTTTCTATGTGTAAAGTCTTAATTCTAGATATTAAGTGCAATAAAATATATGCAAGTGTAAACTTGGGAACCCAGGTAGTTTGACAATGCTTTCCCATACTTAACCAAATTTGCATAAGGCAAGAAAGAATCAAGTAAGCAGTTTAGTGATGGCATATATCACACATGTGGATGTTTTAAGATATATTTAATATATGGGTTTGTTTATCTTTATGCCTAGTTGATATGTACAACATTTTAGGTCCAGTGTTGAAGCATGATAAAATCTATGCATGTGCAAATTTGGTCTTTCCAAATAGTTCTTAACATAGTTGGATCTATGAATAAAAAAATTGAGTGAGTATATTAATGTCATAATATCTCACATGTGTGAGTGTTTTAGGATCAAATTGACACATTTTTGGATTCTCATATGTGAGGATATCATATGGTCCAAATTTTATAACATGTGCTTGAGCAAAGAAAAAGATATGGAGGTGCAAATTTGGCCTTCTAAGCAAGTAAGCAATGGTCCCCATACCAAGTCATTTTTGCACAATGTTAAAGATTAGGACTAGATAGAGATCCAATGGTGTATAGGAATTCATACATCAAAATATAGAGTGTGTATTAATACAAAGAGGTCAAATTTTTCATCAGTTAATAGATTTAAAGACTAGGACCAAATAAAGATCTAAAGATGTGTAGGTGTTCATATAGATCAAGATCAATCGTGCATGTTGATTCAAATGAGGAAAATTTTTCAATGTTTAATATTTATTAAAAGATAGGATATTTAACTTCTTATAAGGATAAATGATGATTAGGTATTCATACTAATCAAGATAAATGGTGCAAAATAAAGTTAAGAGGTCAAAGTGATAGCTATTTAGCATTATTAAACACTGAGCTACATATAGAAGATCGATGGTGCACATTGAGTCAAAGTTACTAGATTTTATAATATGAGATAAACTATTTTAAGATTAACATTTTGGAATTGGTTAACTATGCATTAAATTAAAAATAATATCAATGTTGTGCATTTAATCTAAATATGTGAGTATATAAGATGTGAGCATAGTGTATGATGTTTAACTGCAACCTTTTGAATTTAACAAAAGAAATACCAATGTCTAGTTTTTGAGCCATAAATTTTGATCTATGTATAATTTTACCATTATATAAAAAGTGAATTTGTATAGGACTTCAAGACACATCTATAAATATAAATTTTAAGGTCTAATTATGTGTATAGTCAAATATATTGAGGTTCAAAGTTGATTGTGTGGTTTTGCATGTAATGCAAGTAATTGGAGAAGGGTAATTGAGGTTGTTATAATGTTATTTTGATGTTTAATGATGAATTCATAAATATCATATTTTTGCATTATAAAGGTTTGGCCAATCATATACATTATGAACAAAGGTTTAGAAGGTGACTGTAAGTTCATTCATATTGACTATGTGCACATAATGTTATTTGAGTGATTTGTACTTGTAGACACCTAAATATAGCCACCAATGACCTTTAATCAGGATTTTGACCAATTTTTCCTAAAATACACAATTTGGCCTAAAAAAACTAAAATGCATGAAATAAATTGAAATTAATATATTCAAGTGTTGATTCTGGCTAGGGTATCCCTAAATAGGGAAATGCAATTTATGGGCCAACTAACTTTGATTAGATCATTCTAAGTTAATTCAATTCTACATCATCTCATAACATCATAAATGGGATGCCATCCATAGGCCAATAATTGGATAAATATCATAATTAATCCATCCCATGCCTCATCAATGCCCCATTCTTCCATATATTAATGACATTATTTATTACTTATCTCTCCAATATTGAATTAGTTAATGGCCACACACATTGATCTCAAGATGGATGGTTATGGATGATCCTGAACATTTTTAGGAAGCTATAAATTTTACACCTAGGTACTTTGAATTAATCTTTCCTATCAAATCTTTTGCACAAGATGCATGCCTTTGTTATTTTTTGTCAGTAACATCCTAAATGGGATAATGGATCCAAAGTGTCTGACATTACCTTCCAATTATAATATAGTTGAATTTTAGACCAATAATAAGGCATTCTAATCAATTTGAGTAATTTGTGCATAAAGTGCTTAATCATGCTTAAGATCTAATTAAACCAAATTAGAGCCTAATCAATAATTCCATGGAAACTTGTTGAAAACTTTGTTTTGGAAATGAATATTGAATATCTACATCATCAGGTGATCTCATTTCTTGGAAAGATATCCCTAGACCATAAATGCCACAAATATCAGTATTCATGCCTCCCATGCCTCATCAAATCCCTCCATGTCTCTTAATTGCTTCTCTATCCCAAATATTGATGAACCTATTTGTCATTTTTGGTTTCAAAATTAGATTAATCTTTAGTCACACATCTCAATCTTGAGATGGATGGTTTAGGTTGATTCTATACATTTGTAAAAATATATAAATAGAAGGCCTTACCACATCATTTCTAAGCTTAATTTGTGTAGAGTTATAATGCAGGATTGGTTCCAAAAGCTTCAAGAAACTAGTTTTACCATGACAAATTAATTCCAATCCAGTCCAATCCATAAGCCAAAGGTGCCAAGGAGAGATGGAGGTAGATAATGTTCCATTTCCAAGGACTTCATGAGCAAAAAGTTGAGCAAACCACTAATACAAAGGCATTTGGAACATCTAAGGAAGGTGAAGGAATTATAGTGTTTTTCCTTACTTTTTAGTTGTGTTTATCAGTTCTTTTTGTTACTAAGCTCACCCTAGTAACTAGGCATGAATGTGTTAGCTTAGTGTGTTCTTTGTCAATTTATTTTGTGCATTTTTTCACTAACACCATAATAATCTCCTCTTCTTATTAAAATTCTTAGTTCACATAATGGCACACCTAGTGGGACCAAATGCATCCCACACATGAAAAAGATCATTATGCAACTTTAAAATCTTCATTTGGATCATTAAAACTCTTATAATTTGATTTTATAACTTTGTTTTGATGTTTTTATTTGTCATGGATTTACATAGTAACTATCATCAATTAGTAAAACCATTATCGATTGGCATAGCCATCTTCAATCACTGTTGGTATAAACATTGTCAGTTAGATAACCGTCATTGGTTAATAAGTGTAACCATCATCGGTTATAGAACCGATGTTGGAAAATATGTTTTTCTTAAAAACAAAAACTTTAGAGCTCTTTCTTTGAAGTTCATTATTTCAAACCAAAAGAGATTCAAGGCTAAAGGACATGCTAACATTTTTGTTGCAGGACCAAGCTTGACATTTACTAAAAACATGTTTAGATTAACTTTTGCATGTTTAAAAATTAATTAGGAACATTATTTTGGTGCTTAAGTAATTATTTTTATCATTAGTTTTCAAAGTTACAACTAAGACCAAGGGGTCAAATGAACACCACCTCATTTTCCATTTGGGCTTAAAATGAACTCACCTTTCCAAGTTTTTTTTGTATTTATTAAGTTGTTTAATTTATATTTTGTTTGGAAAAAAGAGGGATGCCACGTGTATGATCTTCCATTTTTCCCTTTTAGGGAACCCTTGGAATCAAAAGCACCATTCCTATTGTAAATTGCCTAATCCAAGGTAGAGAAAAAATCTCATCTAAAGAACTCCCTAAAAACTCATCAAAGTTTGGGTGACCTTGAAAATGACCCTAAAGTCTTTATATTTCATATTTTCTTTATTTTTATGCAAACTTGGCTTGTGAGGGGGAATTCATCACCTCCTATGAGTTTTTTAAGGAAGATTTGACTCAAAGTTTCACCTCCCAACATTAAATTCATTTGGATCCTAATTGGATTTGCACATGGGATATAATGGCACTTTAGACATCACACTACACTGAGTGAATAGTAGGATGTAGTGGTTATAAAAATGAATAGACTTTTTTTCAATAAGCTAAGTGATACGAACCCAAAATCCATGATTTTATTTTACATTGTTTGACATGAAAGTCATTATGAAATTAATTCCCATAGAACATTTGAAAACTTGTAGAGCTTAGACAAATCCTCACTTGCCATAGAAGTATTATTGGTACAAGGTATGCCTCAAGGTCCATGTTGTAGTACTATCATTTGAGATAAGGGTGGTGTAAAAACCCTACTATATAATGCACATTTAATTTTGGATGAACACTTAAAAATCATATAAAATGATGTATATTGATGGATTCCATCAATACCAAGCAACCTTGTCAGTTTAGAGTCTAAGAATGATTAATTAGTTGAGTCTTGTCCTAGATAAAAATATTATTTGAAGTCAAAACTTGGTGTAAACAAATAATTAAAACCGAACACATGATCCTGATTTTACTTTGAACAAAGAGGTGTTATTCTACCCATGTGAGGTCATCAAATTTTCCTTGATTCAAAGTCCATCAAAACTTGGGAGTCATATCATCCACTTTGGCATAGTTATGCTACCCAATTGAGTCTAGACCTTTGCCAAAGTTGTTTAAGTCCTTCATTAATAATATAAATTTGAAATTATACCTTTACAAGTTCATAGGGTTGATGTGTTAAGTGGATTTTCCATTTGCACTAAACTTGAGGGAACTTAGGTTAAATTTCCCATTTGGGTTGAAGGCCATTTTAGACTCAAGATCATTATCAACACTTGATAGACTTAATCCATTTTGTGCTAGACACTTGCACTTTGAGTCTATGCACCACAACATTTTGAGTCAATAAAATTAGTGTTATGCTATCAAAATTGTGGGAAACTATGTTTACCTTAGAGAGTTTTTGAAACAAACATTTAGCCATACCTTTTAGGTAGTGCAGTGTCCTTATCCTACCCAAAATATTTCAAATATTATTTCATAGACCATCTTGCATAGAGTTCAACTTTATTCCTATATTTTTAGACCAATTTGAGTGTACTTTTGTGATCCTTTGTCTAAGCATAGTTATGCTATTCACTTTTGTCTAGCTTATTTGTCAAAAGAACCAATTTTTATATCATTATTTACAAGATAATAAACTATATCTAAAGTGCATTTTGTTTCATACCTTAAACGTAGTTGATTAAGTTCATGTCCAAGAATAAAATGCTTAGTGTTTTTTATAAGTGTTTCAATTCCATTAGATTAAAACTTTCATCTATTTCAAAGTCTAGCTTTTGACTCCAAATTTGGCCAAAAGACCTAGCAAATTTTAATTTCCTAGATTAGATTGATTTGAAACACTTCGATCTTAGAGTTTGGCATTTAAATTTTCATCCTATTTACTTTCTCATTTTTGTGTGAATAGTTAGGTATTAGATACTTAACATTGGCTTGTTTCCTCACAAATATTTGCATAAACCTTTTTGATCCTTTTGACAAATCTAGACCAAGTTTGAACATCATTTATTTTAGACATTATCCTTTTTAGAGTTTGTAGAACTAGATTTATATCACAAAGCATTTACTATGGATCCTAAAATGTATTCCTACACTTGTAGTGGACTCATGTATAATCTGAGGATTAGTAATGTGGTTGCATTGGAAGAAATTGTGCAAGACCCCTACACAGATAATATTCCTTATGAGATGGATTCTTATCCCTCTTATAATACTCAATTAGGGGCACAAGTCCAAGATCTATTTGCTAATTATTTGATTAATACATCATCTTATTCATAACAAGACCAAGAACATACCACACAATACCTAGATATAATACCCATAACTAATGAACAAGATCTTCAATAGTCATATTATACTAATATAGCTTCCACGTATCATCCATTTTTGTTTGAGCATTGTTTATTGGAGATGAAAGATGATATTTTGGTAAGATCCATAGAGGTAGGGGTCAAGTTTTTATCAAACTTCCCACATGAAAATTTACCAAGTCTAGTAATAATGCCCCACAATATCATTTATGATCAATAGGATTCTTCTAGAAATCCTTTAGCTCTAGTCCAGAAAACATATCAGGACCCTAATCTACCTAATAGAGAAAAAAACATCATGGAAGACCACTTTAATCAAATGCAGACATCATATCAAACCTACCTGAATATAGCATGAAATTTCAATCAGATGAACATGGTGATCAAACCTCTTATTGACTTAGTTCATTCAATATGAGTTTTGATAGAGTTAATTGGTCAATAGAATCAGAGTTTAGATCCATTAATGCAAAACACTTTATTAGAAAACTTGTTGCATATGCCCATTATTGAAGAAGTGTCATTTGCTTATACATAGAATACTGAGCAAAATATAGTGGATAATGTGCAAGCAACATCCAATCTCAATCAAACTGGTAATAATGCACATATAACTAGTCAAAAAATGTGCCTATTGTTAATACCATGAGTAGACCATCATACCAGGGAGTAGGAGTTTATACATCCCAACCTCAACCAGCTACTTCATCAAGTGTACAACTAACATGATTAGGTAGTCAACCAATAATCAATGTCACACCTCAATAGCCAAATGTGATGAATCCTACTCTTCATCAACAAGTGATGAGTATTCTTCGACAACACTAGAAAAAATATAGTGTACCAATACAATAGAGGTTGAATATATTTCCACCTCAGCAAGGGGAAACTAATGTTCCACCTCATCAAGTAATAAAAACATACCTCTTCAGTCACAAAATAGTGTACTAATCCAAAACCAAATGATGACTAGTCAACAATGTGTAAATATTAGTCAGTGACAAATGCTAAATCTTTAACCTAATTTCACTTCTCCATAGGGATTCATGTAATAAGGAGGTTCCCATGTTTCTCAAATACCTACTAGATAACCATTGGTTCAAAATGTGCCACAAATTCAGAAACAATGTCTTGGTCCACAAGTTCCCACTAAATAGAAAAGTTTGATTAGTCAGTATCATGTCCCTTTTCAACCACAATAGGCATAGTATAGTTATATCCCTCCATCCCAACTAAAAAATCCTCTTGGTCAAACCTTCATCACCAACCCAAACCAAAATATCATGCAACCAAATGTGAAATTTCAACTACATCCTAATCCACATATGAATATTCTTGGCCCATTTCCCAACCAAAACAATATACCCTAACATATATCTCCATCATACCCTAGTCAAAGTGTCCCACTTGTGACCTCACAACCATCTACCCAAACCAATATTCTCACTCAAACCAATGTACCTTCTAGTTTCCTATCGCAAGAATTAAAATAGATGAAGGATGCAATTGCTACCATTCAAGTTAGGAAATAGACTAAAATTTTTAAGTTGGATGACATGTGTTCTTATCTATTCAACATAGATTACTTGTAGATACTATTTCCTCTAGGATATGAACCATCGAAATTTGACAAATACAAAGGGAAAGGTGATCCTAAGGTCCATTTAACTGAATTCTTTATCATATGTCAACCAATGGCATATAACAGCATATACCTTTTGCTATTGTTTCCAAGGAGCTTGGTTGGACAAGACTTGAAGTGGTTTTTAAAGTTTCCCAAGAATTTAGTGACAAATTTTGATGATCTTTTTGATAAGTTTGTGCAGTACTTTTCCTATAATCTCAAGTAGGATATTTCATTAATGGACCTAACACAAGAAAAGAAAAAAGGTGGTGAGAGTTTTACAAGTTATCTACAATGATGGAGAGCTATTGCAAGCCATTTCACCCATAGTTTACTAGATAAACAATTAGTCACTGTGTTTACCAAAAATTTTCATAGTGAGATAGCATATCATTTAGAGATACAATATGTACATACTTTCAAGGAAATTATGGATAAAGGCTTGTTGATTGAGTGAGAATTATTAATAACGGGATCATCAAGCTTAATTCAACCAATCAAAATCTAGGCACTAATTAAGGAAATGGTCAAAACCAACATCCAATGTAAGTGCAAGAATCACAATTGGCACAAGCCAATAACCAAAAAAATAAAAAGTAATTTAACTATAATAAGAATGTTATGGGAAATAGAGTAACTAAGTCATGTCATGTCCAAATGGTGAAAACATCATCTACACTACCTTTTTATCTAAATCCTACCTAAAAAATTCTCTAACTAATACCTCAAGCATAAAAACCAAGACCTACACAACAAATATAGTAGCCTTTACCATTGCAAACCCCTCCTCCTAGGAGAACCATACCTACACGTCATGTCTTTAGTGACCTAGGAGAACTTATTGAGTTTAAATTTCATAAGCTTATTGATACTAATATGATTAGTTGGCTTATACCAAATAATTATATGCAAGGCATTCCTTATCCTGATTAGTACCATGAAAATGAATTCTATGAATATCATCAAGTCAAGGGGCATAATCTACAAAGATGTGTCCAAATCAAGCATTTAATTGAGAATATGTTGGAGAATGGGGAGATAACATTAGATAATGGTTCTTCCACTTCCAATCAAACTCTTAAGATTTATAAAAATCCCCTTCCATGACATAATAATTAACAATAGTAGAATAATCAACAATAACAATAATAATGGTCAGTGCAGAAGCAAAATCAATAGTATCAAAATCAAAGGCCAAACTAGCAGAATCAACAAAATCAACAACAAAAAACACAACAAGATAATGGAAAAAACCAAGTTTAGAATGGTAACAACTAAAAAACCTACCATGAAATTTCACATGACTACAATAGGGTTGTAGGTCATATTATAGGGGTAGTGTTAATACTATCTCCATTAATCCTAGACCAAGCACTAATTAGCCTATACCATTAATAAACAACAACATTTAGATAAATTACATGGATAATCCTTCTTTGACTTGGGAGTGCATATAGGAAAACCAAAAAACTAGGACTTCCCCTTTTAGACCTTATATTAATAACTCATCTTTGCCATGTGACCACATACAAGTACACTAGTAATTGAGACTTATCTTATCTAGTCCAACACCATTCCTAACATTTGTTAGCAATAATGGTCTAGTATCTGATCTTGATTATGCATTCATAACTCAAAGGTCAAACATTACCATCTTAGGACCACAACCATCTACTACTTTCCCTGTTATCCAACCAACTATTTAGACTCAGAATAAACCATTCACTATTGACCAAGACAAGAAGTTTGATATTGTGGAATAATTACAAAAGACACCAGCACAAATTTCTAGTTTAGATTTGTTGTGAATGTAAATAATCCATAAAAACATCTTGAATGAGTTTTTGACCCAATCTATTATTTCTAGTGACATATCCCTTGATAAATTTAAAGCTTTGGTTGGGCACCTAGCTCCAACCCAACAAGTCACATTCAACCAAAGTGATATGTCTTCCCTTGGCCTGTTCCATAATAATCCATTGTACATAGAGGTTTATATAAAGTGGCACAAACTAAAATTTGTCCTTATATACAATAGATTAGGCCTCATCATAGTGTCTCTAAAGCTCATCAAGATTCTTGGGTACACAATGGTAGATATTTAGCTAGAAATGATAACCATTAAGGCTTACGATAATCAAGAAAGAGAATCACAAGGCACCATTAACTTCCCAGTTATCATTGGGCCTTTGGCCTATCATACACTTTTCCATGTGATTTATCTTGAGTTGTCATATAATATGCTTCTCAGTAGGCCTTAGTTACATGAGATTCATGCAATCCCATCAACATTACACCAATGTATCAGTTTCTCCCAATCAAGGATGGAAGTGAATATTATAGGATATTTACACCCATATGAACACTGTAAGCATCTTGAGGTTGAGTTTTAAAGCTACAATTATCAATACAACATGAATCCAAGTTCTAATTAGGATAAAGGAAAGGCCATACTTATTGATCCTTCACAGGATAATTGCATATATCCTAATACCTTGGATTCCCTTTCCCACATGCCACCTCCTGAAGCTTCCAATCATTTTACCATTTTAGATAATAAACCAGAGGAGTATGTGACCCATAATACCTTCCATATTTCCAATCTTACACAAAATCAAAAGACCTTTGGGTGACATAAAATCACTCCACACATGCATTGGCAATGAAAGAATAAAGATATAGGACCTATCAAATTTTTACTAGCATTAGGCCTAGAACTAGACCCTTTAGAAGGGGATGAATCATGGTTATACAATGAAAACTTGGTTGATTGTTATAAAAGTGAAAAATATCCTATTCCTATTAAGATCATGGAATGTCAAAACTATGAAGGAAGAGGCCTCAGACTAAATCAACAAGGAATGTTGAAACCAATTTCCATGACTAAGTATCAAAGACCCTATGAACTTGGATTTAAACCACTTGGGGGTGACCCCACATATCTTCTTCAAACTCCATCACTAGTGACTAGTAGTGATGATGTTGACAATGAATTAGAGTCTGATCATAACCTCACCTTTGATGACCTAGCTAAAACTAACATGTTTGATAACAATGTCATTTTTACCCTTACCCCGGTCATTCATCATAACCCATTGCCATTATATTATCCCTAACTGATAGATTAGGACCAACAAGAATATAATCTAATGATTGATGAGTTCTATAATGATGAGGCATTTGTAATTTTTTAGGCCTTAGAGACAATATTTTGTTGGGAGATCACAAGTTAGGAATATCAATTAAATTGGATCCCGAAGCCTATTTTGGAGAGTGGGTGAACACCCTTAGCCAAATAATAATAATTAAAACATTGAGGTCTCCAAGTGAAAACCTATTTGAGGCACCTTTCATCTAGATAAAAAATAAATATAAATACCAGTCTAGTGGTGAAAACCTATCTTAGGCACTATTAGATGGGGGTGTTCATTCGTATTCAAATTTAGACCAGGAGACTACCAATAATGAACTTATCTATGGATCTGAGTTTAGTTTTGAGCAATAAGTATTTGAACAAATTATTTAATAATTTCTAAATATTTTTATCACATGGCTAGATCTCCCATTAGGGGACTTAGATTCATCATTCCTAGGAAAGGTTGAAGAGCAAGTCTTAGTAGAGGACCCTAACATAGTCCAACAGTTCAAGTCATTGCCTACTATCCTAAAAGATGATTCAACCCTTCTAGTCAAAGATACAATAGAGGTGAACATTAGGACTCCATTAGCCCCAAAATGGATAAAATTAGGTGCATCCCTCACTGAAGAGGAACATGAAGTCTTTACAGCTCTGTTGAGAGAATTTGTAGATATCTTTACATGGGCTTATTTTGACATGCTAGGTTTAGACCCCACCTTAGTTATGCACCACCTTGTGGTCAATCCTGATGCCTAACCAGTAAAACAAAAGCTACATAATATGCATCCTCACATTCTTGTCTTGGTAAAGAAAGATTTGAAAAAACTCTTAGAAGTAGGATGTATCTAATCCATTGACTACTCAGAATGGATATCTAATGATGTACCTATTAGCAAAAAGCTTGAAGGAATCAAAATCTATACTGATTTTTAAGACATCAACAAATCTTATCCTAAGGATGAATTTTCTTTACCTAATATTGACATGATCATTAACTCCATGTTAGGTTATGAAATGATTTCACTCATGGATGGATTTTTAAGATATAACCAGATTAGAATAGCACCAGAAGACCAACATAAAATAGTATTCACCACTCCATGGGGAACATTTTAATATTAGGTAATGTCATTTAGTCTTAATAATTTTGGATCTACATATAAAAGGGCCATGAATATCATATTCCATGATATGATGCATGATATTCTTGAATACTATGTCGATGACATATTAGGAAAATCTAAAACTAGAGCCAACCATCTAGTAGTGTTATGTAAGATATTTGAAATATTATGGGAGTAAAAATTCAAACTCAATTCAAATAAATATATATTTAGTATAACTTACATAAAATTACTTGGATTTATTATGTCTCATAGATGCATTGAATTTGATCCAACTAAATTCCATGTTGTAACTGAGATGCACCACCAACCATTTTGAAGCAAATCTATAGTTTGCAACTTAAGATTCAATCAATATAATGCTTCATCTCTAAGTTAGAAGATAAGTGTCATCTATTTACACATCTTTTGAAGAAGGGAGTTTCATTTCATTAGGATGATCACTGCCAAATAGATTTCCAACAACTCAAAGACTAGCTTGTTAATCCACCTATTTTATTACCTCTTATACCAGGAAAGCCATTCTTATTATATCTATCAGCTATCGATAATGACCTGGGGGTACTCTTGGCTCAACATGATGAAAATAGAAAATATAATTTTGTATACTACCTAACCCATAACTTGGTCACATATGAAAATAACTATGTACTTGTTGAAAAAGCTTGTCTAGCAATGGTCTTCATAGCTTAGAAACTATGACATTACATCTTGAATAATAAAACCATGGTCATTTTAAAAGTAGATGCACTCAAGTACGTACTATCTAAAACATATTTAAAAGGTATAATGGCTAAATAGATCATTATTATTCATGAATTTGACATAGAGTATGTCAATTAGAAGGCAATCAAGGAACAAGTTATTATAGATCAACTTGCTGAACTGCCCCTTACAGACACACAATGACTCACATTTTAATTTTTTGATGAATCCATAATGACCATCATTAACACACCCCTTGAGGATAAAACCTAGAAGCTATATTTTGATGGTTCATTTACTGCAAATAGAT
This sequence comes from Torreya grandis, assembly GCA_037957365.1. Taxonomy (NCBI): domain Eukaryota; kingdom Viridiplantae; phylum Streptophyta; class Pinopsida; order Cupressales; family Taxaceae; genus Torreya; species Torreya grandis. The sequence goes on along the minus strand of JARHVA010000522.1, from coordinate 943,380 downwards.
TATGGGTGGGTCTCTTATTTATTATACCATAAGGAAATCTAATCCCTAAATCATTTAGAATCAATTTTTCTTGTACAAACAATATGGCCAAGTATGAATTACTTATCATAGGACTTTGATAGGTAGTAAAATGGAATGTATCTCATCTAAAGGTTCATGGTGATTCTCAATTAATCACCAATTAGGTCACAAACCATTTTTAGAGTAAAGATGACAAGTTGGTTCCATATAAGGCTATGGGAAATACCCTAAAGAAACAAATTATAAATATCCAATTTGATCATATACCAAGGGCTAGTAACAAAACTACATATTCCATAGATATTATCAACTCTTTGATTTGACAAATAGACTAAGCTATAGAATATTAATTTCTTATTGAGAATTTGTTCACACTAGCTCATGAATTGTCAACCATTGCAATGATTTGTGATATTATTGGTCCTAATTCTATCTGGTACTAAGACCTTTACAAATACCTTCATGACCAATTTATACCACCTAACCTATCTCATAAACAAACTAAATCCTTTATTCATCATTCCACTCATTATACTCTACTTGGATCCACCCTTTAGTGTCATAGTTTTGATAGAACTCTACTTCATTAGTTAACTTTAGTAGAGTTTACACTAGCATTAAGAGAAGTTCATGAAGGAGTATGTGGAGCTCATTATTACAAGATAGTCCTACCCAAAAATAACTTACGTACTAGTTATTATTGACCCAAGATGGATGTAGATGTAGTTTCATATGTAAATAAGTATGACAAATGTTAATGGTATGCTAATCTGATTCATGCCCTGACACAAACTCTAAAATTGATGTTGACACCATGGCCATTTTCTACATGAGGACTTGAGATCATTAGGAAGATTAACCCCAATTCATATGATAGCCCTAAACATATCCTTACCGTCACTGAGTATTTCACTAAGTGGGTTGAAGCTATAGCCCTCACTTATGTGATTAGAAAGCAAATTTCCAAATTTATCTTCAACTATCTCATTTGTCACTATAGTATCCCCTATGGCATTATATCTGATAATAGAGGATCATTCAAAAATAAGGATTTATACTAGATATGTACTAAATATAAAATCACAAAAAAAAATTTACAACATATTACCCTCAAGGTAATGGCCACGTCAAAGCATCAAACAAAACCATTGTCAATATTCTCAAAAAAATTGTCAATGATGCCATTCATTATTGGCACTTGTAGATATTCCCTACCATTTGGAAATATAATACCAATCATCATACTCCCATAGGATCCACTCCATACTCACTTTTATGGTACTAAAGACATCCTTCCCATTGAGGTTGAGTTACCTTCACTATGCATATCTTTCAAGCATGTCCTAGATGATCATGACTATTGAGTAGCTCACCTACAAGAGCTAGACCTACTTGATTAGAAATACATATCTACACTCAAAAATCTTTAGGGATATTAGAATTGACTCAAAGGCCACTACAATGGGTGTGTCAAGTATAGAACATTTGAACTTGGCAATCTTGTTATTAAAAAAACCAAAATAATAGCATGACTAAGAAGAAGCATAAAGTTAAATTCAAACCAAAGTGGATAGGGCCTTTTATCATTACTAAAAATTATGGATCAGGAGAATACAGGCTTGCCACACTATATTGAGACAAACTTCCTAAGCCAATGAATATTATTCACCTTAAGTGGTACTATGCTTGAGCACTAAGGTGTATTGTCTATACAGAATATTTTAGTTGTGCCATTTTATCACTATTTTTGTCCACATAAATGTCATTCTTATTTATCCTATTAGCCATATCCACTTTACCTTTTTGACCTATCAACCCAGCATGTTCTAAAACCTAGCCTGTTTACCCTTGGTTTTTTCCATTCATTATGCATTTTTAGCACCAAAGAATTTGATTAGTTTTAGCAGTTGTTTTAAGTACTTTAAATAGAGATCATATTTTGGATTACTATGATAGAATTTTTGACAGTTTCATCTTTCATTTTTTATTATTTTCTTATCACTGATCTTTCTACTAATTATAAACACCTTTTGGAAAATTAGTACCATTGATCCATATCATTATGTCTAGTTATAACTGCATATGGGCAAACTAGGGGTAACATTTATTTTTTGAGCCTAGAAATACCAACTTGCCACTTCTTAAGATACTATGCCTTTTTAATAGCTATGCTTGTTTTGTTTGAATTGAATGATACACTAGTTGAATTCCTCTACTATAAAGGCAAAAATATAGTGACCTGAGGTCCTACTCTGGTACTATGTAAGCATCACTTGATATTTATTCAGATCAGCTCAATCACCCTTTTCATAATTCTCTCACCATTTTATGAGCAACCTAAATTTGAATTCTCTCACCATTTTATGAGTAACCTAAGTTTTAATGCTCTCACCATTTTGTGAGCTTTAACCATTTAGTGTCTTGTCATTCTTGATTGAGTTGAGATACTTCAAAAAATTCAAAAAACATTTGTAAAATCATTAGAAAAACCAAAAACATCTCACCACTTATTTGCCTAAAGGATTTTGGGAACCCTTACTAAGTTTCAAGAAAACCACTTGTCACTTAGTTTCCCTATCTTTTTTGGCCTTTTCTCTCATGCACTTGCCATTTTACAAGACAATTCCTTTTATTCTATCACATCCATTCTATTTATTTTCTTTAGTTATCACATTCTTCCCATTCCTTGGGAGAACTACATTTGGCCTAAAGTTTTTTATTGGATATTACATCTATGGAACTATGTAGGTAGTGTCCACTTGCCTAGTGCATATGGAGACAACTCGACCACCCCCTTCCTTTTCTTCTATTCTCCCATTTTGTTTGTTTGCTAAGTTTTTGCCTATTTTCTTGGGGTAATGTTCATATGGTTTCTATTAAGTGTTTTTTTTTTACTTCTTTATTGCTTTGTTTGTGTGCTTGTTGGTTTAATTTCAACATTATTTCCTTGATTCTTTTATGTGTGTTCATTAGGTAATTTCTTGCCCACACTTACACTTGAATCCATCCATATTCATATGTGAACATTCTCATCATGGTTTTTATCATTAGTGAATTGTTTTCTATTAAGTATTAGATTATGAGAGTTAGTCCTTATGGATAATTTAGCCAAGTCCTCATGATGTTATACCATGATTCCTACCAACACGTGCTACGACAAACCTCATCTTCAAGAAGTCTATTTAGCAATGGCAACATCAAATGACATCCTAATTCCATCCTATTCATATCCCATATAGATAAATTAACCATGAAATAATTTCAACTTTTATTAGTTCAGATGAGCATCTCCCTACTAGTAGGTTATTCCAATTCATCATTACCCTTTGTGTTAATTTATCATCATTCTCAACCAATTTTTTCATGTTTTCCATAATCTGGGTCCAATGATTATAACTGCCTATGGGTAAATCATTGCACACCATCCCACTTACATTTCTCAATGATTATAACCAACTTTGGGCAAATCATTATGTTGTCACCACTTTATTTTTTTACCCATATAGTGTCATGTTGTTATCTTATTTGTATGTCTTAACTGGGGTAGCTCCATTTTCTTAATGATTATAACCACCTTTGGGAAAATTATTATATTATCATCCCACATTACCACTACCAGGGTATAATGCTTATAACCACCTTTGTCAAAACTGTTATACACCATCCCACTTGTATTCTAAATGATTTTGACTAATTTTTAAATATCATTATGTTTTCACCCCATCATCTTTCTTTTCTTTGGTCCTCTCATTTTGTTTCTTTCTTTTTTAGAGACTGTTTATCAACTCACTTGTGCCAACTATTCTCTTGAAGGGGCATCATACAATAAGTTTATCATCATTATAGTTGCAGGCATGCAAGAACTTTTAATTCTTTGAGAAGACATTAATATGCTTATAGCTTGTAACACTTTCCCAAATAGGAGCAAACTATAGACACCTAAATATGGCCACCAATGACCTCTAATTAATATTTTGACCAATTCTTACTAAAATACATAATTTAACCTAAAGACACTAAAATTCATTAAATGAATTGAAATTGATATATTCAAGTGTTGATTATAGCTAGGGTATCCCTAAATGGGGAAATATAATTTATGGTCTAATTAACTTTGATCAAATCATTTCGAGTCAAAATGTCAATTTTGCACCTAGATGATTTGAATTACTCTTTTCTATCAAATATTTTGCACAAGATGCATGCCTTTTTTATTTTTTCCAGTAATGTCCTAAATAGGATAATAGATCCAATGCATGTAACATTACCTTCCAATTCTAATCTAGTCAAAATTTGGACCAATAACAAGGCATTCTAATCAATTTGAGTAGTTTGTGCACAAAGTGCTTAATCATGCTTAAGATTTAATTAAACCAAATTAGATCCTAATCAATAATTCCATGGAAACTTGTTGAAAATTTTATTTTGGAAATGAATATTGAATACCTGCATCATCAAGTGATGTCATTTCTTGAGAAGACATCCCTAGGTGATAAATACCACAAATATCAAGATTCATTCCTCCCATGCCTCATCAAAGCCCTTCATACCTCTTAATTTCTCCTTTATCCCAAATATTGATGAGACTATTTATCAATTCTAATTACAAAATTGGATTAATCCTTAGCCACATATATCAATCTTGAGATGGATGGTTCAAGTTGATTTTGAACATTTTCAAAAATATATAAATAGGAGGCCTTACCACATCATTTATAAGATTAATTTGTGCAAAGTTATAATGTAGGATTGGTTCTAAAAGCTTCAAGAAAATAGTTTTACCATGCCAAATTGATTACAATTGAAGACAAACCACAAGCAAAAGGTGCCAAGGAGAGATTAAAGTAGAAAAACTTCTATTGCCAAAGACTTCATGAGCACAAAATTGAGTAATCCACTACTATAAAGGCATTTGGAGCATCCAAGGAAGGTGAAGGAATTTTTGTATTTTTCCTTACTTTTTAGTTGTGTTTGTCATTTTTTTTTTGTTACTAATCTCACCCTAGTAACTAGGCATGAAGGTGTTAGCTTAGTGTGTTCTTTATCAATTTTTTTTGTGCATTTTGTCACTAACACCATAATAATCTCCTCTTCTTATTGAAATTCCTAGTTCACAGTACCTAAGCATAAGGGTAATGTAATGGTTGTTATAAATTAAGGATGACTTATAGGTCATTTAGAATGGGTACATGTATTTGGAAAGTGTTCTTACATTCTTAGTTTGCTCAGAGAAGTGTCAAAGAGATGAATGAGTCATCATTGGATCTAAAAGGTGATTTAGGCCTATTTGAAAGAGAGTTGTGCTTATGTGTGACCTATGTAAGATTCCTTAAGGGTAAAGGTATGTGTTGGGGCTGATAATAAATATTCTGATCTTTTTAATTCATGATTTTTCTATAAATGGTGAAACTAAATGTGTTGGTTTCTAGATTTGGAGAGTTAAGTGCAAGCTGTATATGAGAATTATAGAGTGAAGGAGAAGTAGTGTGCCCATTTAATAAATTAATGAGGAGATAATATTGAGGATTATGTTTATGCCTATAGGTCATATTTTTTATGTCCACATAACTCTCTTGAAGTTTGAGAATATGATAAGAGGTTTGAGTGTGCCTATGAGGATAGTTTGAGTGAAGAAGGAGAGAGATTGTGGCATGCCTATGTGAGAATCCTATATGAGATATAGATGGAATTTATGTAGGGGTTAGATAATCAGAGATCCATCATCATGTGTTGAAGACATTAGCTGTAAGGTGGAGGTGTTCACTTCAAAGGAGGGTCTAAAGGACTTGATCTTCCGTAGGGGTAGTTACTCCTTATGAAATAGGTGTTTCACTAGAAGGCTTTGGTCAAGAGGATATGATCAAGGTTTATTGGTCTAAAGGATTTGACGATTCTCTTGTTTGTAATTTATTATAATATTTTAGTCTATATGTTGTAGGATTGAGAGTGGGATTTATTCCCCATGAGTGTTTCCCATAGGAACTATGTGTTATGTGTTTGAACTTGTGTATGCATTGAATAAATGATCTCACCTATTAATGTTTCTTGATCAAGTTTCTATATGTTGATTTTATAATAGTTTGAAAGAATTAGAATTTAAATTAAAATATCTATGCTCACTAAATCACCCCCCTCTCAGTCATCTTACCTCTAATAATTGGTATCAGATCAGGTCCCTCTTGTAATTTTAACCACTTGAAGGTGATCAAAGGTATAGTGGTTGATAAAGAGGTTGTGGCTTGTATTTAAGACAAATTAGTATGTGATTTATCAAACTTTAATTCTAGCATGGATGTTGTGAAGATGCAAGTGAAAGATCTAAAATCAATAGTAAAAACTCTACAGATCCCAAGGACAAAAAGGATTTTAGCTCCACCAGAAGGGTCAAGAATGAGAATTCATGGATAGGTAATGATCAAGATAAAGGTAGGTCAAATTCAAATGATGTTTTCAATGGGTACTACTTATCCTTCAATCAATTTATTCATAGACATAGGGATTGTTCTTTCTCTCTAGAGATCAAAAGTAATCTTATATGCTAAAATTTTAACCTAGAAGATCATATAGCCAAAAAATACAAAAGAGATTTTTGGAAAAAGGATATATAAATCATTAACGCCATCAAATGGTTTAAGAAGACTAAGTTTAAGACTGAAGAAGAGAAGAAGTAGAATTCAAGTGGTCCACCAACGGAACAGTCAATATTTGTTCATTAATCCTTGCATACTCAAAAATATGGGAAAATAATATGGTTCATAGATAGTGGATTCTCAAATCATATGACAAGAGAAAAGACCAAGTTTATCTCTCTCAAGAATACCAACCCTAGTTTAGTGAGATTTGGTGACAATAAATCTTCTAACATTATTGGCAAAGGTATTATGAGTATGGATAATGGTCATCCTAGGACTGAGGATGTCTTATATGTAGAGGGTTTGAAATATAATATTTTAAGTGTGACTTAAATGTGTAATCAAGGAAATGTTATAACTTTTTATGATTTTATTTGTGAAGTAATAAAGGTTGGAAAACTAGTTGCAAATGTTTATAAAATAGATAACATGTATGTTCTCCATGAATCTAAGAAGGAGAATTCCATGAGTCAATTGGAAGAAAGTTGGCTTTGGAATAGAAGCCTTGGACATATAAATTTTGATAACATGGTAAATATTAATTCAAAGGGGTTAGTAAGGCATATGCCCAAGACTTTTAGGATTCCTCATTCTCTTTATAAGGCATGTCTTCATGGGAATCAAACCAAAATAAGATACAAATCCAAGGTGTTCTCCACTATAACACCATTAAATTTGATCCACACAAATCTATGTGGACCTATGAGAACCCAAATTATTCAAGGTAATAGTTACTTCATGCTTATTATTGATGATTTTAATTGGATGACTTGGATATTTTATATTAAAGAAAAATAATAAGATTTTACAAAATTTATGGCATTCAAAGAGTTTGTAGAAAAAGATAAAGGGTTAAATATCATGTACGTAAGATCAGAAAGAGGATGTGAGTTTTGGTCTCATGAATTTGATGATTTTTATGAAAAATAAAGGATAAGGTGACAATGTTCTACTACTAGAACATCACAATAGAATGATATTATTAAAAGGAATAATAGGACTATTCAAGAGATGAGTAGAATCATGATTTAAGATTCCAAACTATCAGATGGTTATTAGGAAAAGGAAGCCAACAATTTAGTTTACATCCTAAATAGGTGTAAAATTAGAGAAAATGCTAATAAGAATCCTTAAGGGTTATGTAAGAATAAAGCATCTAATGTCAAACATTTTAGAGTGTTTAAGATTAGGTGATTCATCAAAAGAGATGAAGAGAATATTGGAAAATTTGATTCAAGGTCTGATGAGGGAATATTCTTAGGTTACTCTTTTATCAATACTACCTATAAGTGCTTCAACAAGAGACTTCATAAGATTGTTGAAAGTTCAAATGTAAGGTTAGATGAGACTAGTAGAGTCAAGAAACTGAAATTGTAGGTAAGTGACCCAATTCAAAATGATATTATAAACAATGATGAGTTATCTACTCAAATAGATGATGAAAATGAAGAGGGAGAAGAAAGACAAGATTCTAAAGATCCATATATAAGAATTCATAAATATCATCTACTTTCTCAAATTATTAGAAATGTTGGTGCAAGGTTGTTGACTAGAAGGAGAATGTTGATTAATCAAAATCAATAAGACTCAGCCCTATTGTCCATGATTGGACCTAAAACATTCATAGAAGATAATAAAAATGAAATTTGGAATGATGAAATGGATGAATAAATTGATCAAATAGAAAGGAATGAAACATGGGCCTTAGTTCTTAGACCAAAAGAAAAAAATGTGATACGTAGCCAGTGGGTTTTTAAAAACTAGATGAATGAGAAAGGATAAGTCACAAGGAACAAGGCTAGATTTGTGTGTAAAGGATATTCTTAGGTTGAAGGAATATATTTAGATGAGAATTTTACTCTTATGGCAAGAATGGAAGTAATTAGACTCTTCTTGGCATATGAAAGCTTCAAGGATTTTAAGGTATATCGAATAGATGTGAAATTTTCACTATTGAATGCCAACTTAGAAGAAGTCTACATTGAGTTACCTGAAGGATACTTTATGTCAAGTAATCAAGATTCTGTGTGTAAATTGAAGAAGGATCTATATAGTCTTAAATAAGCTCCTAGAGCTTGATATGGAAGGTTAGATAAGTATATTTTGAGTCAAGGTTTTAAAAAGGGGGTTTATTTACACATTAAGATATAAGGTAATCATCAATTGATAGTTGTATATATTGATGGTAGTTCTTAGATCTAGCAATGATAAAATGAGTAGAGAATTTGATGATACTATTAAGAGTAATTTTAAAATGTTAATGCTGGGATAATAGTCTTTCTTTTTATGATTATAGATTAATCAAATTGATCTAAGGATATTCATTTCATAAGCTAAATACATCAAGGATATGCTGAGGAAGCTTGACATGATGGATTTTAAGATAATGAGTACTCCAATGATCAGAAGGTACAAGTTAAGTAAAATAGATGACTCACCAAAAGTTGATCAAAATTTGTATAAATCAATTATTGGAAGTCTTTTAAACTATACTTCTTTTAGGCCTGATATCATGCAATCAATGGATCTTGTAGGAAGGTTTCAAGCTGACCATAGAGAATCTAACTTAAAATCAGTCAAAAGGATCTTGAGGTATCTCAAAATCACCATAGAGTATGGTTTATTATATCCCAAGAGTAAATTATTATTTTTAATTATTATACTGATGTAGATTGGGTAGGATGTGTGGATGATAGGAGAAGTACCAGTTGTGGGGTCTTCTTCATGGGGGAATACTTGGTGTCTTGGCTAAGAAAGAAGTAAGCCTCAGTTTCTCTATCAATTGTATAAGTTTAATATATAACATTTTATTCTTGTTGAAGACATTTCATGTGGATGAAATAAACTTTAGAATATTATATGGTAAGACAAAAAGAACCTTGTCTAATCTATTATGATAACATTAGTGAAATTAATATCTCAGACAGTCCTATTATGCACTCAAAACTAAGAACATTCCTACTATATATCATTTTTTAAATGAACAAGTGAGAAATCAAAATGTTAAGTTGGATTATGTGCCTAAAAAATATAATCTTACAGATATTATGACCAGACCATTATCAAAATCTACATTTGATTATATAAGAAAAATCTTAGGTGTCATTTCTTTCTCTATGAATCAATAGAATGTCTTTGTTTAAGGAGGAGAAACAAGTTCATGATATTGTTCTATAGTTTTATAAATAATATATAGTGAATATGTAGAATTCATGGACATGGAAGTGTCTTAAAATAGAAGGCTAGTAAGTCTATATGATGGTTATTCATGGTGTGTGAAGATATGAAGATACTCAAGAGGTCAAATGGCTTATAAATCTTAGGGGGAGTCCATCTCAATTTTTTTTTGGTGAGTTCCATTAGATGTTAGTGTTTTTTGTGTTCTATCTTCATTGGTTACATCACTTGGTTGAAGAAGAATATTGACATGTAGAAAGAAGGATGTTGTCAAGATAAGAAGAGGTAGGCTCAAGGTAAGGGGGAGTTTGTATCATATTTCTAAGGTGGTCCTCTCCTATTTTATTATATTTTTAATTCTTTAGAATCAATTGGTGCCCACTTTGTCATTGTGTCAAAGGGGATAAAGTTCCTATTATGAGAGTGCTTGAAGAGAGAGAAGGAAGGTGAACTATATGATGTGTGTTAACATCAATGACAAAGTGGGAAATTATTGGAGATTTGTCAATTATGTTATGATGATGTCATGTAATTGTTTGGGTGAGTGGATGAAGTGATTTTATAGCCTAAGTAATAATGATAAAGTGTGTAATGTGCTTGTCAAAGTATGCCTAAAGTTAGCTTGGTTGATCTTCATTTTTGGCTTGATTAAATATGATTAGGGATGAGTATGGTGATTTGAGCATAAGAAAAAGGTCCAATAAAAATTTAATAATAGTTTGAGTTCTTGTGTGCATGAGTGGAATTCACCTAGTTCATCATTTTTCTCATCTAGAAATTTTGGGTCCAATGGTAGAAAAACTGAGTACACAGTTTGATGATATCATAATTTTCATATGTGGATGAGTCAGGGGATGTTGGTCATATGTGTAGACACCTAAAAATGGCCTTCTATAACCTCCAATTAGGATTTTGGCTAGTTTCCATCTAAAACATGCAATTTGGCTTTAAAACACTAAAACATGCTAAATGATGTGAAATTGATACATTCAAGTGCCAATTTTGGCCAAGGTATCCCTAAATTGGGTAATGAAATTTATGGGATAGCTAATTTTTATTAGTTCATTTTGAGTCAAAATGCTAAATTTGCACTTGTGTGCTCTAGACTGCTCTTTCCTATCAAATATTCTACACAAGACTTGTACCTTTATTATTTATTATTGGCAACATTCTAAATGGGAATATGCATCCAATGCATCTAACGTAGACTTATAATTTAAATCCATTCAAATTTAGGACCAATAAAAATCCATTCTAATTGATTTGAATAATTTGTGCACAATGTGATTAATCATGCCTAAGAGCTAATTAACCCAAATCAAGGCCTAATCAATAATTCCATAGAAACTTGTCGAAAACTTGTTTTTGGAAATGAATATTTAATATTTGTATCATCAAATGACCTAATTTCTTAGGAAGACATCCCTGAGCCATAAATGCCACAAATATCAAGATTCATGCCCTTCATGCCTCATCAATGCCTTCCATGATGCCCTTCGTGCCTCTTAATTGTCCCCCTATTCCAATGCCATGATGAGGATAATTACAAACTTAATTCCAAAAATTTAATTAATCCTGAACCACACATCTCAATATTGAAATGGATGGTTGAGTTTGATTCTAATCAAATCCAAAATTCTATAAATAGGAGGCCTCACAAAATCATTTCTAAGCTTAATTAGTGAAAAGTTATAATGCAAGATTGCTGCAAAAATCTTCAAGCAACTAGTGTTATAATGCCAAATTAAATACAAGCCAATCCAAGCCACAAGCAAAAGGTGCCAAGGAGAGATAGAGGTTGTCAAGCTTTCATTGCCAAGGACTTCATGAGTATAAGCTGAGCAAGCCATCACGACAAGAATTTTAGAGCATCCAATGAAGGTAAAAGAGTTTTATTTTGCATTTGAGTTGTGTGTTTCATTTAGGATTATTAATTAATCTCTCCCTAGTGTTTAGGCCTAGAGATGTTATGATATTAGTGTGTTTATTTCACTTTGTTTTCATTTTGGAACTAACACCATATTAACCATCCTCTCTTGAGTCAAATTCTAGAGAACATAATGGCATGCCTGGTGGGACAAGATGCATCTCACACCTAAAGAAGATCCTTTTGCAACTTTAAAAAATTCATATGAGAAGTTAAAACTCTTGAAAATTGGTTTTCTAACTTTATTTTGCCATTTTTGATTTCCATAATTTTTACATAATAATCGACATCAGTAGAAATACCAATATCGGCTACTTGTTTAACTAACATTGGTCATTAGGATCGACATCAATAAAATATTGGATGGCCATAACTGACATCAGTGGTATTGATTGATGTTAGTCACTATTTTTTTTTACAAAAACATAAACTTGAGACCTACTTTTCTAAAGTTTCTTGTTTCAAATTCAAAAGGTCTTCAAAGCTAAAGGACATGCTAACAATTTTATTGTAGGATCAAGTTTAAAATTTGCTTAAAACATGTTTAAATTCAATTTTTCATGCTTAAAATTTGATTAAGAAAATTATTTTGGTGGTTAAATTAACATTTAAGGTGCTTAAATAAGTGGGTTTTAGCATTAGTTTTCAAAGTTACAACTAAGACCAAGGGGTCAAATGAACACCACTCAATCTTTCGAATTTGGTGCTTACAAATGAACTCATCTTTCTAAAAGTTTCTTGTTTGCAATAATTGATTAAATCAAAACTTGTCTATAAAAAAGAGGGGTGTTGAATGTATGCTCTTCCATTTGTACTCTATAGGGAACCCTTGAAATCAAAAGTGCCATTCCTATTTCAATTATCCTAGTCCAAGGCTTAGAAAGAAAGTCATCTAAAGCACTCCCCAAAAAGTCGTCAAAGGTTGGGTGACCTTGAAAGCAACCCTAAAGTCTTTATAATTTCATTTTTTATTTGTTTATGCATCTTGGCTTAAGAGGGGGACTTCATCACCTCCCACAAGTTCTTTAGGGAAGCTTTGACTTGGGGTTTCATCTCCCGATATTGACTTCATTTGACTCCTTTGGAGTTTCACATGAGACGTTGTGGCACTTTGGACATCACACTACACTGAGTGAATAGCAAGATGTAGTGGTTTCAAAAAGGACTAGATCTTTTTACAACAAGTTGAGTGAAATGGACCTAAAATCTATGATTTTATTTTACATTGTTTGGCATGAAAGTCATTGTGCAATTGGTTCCCCTAGATCATTTAAAAAATTGTTAGAATTTAGATAAATCCCCACTTGTCATAGAAGTATTGTTGGTGTAAAGTTTGCCTCAAGGACCATGTCATAGTACTGTCATTTGAGATAAGAGGAGGGGGTGTAAAACTCTACTATATAATGCACATTTACTTTTGTATGAACACTTAAAATCCTCTCAAATGATGTATATTGATAGATTCCAATAGTACTAAGCAACCTTATCAATTTAAGATCTAAGGGAGATAATTAGTTGATCATTTCATAGTTTAAATTCTTTTTTGGAGTAAAAAATTGGTGTAAATAAATAATCCAAACTTAATACATAATCCAAATTTTCCTTTGAAGAAAGAGGCATTATGCTGCCCACATGAGATCAACCATTTGCCTTGTTCAAAGTTCATTAAAAGATTGAGAGTCATATCATCTACTTTGGTGTAGTTATGCTACCCAATTGAGTTTAGACCTTTACCAAATTTTTGTAAGTCCTTCACTTATAATTTAAATTCAAAATTACACCTTTACAATTTCATAGGGTTGATGTGCTAAGTGGGTTCACCATTTGCACTAAACTTAAGGGAACTTAGGTTTAATTTCCAATTTAGGTTGAAGGTCATTTTAGACTCATAATAATTATCATCACTTGATATAATTAATCCATTTTGTGCTAAACACTTGAACTTTAAGTCTATGTACCACAACATTGTCAGTTAAGAAAAATAGTGTTATGTTGTCAAAATTGTGGAAAAATGTCTTTGCCTTAGAGAGTCTTTGAAAAAAAAAAATTTATCAAACCTTTTGGGTAGTATAGTGTCACTACACTACCTAAATCATTTCAAACTTTGTTTCATGGACCCTCTTACATATAATTATAAATTTGGTCCTACATATTTAGATCGATCCAAGTGTACTTTTGATCCTTTGTATAAAGCAAAGTTATACTATTCACCTTTGTCTAGCTTGTTTATCGAAAAGAACCAAGTTTTTATACTTTTATTTATGAGAAAATGAGATATTCCTAAAGTTCCTTTTATTTCATACCTTATACCTAGCTAATCAAGTTCATGTCCAAGAATCGAATGCCTAGTGTTTGTTAGAAGTGTTTCAAATCTATTAGATTAAAACATTCACCTATTTTCAAAGTCTAGATTTTGACATTATTTGGTCAAATTTCCTAGCACATGCCTTGTTTGAGCCTAGATTTTGATGCTGAGTTTGGCCAAAAGACCTAGAAAATTTTAATTTCCTAGATTAGATTGATTTAAAACACTTCGACCTTAGAGTTTGGCATTTCAATTTTTTTAGTCCATTTACTTGCTTACCTTTGTGTGAATAGTGAAATGTTAGATACTTCACTCTAGCTTGTTTCATCACAAATATTTACATAAACCTTTTGATCCTTTTAACAAATCTAAACCAAGTTGAAGGCATCATTTGTTTTAGATTTTATCCTTTTTAGAGTTTTTATAACTCTTTGACCTTTTATCACCAAGCATTGACTATGGATCCAAACATGTATTTCTACACTTATAGTGGACTCATGTACAATCTAGGGATTAGTACTATCATTACATAGGAAGAAATGGTACAAGACCCTTATATGGATAACATTTCTTATGAGATGGATTCTTATCCTTCTTATAATACTCAATCAAGGGCATAAATCCAAGATCCATTGGCTAACTATTTGGTTAACACACCACCTTACACATAATAGGACCAAGAATAAACTAAACAATATTTAGCTACAATACCCATGGTGGATGAGCCAGTACTTCAACGACCATATTCTACTAATTCAGCTTCCACGTATGATCCATTTTTATTTGAGTGACATTTTTTAGAGAACAAAGATGATATTTTGGTTAGGTCCATAGAGGTAGGGGATAAGTTTCCAACAAAATTCCCCCATGAAAATCTACCAAGTCTAGTAAGAGTGCCCCATAATATCATTTATGATCATCAGGATTCTTCTAGAAATCATATGGCTCTAGTCCAAACAATGTACCAAGACCCCAATATATCCAATCTAGGCAAAAACATCATGAAAGATCACTTTAACCAATTAAAAATAGCAGACCAAACCTACTTGATTTTAACACATGATTTCAATTAGATGAACATGGTAAGTAAGCCTGTCATTGACCTAGTTCCTTCAACAAGGGTGTTGATGGAATTATATGGACAAGAGAATCTAAGTTCTGACCCATTTATAAAAACTAATTCAATAGATAAATTTTTATATATGCCATTTATTAAATAAATATCTTCAACTTCTACACTAAATAATGAGCCAAACATAGTAGAAAATGTGTAAACAACATCCAATCTTGATCAAAGTGGACTAATGCACAAATAACTAGCCAAAAACATGTTCCTATAGTTAATCCCATGAGCAAATCATCATACCAAAGAATAGGAGTCTCTACACCCTATCCTCAACCATCCATTTCCTCAAGGGTACAACCTATAGGATTAGATAATCAAACAAAGACTAATGTTATGCCTCAATGACAAAATGTGATGAATCTTACTCCTCCTCAATAAGTAGCAAGTGGTATTCCACAATAGCAGACATAGTCTAGTGTATCAAAGAAATAGAGGATGAGTACATTACCACCTCAACTAGGGGAAATTAATAGTCCATCTCACCAAGTAACGACAAACACACCTCTTCAGTTGTAGAATAATATGCCAGTCCAAAACTAAGCAATGACTAGCCAACAACATTCAAATATTTGTTAGTGATAGATGTTGAATTTGTAACATGATTTAACTTCTTCATAGGTATTATTTCAATAAGGAGGTCCCCATATTTCTCAATTACCTAATAGACAACCATTGGTTCAAAATGTGCCATAAATTTAGAGACAGGGTCTTAGTCCATAAGTTCCTACTCAATAACAAGGTTTGATTAGTCAGCAGCATGTCCCTTTTCAACCACAATAGGTATAGTTATATCCCTTCATCCCAACCAAAAAATCCTCCAATTCAAACCTTTATCATCAACCCAAACCAAAATATCATGCAACCAAATGTGTAATTTGAAGTACATCCCAATTCATGTATGCGTATTCTTGGTCCATTCCCCAACCAAGCCAATGTACCCCAATAGGTGTATCCATCATACCCTAGTCAAATTGTCCCACTTTAGACCTCCCAACCATCTATCCAAACCAATATTCTCCCTTAAACCAATATCCCTTCCAGTTTCCTATCCCAAGAATTATAATAGATGATGGATATAATTACTACTATTCATGTGGGGAAGCAAACCAAAAATTTCAAATTGGATGATGTATATTACTATCCATTAAATATGGAGTATTTTTAGACACCATTTCCTCTAAGATATGAACCACCTAAATTTGATAAGTACAAAGGAAAAGGTGACCCTAAGGCCCATTTGACCGAATTCTTTGTCACATGCCAACCAATGACATATAGTGACATATACCTCTTGATGTTATTTCCAAGGAGCTTATCTAGACACGTCTTGGAGTGGTTTTTAAAGTTTCTCAAGAATTTTAGTAACAAACTTTGATGATATTTTTGATAAATTTGTGCAACACGTTTCTTATAATCTTGAGCATGAGATTTCATTACTAGACTTGACACAAGCAAAGTAAAAATTTGGGGAGAGTTTTCAAAATTATTTATAGTGATGGAGAACCCTTTCAAGCCATTTCACCCATAGTATACCAAATAAACAATTAGCTATTGTGTTTACTAAAAAATTGCATAGTGAGATAGCCTATCATTTAGAACTACAATGTGCACATACGTTCAAAGAGATCATTGGTAAAAATTTGTTGATCAAGCGAGTGCTCATCAATAAAGGGGTCATCAAGCTTAATTAAACTAATTAAAATTAATTACCAATCACAAAAATTACCAACATCCCATCGAAATGCAAGCATCATAACTAGTATAGGCTAATAATCATGAAAGACCAAAGTAATTCAACTAAAATAGGAATGTTGTGGGAGATGGAATGACTAAATCTCATCATGTCTAAACTATGAAAACATCATTTAAACCACCTTTTTAGCTTACTCCTACCTATTAACCTCTCCAACCAATGCTACAAGTGTAATAACCAAGTCTTGCACAATAAATACAGTAGTTTTTACCATTACAAACCCCTCCTCTTAGAGGAACCATCCCTATATGTCATTATCTTTAGTGACCTAGGAGAACCTATTGAGTCTATATTTCACAAGTTTACTACTAATAATTTGATTAGTTGACCCATACCAAAGCATTATCCACAATAAACTACTTACCCTAATTGTTATCATGAAAATGAATTTTGTGACTATCATCGGGTCAATGGGCATAATCTATGAAGATGTGTCCAGAAAATATGTTGGAGAATGGGGAGATAAAACTAGATAATGGTGCTTCTACTTCCAATAAAACTCTTTGGATCTATCAAAACCCCTTTCTTTGACATAATAATCAATAATAATAGAACAATCAACAATAACAATGACCAATGTAGTTGTAAAATGAATAGTATCATAATCAAAGGCTGAACCAATAGAATCAATAAAATTAGTAGTAGAATTCATAATGACAAAATAATGGAGAAAACCAAGGTTAGAATGGTAAAAACCAACAAACCTACCATGCAGTTGTACATGAATACAATAGGGTTGTAGGTCATATTGCAAGGGGTAGCATTAATACCATCTCCATTGATCCTAGACCAAGCACTAATCAACCTAGACCATTGCTAAGCAACAATATTCAGCCAAATCACATGGATAATCTTTTTGTGACTTGGGAGTGCATATAGGCAAACCAAAAAACTAGGACTTCCACTTTTGGATCTTATAGTAATAATTCATTCTTGCCATGTGACCACATGCAAGTGCACTAGAAAATAAGACTTGTCCTATCTGGTCCCATACCATTCCCAACATTGACTAGAAATAATGGTCTATTATTTATTCCTAAATATGTAATCACAACTTAGAGGTTGAATATTACTATCCCAAGCACACAACCTTCCACCACTTTGCATATCATCCAACCAATCATTCAGCCTCAGAATAAACCATTCAATCCTGACCAAGACAAGAAGTTTCATATTGTGAACCAATTTCAAAAGACACCAGCATAAATTTCTATTTTAGATTTATGATGGATATCAATAGTCCATAACAACATCTTGAACAAGTTTTTGAACCAATCCACTATTGCTAATGACATATCCCCTAATAACTTTCAAGCTTTGGTTAGACACATAACTCCAGTCCAACAAGTCACATTCAACCAAAGCGATATGTCTTCCCTTGGCCCACTCCATAATAACCCATTATACATACAAGTTTGTATTAGATGGCATAAAGTGAAAAATGTCCTCAACAATAGATCTAGCCTCAACATAATGTCCCTCAAGCTCATCAAGCTTCTTGGGTACATGATGATATATCTCCAGCCATAAACATAACTATCAAAGCTTATGATAATTAGGAAAGAGAATTAAAGGGCACCATTATTTTTTCAATTATCATTGGGACTTTGACCCATGATACACTTTGCCATGTGTTGGATCTTGAGTTATCATACAATATTATTATAGGTAGGCCTTGGTTAGATGATATTCATGTAGTACCATCAACACTACACCAATGTATCAAGTTTTCCCACTCGGGGATGGAGGTGAGTATTCTAGGAGATTTATACCCATATGAACATTTCAAGAATCATGAGGTTGAGTTTTAAAGATATAATTATCAGTATGTTATGAATCCTAGTTCCAAGCAAGATAAGGAAAATCTATATTTATTGATCCTTCACCAGATAATTACATAGATCCTAATACCTTGGATTCCCTTTCCCACATGCTACTTCCTAAAATTTCTAATCATTTCACCATTTTAGAGAATGGACCAAGAGAATATGTGACCTATGACACATTTCACATTGCCAATCTTCCTCAAAATTTGAAAACCTTTAGGTGACCTAAGGTCATCTCACATATGCATTGGAAATGAAAGAACAAAGGTAAGGGACCTATCACATTTGTACCAGCAATTGGCCTAAGACCTGACCCTCTTGAAGGGGATGAATCATGGTTATACAATGATGACTAAGTTGATTGTTATAAAAATTCAAAGTATCATATTCCCTATAGCATCATGGAGCATCATAATTATGAAGGAAGAGGCCTCAAATTAAATCAACAAGGAACTATCAAGCCAATTTCCATGACTAAGTATTAAAGACCTTATGGACTTGGATTTAAACCACTTGGGGGTGACCCCACATATCTTATTCAAACTCTATCACTAGTGACTAGTGATGATGATTTTGATAGTGAAATAGAGTATGATCATAGCCTTACCTTTGATAACCTAGATGAAACCAACCTATTTAATAAAAATACCATTTATACCCTTACCAAGCCATTCATCATAATCCATTAGCATTATATTATCCCTAACTAATAGATTGGTACCAACAAGAATCTAGTCTGTTGATTGATGAGTTCTAGAATGATAAGACATTCTATGATTTATTAGGCCTTAGAGATAATGTTTTGTTGAGAGATCACAAATCAAGATTCTCAATCACATTAGATCATGTAGCCTATTTTGAAGAGCAAGTCAACACCCTTTTCCAAAAACAAATAAGTAAAACATTGAGGTCCCAAAGTGAAAACCTCTTTGAGGTGCTTTTTGACCAAGGAAAAAGTAAAGATAAAGGCCATTCTAGCGATAAAAACTTGTTTCAAGTACCATTAGATGGGGGTGTTTATTCTTCTTCAAATTTAGACTAGGAGACCACCAACAACAGACTTGGTTTTGAGTAACAACAAGTATTTGATCAAATTGTCTAAGAATTTTTGACTATTTTTGTTACATGGCCAAATCTCCCATTAGGAGACTTAGACTCATCATGCCTAGGAGAGGTTGAAGAGTAATTCCTAACAGAGGACCTTCACATAGTCTAATAGTTTAAATCACTACCTACTATCCTAGAAGATAGTTTGACCCTTCTAGTTGAAGATACAATGGAGGTAAATATCAAGACTCCATCAGACCTAAAATAGATAAAATTAGGATCATCTCTCACTGAGGAGGAATGTGACATCTTTATAACTCTGTTAAAAGAGTTTGTGGATATATTTGCATAGGCCTATTATAACATGTTAGGATTAGACCTCACCTTGGTTCTGCACCACCTTGTGGTTAATCCTGATGCTAAATTGATAAAATAAAAGATCCATATGATGCATCCTCACATTGATATATTAGTAAAGAAAGATTTGGAAAAAATCTTAGAAGTAGGATGTATCCGATCCATTGACTAATCTGAATGGAACTCTAATGTTATACCTATTAGCAAAAACCTTGAAGGAATAAAAATTTGTACTAATTTTCAAGACATCAATAAAGCTTGTCCTAAAGATTATTTTAGCTTACATAATATTAACATGATTGTTGAATCCATGATAGGTTATGAAATGCTTTCACTCATGGATGGATTTTCAAGATACAATTAGATCAGAATAACACCAAAAAATTAACATAAAACAACATTCACCACTCCATGGGGAACATTTTGTTATCAGGTGATGCCATTTGGCCTTAATATGTGGGAGATGCATATCAAAGATCCATGACTATCATATTCCATGATATGATACATGATATTGTTGAAGACAATGTCAATCACATAGTAGGAAAATCTAAAACTAGAGCTGACCATCCAATAGTGTTGTGTAAGATATTTGAAATACTATGAGAGTACAAAGTTAGACTAAATCCAAAGAAATGTGTGTTTGGTGTAAATTTAGGCAAATTACTAGTCTTCATAATGTCTCATAGAGGTATTAAAGTTAATCTAGCTAAATTTCATGCTATAATTGAGATGATGCCACCAACTAATTTAAAGCAGCTTCATAGTTTACAGGGTAAGATCTAGTCCATCTAATGCTTCATGTCTCAGTTATCAGACAAGTGCCATCCATTTACACATATTTTGAAGAAATGAGTTTCATTTCATTGGGATGATCACTGTCAAATAGATTTTCAACAAATCAAGGAATATCTTGTTAATCCACCTATTTTATTACCTCTTATGCCAGAAAAGCCATTCTTATTATACCTATCAGCTATCAATTATGCTCTAGGGTAACTCTTGGCTCAACATGATGACAATGGAAAGGATCATGTTGTTTACTATCTAATTCATACCTTGGTTACATATGAACATAACTATGCACCTGTTGAAAAAGCTTGTCTAGCCATGGTTTTCGTAGCTCAAAAATTGCATCATTACATTTTGAATAATAAAACCATGGTCATTTCAAAAGTAGATCTGCTCAAGTATCTACTATCTAAAATAGCTTTACAAGGTAGAATGGTTAAATGGATCATGTTTCTTAGTGAGTTTGACATAGAGTATATCAATCAAAAAGCAATCAAAGGATAAGTTCGTATAGATCAACTTGTTGAACCACCTCTCATGGACACACAACCACTCAAGTTTCCATTTCTTAATGAATCCATTATGACCATTATTGATACACCCATTGAGGAGTAGCCCTAGAAGCTATATTTTAATGGATCATTCGCTATGCATGGAGTAGGGCCAGGCCTATTATTTATTACACCATAGGGGGATCTATTCCCTAAATCATTTAGAATCAATTTTCCTTGTAAAAACAACATGGTTGAGTATGAAGCACTTATTTTAGGACTTTGACAAGTAGTGCATTTGAATATATCTCATCTTCAAGTTTACGGTGATTCTTAGTTAATCATCAATCAGGTCACAGATCATTTTCAGGCCAAAGATGATAAGCTAGTTCCATATAAAGCCATGGTTGACACTCTTAAAAATAAAATTTCCAACATTTAGTCTGAGCATATACCGAGGGCTAGTAATAAAACTGTAGATGCCATGGATACTATTAGGTCTCTAATTTGACAAATAGATAAACATAAAGAGTATTAGTTCCTCATCAAGAATTTGTTAGCACTAGCTCATGAACCTTTAGTCATTACCATGATTTGTGATATTTTTGGTCCTAATTCTATCTAGTACTCAAAGCTTTACAACTACCTTCATGACCAAGTTCTACCACCTAACCTATCTCAAAAATAAACTAAAGCCTTCATTCATCATTAAACTCATTATAATTTACATGAATCCAATCTTTACCATTATAGTTTTGATGGAACTCTATTTCATTGTTTAACTTCAATAGAGTCTACATAAGCATTAAATGAAGTTCATGGAGTATGTGGAGCCCATTCTAGCGGGGCAATCCTATCCAAAAATCTCTTGTGTATTAGTTATTATTTTCCTAGAATATATGCAAATGCCAATGTATATGTAAAGAAATGTGACAAATGTCAATGCATGATAATTTGATTCATGCCTCAACAAAAACTCTAAAACTAATGTTGACACCATGGCTATTTTCTACATGGGGACTTGACCTCATTAGGAAGATTAACCCCACTTCATCTAATGGCCACCACCAAATATTTTACTAAGTAGGTTGAAGCTATACCCCTCACTTATGTGACTAGAAATCTAATTTATAAATTCATCTTTAACACCTCATCTGCCACTATGGTATCCCCTCTAACATTATATCTGATAATGGATGATCATTCAAGAACAAAGATGTATACTAGCTATGTACTAAATAAAATATCACCCAACATTTTTATATATAATATTACCCTCAAGGTAATGGCTAGGCTGAGGCATCCAAAAAAACCATTATCAACATTCTCAAAAAGATTATCAATGATGGCGATCATGATTGGTACCTCTATATATTCTTTGCCCTTTAGGCATACTGTACCAATCATTATACCCCCATAGGATCCACCCCATACTCACTTGTTAATAGTACTAAAGCCATCCTTCCCATTGAGGTTGAATTTACTTCACTATGCATCTCTTTCAATCATGTCTTGGATGATCATTACTATCGATTAATTCACCTACAAGAGCTGGACCTACTAGATGAGAAACACACAACCATGCTCAACAATTTTCAAGCATACTAGAATCGACTCAAAGGCCACTATAATCAGCATGTAAAGTATAGAACATTTGAACTTAGTCATATTATTCATAAAGAAAACCAAAAGAATACCATGGCTAAGAATAAAGATAAAGGGAAATTTAATCCAAACTAGATAGGGCCTTTCATCATCACTACAGATTATGGATCAAGAGCATACAAGCTTGCCACACTATATGGTGACAAACTTCTAGAGCTAACGAATATTATTTATCTCAAGTGGTAATATGCTTGAATTATAAGGTGTATTATTTTTAAGGACCATTTATTTATATATATTTTTCACTATTCCTCTTTGTACACATACCATTCTTATCTATCCTCTTTGCCATATCCACTTTCCATTTCTGACCTATTGACCCATCATGTTTTGAATCCTACCCCATTTGACCTTGGTTTTTGTTATTCATTACATAGTTTTAGCATCAAGGTATATAATTAGTTCATTATTTGGTTTAAGTATTTTAGATGGGGAGTGTATCTTTGGATATTGTGATAGAAGTTTCAGCAGTTGTATCCTTTATTTGTTAGTCCTTTCTTACCACCAGTCTTGCTACTAATTATAACCACCTTTGGGAAAACTAGTACTATTGATCTATGTTGTCTTATCCTAGTTATAACCAAGTATAGGAAAACTAGGGGCAATACTAAGCCTTGATATACCAACTTGCCACTTGTTATGCCATACTATGTCTTTTTACCAACCATGCCTATTTTGTTTGAATTGGTTGCTGCACTAGTTGAATTCCTCCATTGTAAGCGTGGAACTACAGTGACTTAAGGTACTAATTTGAGACTATATAGGTATAAATAAATAATTATTTAGGTTAGTTCAATCACCCTTTTCTCAACACTCACCATTTTGTGAGCAATATAAGTTTGAATGCTCTTGCCATTTTGTGAGCAATCTAAGTTTGAACATTTTCATCATTTTGTGAGTAACCTAAACCATGCTCTCACCATTTTTTGAGAAACCTATGTATGAATGCTCTTGCTATTTTATGAGATTGAACCATTTAGTGTCTCATCATTCTCAATTGAGTTGAAACACTCTAAAATACTTCCAAAAACATTTCAAAAAATCGTTAGAAAATAACAAAAACATTGATCACTTCTTTGCCTTAAGGATTTTGGGAACCCTTACTAAGTTACAAGTAAATCACTTGTAATTTAGTTTCCCCATCCTTTTTGGCCTTTTTATCTCACACACTTGCCATTTTTCAAGACCATTCATATTCTTTTATCACATCCATTATATTTTTTTTCATTAGTTATCACATTCTTCCCATTCTCTGGGAGAACTACATTTAGACTAAAGTTTTTTATTGGATATTGCATCCATGGAACTATGTAGGTAGCATCCACTTGCCTAGTGTTTATGGATACAACTAAACCACCCCCTTTCTTTTCTTTTATTCCTCCATTTAGTTCATTTGTTAAATTTTCACCTATTTTCTAGGGGCAATGTTTCTAGGATTTTATTGCATTGTTTGTTTGTTTGTTTTTACTTGTTTTGTTTGTTTGTTTGCCTATTTGTTTAATTTTAACAATATTTACTTGATTCATTTTATGTGTGTTCATTGGGTGATTCCTTTTCCACACTTACACTTGAATACATCCATATTCATATGTTTACATTGTCATCATGGTTTCTATCATTGGTGCATTATTTTATATTGAGTATTGGATTACGAGAGTCAGTCCTTATGCATATTTTGGCCAATTATTTATGGTGTTCTATCATAATTCCTACTATCACATGCTAAATAAAACCTTAGTTTCAAGGATTCTATTTAACAATGGTGACATCTCTTCAGCACTAACATCCCAATTCACTCCCAATCATATCTTAAATAGAGCAATTAATTACAAAAGAATTTTAAACTTTATTAGTTTAGATGAGAATCTACCTACTAGTAGGTTGTTCCAATTCATCATTACCATTTGTGTTAAGTTATAATCATCTTTGGCCCATTTTATCATGTTTTCCATAATTAGGGTCTAATTATTATAACTACCTATGGGCAAATCATTGCATACCATCCCACTTGCATTTCTCAATGATTATAACCACCTTTAGGCAAATCATCATGTTGTCACCACTTTAATTTTTATACCTATATAGGGGAATGTTATTATCTTATTTGTATATCCTAACTGGGGTAACTCCATCTTCTTAATGATTATAATCAACTTTGAGTAAATCATTGTGTTATCATACCACATTGCCACTATCAAGGTACAATGCTTATAATCACCTTTGGGAAAACCATTGTACACCATCCCACTTGAATTTTTTATGATTTTGACTACTTTTTCACTATAATTATATTTTCACCCCATCATCTTTCTTTCCTTTGGTCCCCTTGTTTTGCTTCTTTCTTTTTGAGGGACCATTTACCGATCCACTTATGCCAACTATTCCCTCAAGGGGGCATCATACAGTTAGTTTATCATCATTATAGTTGTAGGCATATAGGAACTTCTCATTATTTGATAAGACATTACTATGCTTATAGCTTGTAATGCCTTCCCAAATAGGGGCAAACTGTAGACACCTATAACTAGTCATCGATAACCTCCAGTCATGCTTTTGGCTAGTTTCCATATAAAACATGCAATTTGGTTTAAAACTAATAGAACATGATAAATGATGTGAAATTGATATATTCAAGTGATAATTTTGGATAGGGTATCCATAAATGAGGTAATTTAATTTATGGGCTATCTAACTTTGATCAGTTCATTTTGAGTCAAAATGCTAAATTTACACCTATGTGCTTTGGACCGCTCTTTCCTATCAAATCATTTGCACAAGACTTGTGCCTTATTTATTTATTTTTGGAAAAATTATAAATTGTAATATACATCCAATGCATCTAATTTTTACTTTCAATTCAAATCCAATCAAATTTAAGACCAATAACAAGGCATTCTGATCAATTTGGGTAATTTGTGCATAATGTGTTTAATCATGCCTACGAGTGAATTAACTAAAATTAAGGCCTAATTAATAATTCCATGGAAACTTGTTGAATAATTGTTTTTGGAGATGGATATTGAATATATACATCATCAAACAACCTCATTTCTTGCAAAGACATGCCTTGGCCATAAATTCCACAAATATTGGGATTCATGTCCTCCATGGCTCATCAATGCCTTCCATGATGCCCTCCATGCCTCTTAATTTCCCCTTCTTCCAATTACATGATGAAGATAATTAAAAAATTAATTCCAAAAATTTAATTAATCCTCAACCACACATCTCAATCTTGAGATAGACGGTTAAGGTTGATTCTGATCAAATCCAAAATTCTATAAATAAGAGGCCTCACAACATCATTTCTAAGCTTAACTAGTGCAAAGTTATAATGCATGATTGGTGCCAAAATATTCAAGAGATTAGTGTTATAATTATAAATTAATTCCAATCCAAGCCAAGCCACACACCAAAGGTTCCAAGGAGAGATGGAGGTTGTCAAGCTTCCATTACCAAGGACTTCATGAGCACAAGCTGAGTAAGCCACCACAACAAGCATTTTGGAGCATCCATGGAAGGTGAAAGAGTTTTATTTTGAATTTTAGTTGTGTGTTCCAATCATGATTCTTAACTAATCTCTCCTTGGTGTCTAGACCTATAGATGTTATGCTATTTGTGTGTTTATTTCACTATGTTTTCATTTTGTAATTAACACCATACTAACCATCCTCTCTTGAGTCAAATTCCTAGAGCACAATATGATTATGATCACATTATTTCATAGTTTCTATGTAAAAATTATTAATTATAGTGATGAATCATGATAAAATATATGCAAGTTAAAGTTTTGTTTCAAGGAAGTTTGATAGTGTTTTCTCGTACTTATCCAAATTTGTATAAGGTAAGAAAGAACTTAGTAAGCAATTTGGTGATGGAATATCTCACATGTGTGGATGTTTCAAGATAATTTGATCTATGGGTTTGGTCATATTTATTCCTAGTTTATATGTAAAAATTTTTAGTTCTATCACTAAATAATAAAAATAATTATGCATATGCAAAGTTGGTCTTTCCAGACAGTTCTTGACATAGTTGGCTCTGTGAACAAATAAATCTAAGTGAGAATTTTAATGTCATTATATCTCACATGTGTGAGGGTTCCATGAGCATATTGACACATGGTTATATTATCCTATGTGATTAAATTATATGGTACAAATTTTAGAACATGTGCTTGATCAAAGCAAAAGATATGGAGGTGCAAAGTTGGTCTTCGAGGTAGGAAATCAATGGTCCCCATAGTAATTTTTGAATAATGTTAAAGATCAAGACCAGATAGAGATCCTAAGATGTAAAAGAGTGCATAAATATATATCTATAGTGTGTAATAAGTAAAATAGGTAAATTTTTTTGTTTGTTAACAGATTTAAAGACCAAGACCAAATGAAGAGCCAACGGTGTGAAGGAGTTGGTACAGATCAAGATCAATGGTGCATGTTGATTCAAATGAGGAAAAGTGTTCAATGTTTAATTCTAAGAAAATGATAAAGATCAAGATTATTTCAAGGATAAATAGTGGCATTTATACTAATTGAGATAAATGGTTTTCATTAAAGTTAAGAGGTCAAAGTGATAGCTATTTTTTAATATTAAAGATCAAGCTACATATAGAAGATCAATGGTGTGCATTGAGTCAAAGTTATTATATTACACAAGATGAGGTCAATTGTTTAAAGATTAAAATTTGGGAATTGGCACACTATGTGTTAAAGTTTTAAAAATATTGATGGTGTGTATTTAATTTTAATATGTGAGGACACAATATGTGAGCATAGTGTTCAATGTTTAACTGTGACCGTTTGAATTCAAATTTTTGATTTAACAAATGTAATACTAGTGTTTGGTTTTTGAACCATAACTTTTGATTTATGCATAATTTTACCATGGTGTAAAAACAAAATTTGTAGAGGATTGAAAGACAAATATTATTATAAATTTTAAGGTATAATTGTGTGTAAAGTCAAATAAATTGAGGTTCAAAGTTGATTGTGTGTTCATGAATGGTATGCAAGTAACTTGATATGAGTAGTTGAGATCATTTTTATATCATTTAAATTTTGACAAATGAACTAGATATTATATAATGTATTATGCTATATAAGGATCATATATGTGAATTATGAATGCTTTATTTATCATAAATAGTTTGAACAAAGGTTTAAAAGGTGACTATGTGTTCGTTTATAGTGACTCTATGCATAGAATGTTATTTGAGAAATTTAAACTTAAGAAAAAGGGTAATGTAATGGTTGTTGGCACTTATGGAGGACCTATAGGTCATGTGTAAAGGTTACATGCATTTTAAAATTGTTCTTGTTTTCTTATTTTTCTTGGAGAAGTGTCAAATAGATGAATGATTCACCATTGGACCTAGAAGGTGACTTCAGCTTATTTGAAAGAGAAATGTGCTTAAATGTGAACCATGTAAGATCCTTTAAGGTTAAAATCATGTATTATGGCTGATATATTTTGATCTTGTTAATTCATTATTTATCTAAAAATGGTGAAAGCAAATGTGTTGGTTTTTAGATTTGGAGAGTTGAGTGCAAGGTGTATGTGAGAATTGTGTAGTAAAGGGGAGGTAGTGTGCCTAGTTGATGAGTTAATGAGGAGATAAGATTGAGGACTATGTGTATGACTAGTATGACATATTAACTATGTATAAATAGCCCTCTTGTAGTTTGAGGATATGTGAATGGGTTTGAGTGTGCATTTGAGGACAATTTTAGTAAATAAGGAGAGAGATTATGACATGCCTATGTGAGAGGCCTATATGAGATATAGAGGGAATTTGTGTATGGGTTAGAAAATCATAGATCCATCATCAAGTATTAAAAACATTAGTTCTAATTTTGAGTTTTTCACTTCAAATTAGGGTCAAAAGGACTTAATCTTCCTTAGAGGTAGTTTCTAGTTGTGAAACACGTGTTTCACTAAAGGCCTTTGGTTAGGAGGATATGATCAAGTTTTGTTGGTATAAAGGAGTTTACATATCTATTATTTATAATTTACTATAAGATAGTAATCCATGTGTTGTAGGCTTGAGAGTGGGTTTTATTCCCCATGAGGGTTTCCCATCGAAACTATGTTTTATGTGTTTGATCTTGTTTATGCATTAAATGAATGATATCTCTTATTAATGTTGCTTGATCAAGTTACCATATATTTATTATATAATAGTTTTAAAGGATTGGAAATGAAATTGAAATATTTGGGCTCACTTATTCACCCCCCTCAATGATTGTAACTCTAATAACTAGTATCAGAGTAGATCCTTCTTGCAAGTTTAACCACTTTAAGGTGATCAAAGGTAAAATGGTTGATAAAGAGGCTATGTATTGTATTTAAGACAAAATATTATGTGATTTATCAAATGTTAATTATAGCATGGATGCTGTGAAGATGCAAGTGAAAGATCTAGAATCAACATTCAATAATTTGTAGGTCATGAAGGTTAATGGTCTCAACCAAAGGGAGGAATAATTTGAAAATATAGTCATGACTTAATTAGATGTGGTCTTATTCAAGGAAAAAAAGGATTTAAGCTCTACCAAAAATATCAATAATGAAAATTCATAGAATAGTAATGATCAAGAGAGAGTTAGGTCAAATTTGAAAGGTGTCTTCAATGGGTACTGCTTCTCTTGCAATTAATTTGGTCATAGATATAAGGATTGTCCTTTTTGTCCAAAGATAAAAAGGAATATTATATGATAAAACTGTAAACAACAAGGTTTTATATCCAAAAACTACAAAAGAGCTTTTTGGAAAAAGGATATACAAGTCATTAACATTGTCAAATGGTTCAAGAAGACTAAGTCTAAGATTGAAGAAGAGGAGAATCATAATTCAAGATGTCCACCAAAGGAAGATTCAATGTTTTCTCAAGTATACTTGCATACTTAAGAATATGGGAACAAGAGATGGTTCATACATAGTGGATGATCAAATAATATGATAGGAGAAAATATTAAGTTTATCTCTCTTAAGAAGACCAACCCTAGTTCATCGAGATTTAGTGACAATAAATATACTAACATTATTGGTAAAGGTATTGTGAGTTTGGATAATGGTCATTCTAGTACTAATAATGTCTTATATGTAGAAGGTTTGAAACACAATATTTTAAGTGTGAGTCAGATGTGTAAGTAAGTAAATGTTGTAACTTTTCATGATGATGTTTGTTAAGTAAGAAAGGCTAGAAAATTAGTTACAAATGTTTATAAAATAGATAATAGCATGTATGCATTCCATGAATCAAATAAGGAGGAATGATTCATGAATCAATTTGAATAAATATGGCTTTGGAATAGAATGCTTAGACATATAAATTTTGATAACATGGTAAAGATCAGTTCAAAGGGGTTGGTAAGGCACATGCCCAAGATTCCTAAGATTCCTTATTTTCTTTGTAGGGCTTGCCTTATGGGAATCAAACCAAAATAAAATATAGATCTAAGGAGTTTTGTACTACAAATACATTATATTTGATTTACAATGATCTATTTGTACCTATGAAAACCCAAAGTATTGAAGGTAATAAGTACTTCATACTTCTCATTGATGATTTTACTAGGATGACTTGGACATTTTTTCTTAAAGAGAAATCAGAAGCTTTTGAAAAATTTATGGAATTAAAAGTGCTTGTAGAAAATGATAAAGGGTTGAAGATCAAGTGTGTAATATGAAATAGAATAGGTGAGTTTTGGTCTCATTAATTTGATGATTTTTTTGAAATACAAGTGATAAGAAGATAATATTTTACTATTAGAACACCACAACAGAATGGTGTTATTGAAAGCAATAATAAAATTTATCAAGATATGAGTAGAACCATGCTTCAAGATTACAAACTATCAGATGGATATCGGGAAGAGGAATCCAACACTTTATTTTACATCCTAAATAGGTGTCAAATCATATCAAATGGTGATAAGACTCATGAGTTATGGAAGAATAGATCAACTAATGTCAAACATTTTAAAGTGTTTGGGAGCATGTGTTTCATCAAAAGAGATGAAGAGAATCTTGGAAAATTTGATTCAAGGTCTGATGAGGGCATCTTATTATGTTAATATTCTATCAATACTACCTATAGGTGCTTCAACAAGAGACTTCACAATATTTTTTAAAGTTCAAATGTAAGGTTAGATCAGACTAGTAGAGTCAAGAAGCCAAAATTTTAGGTTAGTGAATTAATTAAGAATTTTGTCATAAAAAATGTTGAGTTATCTATTCAAATAGATGATAAGGATGAAGAGGAGGAAGAAAGACAATGTTAAAAATCTCTATCTAGAAGAATTGATAAATATCATCTAATATCTCAAATTTTTGAAAATATTGGTGTAAGGTTGTAGACTAGAAGGAGAATGTTGATCAATCAAGTCTAACAAGATTCAACTCTGTTGTCCATGATTGAACCCAAAAAAATCATGGAAGCTATCAAAGATGAATGTTAGAGTGATGCAATGGGTGAAGAAATTGATCAAATAGGGAATCAAATATGGGACTTAGTTCCTAGACCAAAAGATAAAAATGTGATAGGTACCAAGTGGGTTTTCAAAAACAAGATGAATGATAAAGGAGAAGTCACAAATAACAAGGATAGATTGGTGTATAAAGGATATGCTCAGGTTAAAGGAATAGATTTTGATGATATTTTTTCTCTTATGTCAAGAATGGAAAAAAATAAACTCTTCTTGGCATATGCAAGCCTTAAGGGTTTTAAGGTATATCAAATGGATGTGAAATCTACATTATTGAATGGAAACTTAGAAGAATAAGTATACATTGAGTTACCTATAGGATAATTCATGTCAGGTAAGCAAGATTTTGTATGTAAATTGAAGAAGGCTTTGTATGTTCTTAAACAAGTTCTTAGAGATTGGTATGATAGGTTAGATAAGTATATTTTGAGTCAAGGTTTTTAAAAATGGGTAGCTAATAGTCATTTACATTAAGATATAAGGTATTCGTTAATTGATAGTTGTATATGTTGATGACATAGTTCTTGGATTTGACAATGATAAAATGAGTAGAGAATTTGTAGATACTATGAAGACTAACTTTGAAATGTCAATGTTGGGAGAACTGTATTTCTTCTTAAGATTACATATTAATCAACTTGATGCAATAATTTTCATTTCACAAGATAAATACATCAAAGATATGTTGAGGAAGATTTACATGATGGATTGTAAGCTAATGGGTACTCCAATGATCATAGGGTGTAAGTTAAATAAATTAGATGACTCATCAAAAGATGATCAAAATTTGTATAGATATATGATTCGAAGTCTTTTTTACTATACTACTTTATCCCTGATATCATATAAGCATTAGGTTTTGTAGGAAGGATTCAAGCTGACCCTAGAAAATCTCACTTAAAAGTAGTCAAAAGGATCTTGAAATATCTCAAAGGCACCATGTGTAGAGAGGATTACAAAGCAAGTTAGTCAGGCATTAGTACATAAATAATGAAACATTTATAAAAACTAATTAACCTAGCCTATTTATTCCTATGGGAATTTTAAAAAGATAGCAAGAAATAAATGAAAGAAAGCAACACCATATTACCTTCCCAAATTGATTCACCATACCCATGTGGCTCAAAAACATGTTCTCCCTTGATCAAGAATCCTTGTATTTGTCAAAAATGATGGTAATCTCCTCCAATGCCTCAATAACACTCCATAAAACCTAGGTTCTTGATTCCAAATCACTAAACTAAACTATCAATGAAGCTTGCAAACAAAATCTATGATCAAATGTAAAGCCTTGTGGAAATAATTTAACATTATAAATTTTCAATATTCAATATTTTTGAATATATTTGAGCATGATAACCTTGACCAAAATAGCTTAGAAATGATGTTCATGGCCTCTCTATTTATAGATTTTTGAGATTGGTCAAGATCAACCATGATTGTCCATCTCAAGATTGAGATGTGTGGCCATGGATAATCCTAATATTTGAGATTAAATCCATAATTATCTTTATCATGACCTTGGAAGAATAGGCATGGAAGGCATTAACTAGGCATGGGTGACCCATAATCCTGATAATTATGACATTTATGGCCTAGGGATGTCTTTCCAAGAAATGATGTCGCATGAGGATGTAGTTAATATAAATCAATTTTTAAAAATAAATATTCAACAACACTCATGGAAAATCCACTTAAGCTCTTGACTTGGATTAATTAGACTTAAGCAAGGTTAATCAACATTTGTGTAATTATTTGAAAATTGTTCCTCAATTAATTAAAATGGTCAAAAAGTCATATTACTGAGTTGTAATTTGACTCAAGAAGAATTAGAAGGTGACATTAGATTTGTTGGAACCATATTTCCATTTAGGATATTTACAACAAAAAATAACAAAGGTATGTGACATGTACTAAATAATTTAGGAGAAAAGAGTGACCTAGAGTGCAAAAGGCAAAATCATCATTTTGACTCAAAATGAATTGAACAAAGTTAGTTGGTCCATAAATTGTATTGTCCTATTTAGGGATACTTTGACCTAAATTGGCACTTGTAAATGAAAAGTTTGAACCATTTGACATTTTTAAATGTATTTTGACCTAAAATGTGAATTTTAGTGCAATCCAATTAAGATTGATAATTTCAACATAAATGGTGTTAGGAATTAGATGCCTATATTTTGCCCCTATTTGAGAAGGCATAACAAGACATTCAAGTGAAAAAATGTATTTTCAAAGAAAATATTTTTCAAGAAGAAATTGGAATAGACTGATGATGCCCCTTTGAGAGGACATACTAGGATGAAAGAGAAGGATGAACTCTTGAAAAGAGAGAGAAAGTGAGAGATTAGCCCATGGAATAGATCACATATAGACAAGTTAATGCTTGCACACATGATTAAAATCAATGATCAAAATATAATTAGAAGTATAATAGGCCCCAGAGATGAGGAGAATGGGAAAGATACAATCCATAAATTTAAGGGACACACTATAAATGTACCCAATTTGAGAGTACAAGTTATTCACTTACGTTATTGATCAATCTTGAGACAAGTTACACACTAAAATATTGTCATCATGGGATTTAATGTGGAGAGCTTGGAATTAGAGGAAAAAGGAGAATTTTCTACTTTAGGAAGGGAAGAACCACTATAATAGGGTCTCTAAAGAGAAGATAATAAGAAGTTCCCTAGTAGAGCAAATGTGATCATGATAAAATAGTTGTGCCCTAGTAGGGAAAATATTGATAATTGATACGAAATAAATAATGATTTTTCCCCTGTAGAGCTGATTTTATTCAGGCATGGTTCAAATGTTGTGTCCTAGCATGGGAAATTGGCAAGCAAAATAGATCAATAATATAACCAAAAAGATAGGTTAAAGCTAGCAGGCAAAAATGTACTTGTGATGGTGTAATGGCTTAGAAAGCCATTAAAACCATGCATATTAGAATGTAGAGAGATGAAAAGAAGAATGGAGATAGCCAAGCTATCCTTAATAGAAATTGAGCATTGCCTACATAGTTTCATAGACTCATGTTCCAACATGAACTTCAAGCTAATGTAGTTCACCCAAGTTAGGGAGAGAATGGAATGAGGAATGGTGAAAAATGACCAAGAATTGATTAGACTCACAATGTATGTAAAGAGATGCACATCTAATCATAGATAAGGAAGCCTAAAATACATGATACTTAGAAGCCTAATTCCATATCATGAGTCTAGGTTTTGTAAAGTGTTCTTGAGAATCATTTATTGGAGCTGATGTTGATGTTAAGATGTTGAGACTTGAGCACAAAGTGTTTGCTATAGAAAAATAAATTAGGCATCATAACTATGAATAACTTAGAATGACATAAGATTCCAATTGCACTGAGCCAATTCAAATGTGAATATCTATAACTAAGGATAATGGTAAAATAATGACCAAAACTAGAGTTATAGTGATATACATTTAAACAAAAAAGCAAAAACAAAGAAAAATACAATCATAAATGAACTAACTTGAAATCAAGATATGATCCTAAGTAGGAACAAAATGTTTGAAAACAAAAGGCAAGGATGTCTTAATGACATAAGACCAAGATATGAATAATCAAGATCCATGTGGACCATCAAGGCATTCTTGAACATAGAAAAAAAGCAAAAACAAATAGAAAAACACAAGACCAAAATGAGACAAGAAGTGAAAAAAAGAGAAAATAAGAATAAATCAAAGAAAAGGTGTGAAATCACAACAAAACACCAAGAAAAATCAAATAAACACACACAAAAAAAATCAAGTTAGTGTGGTTTAAATATAAATGTTCATGCATGTGTAGTAGAGGCGTTAATTTCCACCACATCATAACAAAGAACAATGACATGATAATTATTCCCTAATTAAAGAGGAACAATGATAGAAGAAATGTGAGAAGAGAAGAAAAGGAAGGGGTTGGTCGAGCTGACTCTAGATGTATCAAATAAGTGGATGCTACCAACATAGTTCCATAGATGCATGTTCCAACATGAACTTCAGGCCAAATGTAGTTCTCCCAAGAAATGGGATAGAAGAAAAATGATGATCAGACCAGCATGATTAATGTTATATAATAAATGGAAACTATGACAAACAAATGAGAATGGTCTAGCAAAAAAGAAGCTAATGAGATGAGAAAGAATGACCTTAAAAAATAGTAAGTGCATGGGATAAGATGAAATGAGCTAGTGTTTTTGTTCTTGAAAAATAGTAGAGCATTCAAACTTAACAATTACTCATAAAATGGCGAGAGTGTGGGATGGTAGAAAAATAATGTACAAATGTATAGAAACATGAGACAATGTTTTTGTTATTTTTTGGATCATGTTCTAATGCTTTTGATATTTTCAAATTATTTATAATGTTTTTGGTGTTTTTGGGATAAAATATGCACAAGGTAGGACCATCTAGTTGAGGAGATGCATGTCCTAATAGTAAAGGCTCCAATAATATAGCAAAGCTAGCTATAACAACCCATGCTCACAAATCAATGAGAGCAAGGTTATTGATAAAACAAGAAAGAGTAACAAATATTAAAACTGAAAAGACATGCCTATTCACTTGTCTGAAGCTACATAAGATTGTCCTAACTGAACTACTACTAAAGATGTTCATGATGTTCATGAAAAATAATCAAGATCATAATTGGTCAAGGGAAAAAAGTGTTCAAGCTTATAACATGCCTTAGACATAATGAATAATATTCCCCTCAAAGAGAGTAATCCAAAATGGGATGAAGAATGTGTTTAGAGTGCCAAGGCTTCAAAGCCTTTACTATTGAGAATCATGAAAATTGGATCAAGGTAGTATAAAATGTGTTTAAGGTAAGATAAAAGGGTGGGATAAAATTACTATAGCATAAGTTTCCCCCAAGTTAGGGGTATTATAGACAATGGTTCAAAGTTGTTCATGCATATAACCTCTTAAGGTGTATGATGTTCATGGGCTCTTAAAGTTCTTCACCATTAGGTTTAGCTAGTTGATATGCTTATGATCCATAGTTCACTATGATAATATATGATCCTAACCAATTAGGCTAGAATTTGCCTTTATTTTTGCATTTAGCATTCATGTTATTTTAATTATCTTTCAAAACTAAGTCACCAATCCCAAATTCTTGAGGGAGAATGCATTTATTATAACTTCTTTTCAATCTATTTTGATAGGCCTATAAGTTTTCTAGGGCATCCAAATGCTTACCATCAAGAAGTTATAGTTCTTACAACCATGAGGATCTATAGTCTTCATCATATTCAATATGATCTAATGATATTATTAATAATGGGATCTTAATCTTGACTGGGATTATAGATTCAGTTCCAAAAACAAGGGAGTATGGAGTAGCTCCAATTGAGGTGTGATGATTAGTTCTATAAGCCTAGAGGGCAGGAATGAGTCGCAAGTGCCAATTATGACTAGCATCATTGGTAATCTTTTTTTTAATATGGATAGAATGGTTTTATTTGACACCTCAACTTGTCCATTGCCTTATAGATTATATGGAGTGGATTTCCTGTTCTTGATCTTAAATTTTGCAAAAAGAGATTTCACATCTTGGTTTATAAAGGATCTACCATTATTGGATATAATACAAGATAGGATGCCATAATGATATATGATATGGTAATGAATGAATTTTCCTATTTGTTATTTGGTGACATAAGTGAGAGGAATGGCCTTAATCTACTTGGTAAAGTACTCAATTGTAGTCAAAATGTGCTTATGACCATCTAAATATGTTGGGTTAATTTTCCTAATGAGATTGAGACCCCATGTTGAAAATGGCCATGGTGTTGTAATAAGATGCAATGGTAAGGAGGGTGCATGTATCAAGTTTCCATGCTGATGACAAAAAACACACTTCTTTACATAATTATAAGTATCTATCTCTATTTTGAGCCAATAATAGCCTATTCTAAGGACTTCCTTTGCTAGGACTACACCATTGATATGGGTCCCACACATTCCTTCATTAGCCTCCTTTAGTGCCATCTTAGATTCTCCCAAAGATAAATCATGAATAAGTGTTACATCATATCCTTTTCGATAAATCATGTTTCCAAAGAGGATATAATGTGTTAAGTGATGAAGGAATAATTTTTGTTGGTTGTTGGGAAGGTTGGAAGGAAATACATGGATATGGAAATAGTTATAAAAATCTTGGTACCATGGTAGCTCATGTGAGGGATTAGGATCAACAATGGTACATATCCTCTTTGAATTTGATAGAATATGTGCTAGTTAAATAAGATTTTCAATCATGAACTAATAATCTTTAAAACTATCGATTAGTATGTTCTTTGAAAACCTGAAACTATTTGCACTCCTTTAGAGTTAGTAATATTGTCCCCAATAAGAAAAAGAGGGGTGACGGATGGCTGTGAGTGTCGGGCTGATGTAGGGCAACCAGAATGGCACCCTTAGGGATGAGCAGCCTCTACCTGGGGGGTCAGCAGAGGAGGCTGATAGGATTTTTGTGGCTAAGAGCTCTAAGCTTAAGAAAGTCAATGGCTATTTACCTAGAAGTCAAGAGCGATCAGTTTTGGTAATCTCCCCAGATTTGGTGAAGGAGGAGGTCAAATATTTGTCTGCTCATGCCCTAATTTGCAAATTTTTGGGCATTCATATTTCGGTAGTAGCTTTAGAAGCCTGGATCAGGTGGACATGGTAGATTGATGGGGATTTTGACATTCTGCTAGCGGGTAATAGTTATTTCATGGTGAATTTTTCCTCTGTTGCAGACTGGAATAGGATTTTTAAAGGAGGCCCATACTTCTACGATCAAATTGGTATTTTCCTTAAACCCTGGCATTCAAGGTTTAATTCGGTGGAGGATCTTCCAACCTATGTTCTTGTATGGGTCCGGCTGTTGAGATTTCCCCTAGAGTTCTGGTGTGAGGACATCCTCCGCCAGTTAGTGGCTATGCTTGGAACACCAATGGCAATAGCGCACCAAACTCTGGACAGAAAGGTAATATTGTATGCCCGCATTTGTGTTGAGATTAATTTGAATAACCCCCTCCCAAATTCTCTTGAGATTTATCTGGGAAGCTCATCATGGATTTATCAAATAGATTACGAAGCTATTCCATTCCGCTACCGCATTTGTAATGTGTATGGCCATTTGCATAGGCAGTGTCTGCAGGTGATTAGAGACTCTGCTCCATAAGGAAAAGGGTCTAGAACTCAGGTGGCAAATGGTGTCAGAGGTACCACACAGCTGATTCACAGTGGGAAGTATCAAGATCAGTCAGATGGCACGAGTAAAATAAAAAACCCTCTTTTCCCAACAAATACAGAGCAAGGCACAAATGGTTCTAGGGGTCCTGACAAGGACAGATTTACTACAGTCAGGCACCGTGTGAAGAATCATGGGTAGAAGAGGACAAATTTTGATAGACAGATTAAGGTAGAATTTAATCGGTTTGAAGTCCTGGACAATATGAATATAGAGGATGGCATTCTGGATTTGTTACAGATAGAAGAAGAAGTGACAATGGAACAACTCAACCCAAGTGAAGATACTCTTGCTTTGGTGACTCAGCCATCCCAAGAGTTAGACTGTGACACACAGGAAGCTCCCATCACAGACATGCTTGATATAGGTGACAAGGGGGTTTGTTGGGCTGATCTAGCAAAGGAGATGGAAGCATCCAAAAATGAAAAAGTTTTTTCCTCAAGCCTTGGTCTTATGCATAGACCCTTCAAGAAGGCTACCGTCTCCAATCCCTCTTGAGTCGAGTGTAGGAAAGACAGGAGAGGCTTAAACTTACAGGGGATCTTCTAGTAGAGGTGGGGCATGTTAAGCCCCTGGATGAACATTTTTCACCTTTTACCCAATGATTTTCCTTTCTTGGAATGTGAGGGGTTTGAATAGCTCTCCCTGACAAAAAGCTATGTATAAACTGGTAAGTGCTAATTCTCCTGATATCCTTTGTATTCAGGAGACTAAATTTTTAGTAGACTCGTGGTTTTCTTGTATGCAAAATTTTTGGTACTATAGTCATAGCCAATGTGTTGGGGCATTTGGATGTTCTAGTGGGCTAGCCATCTGTTGGAATCTAGAGAGTATAACACCTCTTTGCTGGCTGGCCAACAGTTTGGCTCTTACAATGACTACTACTTCTAACCAATCAAGTGAAATCATTCTTATTACTAATGTCTACGCCCCTGTGGACCTTCCTAGATAGAAAAAATTATGGGACCATGTTCGGTATATTAGAAGTTGCCATCCGTATTTGCCCTAGATCTTGACTGGGGATTTTAATGTTGTCCTCAGCATGGAAGAGAAGAGGGGAGGACTGGCCCAATTGGGGCCTTCATCAGAGATCTTTTGGCACAATATTGACCTCCTGTGCCTCTTAGACATCAGACCTCTCAATGGCATCTTCACCTGGAGTAACAGGAGAAGTGGTGAGGCTGGTATCTCAGAACACCTTGATAGATTTTTGGTGTCCTGCTACTGGCAATCTAGCACCACCTCCCTTGCTTCATAAATACTTGACTTGGGAGGATCAGATCATTGGCTGATTAAGCTATCTACTAACTATATTCCTACACCAAGGAAGCCCCCCTTTAAGTTTCAGCTCATGTGCTTAGAGAGCCTTCCCTTCATGATTTAATGGTGAAGTGGTGGAGACAGGGAGGACCCAACTATGGCACTGCTATGTTCTCTTTCGCTAAAAAACTCCAGTATGTTAAGGGGAGGCTGAAGTATTGGAATTTCAATAGCTTTAGGAATCTCCATACTAAGAGGAAGAAAGCTCAAGATCAGTTAGATGGAATTACTAGGCAGATTAGAGACCGCAGCCTCTCTAAGGAGCTCCATTTAGCTGAGTCCCAAGCGGTGAAAGAGCTTATAGAGTGGGAACTCAGAGAAGAGATCTTCTAGAAGTAGAAGGCACGCATAGATTGGCTCTAGGAAGGAGGCAGGAACATTGCCTTCTTCCACAAGTCTGTTCAGGCAAGTCATAATAGAAGTTATATTTCCCACTTGGTGTGCTCGGATGGGGCGCAGCTAAATTCACCTCAGGACATATCTAGAATAGTGGTCTGTGACTTTTCTAGCCTTTTCTTGGAAGGGCTGCATCCACCCGAGATAGCAAAAAATACTGTGTTGTCTTACATCCCCTCTGTGGTGAACTCGGGGCTGAATGAGTATCTTATGCGGCCTATAGAAAGGACTAAAGTGGAGGGAGTGGTCTTCAGCATGAAAAGAGGTAAAGCACTTGGGCCCGATGGATTTTGAATGGAATTTTACCAGGACTTCTGGGATGTCATCAAGCAGGATCTCTTTTAGGTGATATAGTAATCCTATTCCAATAAAGACATGCTGAAGGCCTTGAACACCACCTTCCTAGTCTTAATCCCGAAGGAAGAGCAGGCGGATCAGCTGGACCACTTTAGGCCTATTGCGCTTTGCAATGTGATATACAAAATTATCACTAAGCTTTTAGTGAAGAGGCTCAAAATATGTCTCCCTTTGATTGTTTTAGAGGAATAGGGGGTCTTTGTTTCCAACAAATAGATTCTAGACGAGGTGGTCATTGCCTCTGAAGCTATTCATTCTATGAGTACTTCCCAAGAGCGGGCCATATTTATCAAGCTGGACTTATCAAAGGCCTATGATAGGGCTAGCTGGAGATTCTTGGAAAAAATCATGTTGGCCTTTGGTTTCAGCCTGGCATGGATCCAATGGGTGCTTAGTTGTGTTACTATGCCTTCCTACTCGGTCCTCATCAATGGGCAGCCCATCGAGCTTTTTAGGGCAGCGAGAGGCCTTTGCCAAGGAGATCCACTGTCCCCTTATTTATTTATCATTCTGGCTGAAGGATTGGGCCAGCTTATAAAATTCCAAGTCTCTCAAAATATTGTGCAGGGATGGTAGTGGGGAAATGGCTTAATCACGTCCCATCTTTAGTTTGTTGATGATATTATCATTGCTGGGAAAGTGCGTATTCGGGAGGTGAAATATTTTTGAGATACCCTTGACATGTACCTGGATGTGACTAGGTAGAAAATCAATGACCATAAATCCTCTATTTTTTTCTTTAACACGTTGGTCCTATACAGAGGATAATAGCAGCTATCTTGAGATTTCAAATTCAAGTGCTCCTGGTTATTTATTTGGGCATTCCCATTGTGGTTGGAGGTAGCCATAGCTATTTTGGCAGAATGTTTTAGATAGACTAAGGCAAAAGGTGAGCCATTGGACTTACAAATGGCTCTCTACTGCTAGGAGAGTCACACAATTGCAATCGGTGATACAAGCTCTTCCTATTTATCGATGCTTGGTTCAAGCTGCTCCGATTTATTTTCTCAAGGAATTCGATGCCCTTTCTTGCCAATTCCTTTGGAGTGGTAACCTTCAAAGCACCAAATGGAGTTTGATCAAGTGGGATACTATTTTTCAGCCAAAGAAAGATGGGGGACTTGGTCTGCGTTCTACCATCCTGGCAAGCCATGCCTTGGCTACCAAACTGTACTAGAGATGGTGTGCCAATCAGTCCCAACTATGGGCTCGCATCCTAGCTGGTAAGTAATTTTTGAGGGTGGATCCCTCTGTCATTATTTGAATGCCTCTTGAGAGGGGTGGCTCCATGATTTGGTGTACCCTCAAAGTTGGAGCTCAGCTGATTAAACGTAGCCTATTCTAGATTTGCAAGACTAGAGAATAGGCTCTCTTTTAGGAAGATTCGTAGGATGGGTCGCCCCTGCTCTTGTCTTCCCACCCACATTTGTAGTCATTATATGATGTCTTTCAAGCCACTGGCTGGACTAATGTGGTCCACTATAAGGAGGAGTACAACATGGGTTTGGCCACTGGATTCAGATGGAAAAACTCTTCGGACTGGCCGTCGGGTGGATCCTGGGAGAACAGGTTTGAGCTATCTCAATTATTAGCTTCTAGAAATTACAACTCTCTTCAAGGTCAGGATGTTCTTTCTTGGGGAGGTGGTTCTACTAGAAGCTATTTGGTCTCGGTGGGATATCAGGCCTTGCTTAAGCAAGTGTTTGGGGAAGCTAATTTCCTCTGGGGGAAGCAAATATAGAATTCCTTTACTTGGCCCAAATGCAACTTCTTCTTGTGGACGCTTATCTACAATAGGTGCCTCACATGGGACAACTTGTGGAAATGTGGCTTTTATGGGCCTTCCAAGTGTGTGCTCTACTGTAGGGAGGAGGAAATAGGGATGCATTTTTTCTTCCTCTATTCTTTTGCCAAGAGTATTTGGCATAGGTGGTGGGATGCATGGAGAAGACCCTACTGGCACACCTCTTCTTTATCTAATTTTTGGAATCACTTGAGCATCCCCAAGTCTAAAGCGCTTGTCCTCCAGGCTACCTGGCTTGCTAGACCTACTTTCATACTGTGGAACGTATGGATTGAATGCAATAGATGCATTTTTGGTGCTAAACAGAGGAATAATGGCACCATTTGGGAGAAATTTCGAATGTCATTATAGGAGTTGCTAGCTATGAAAGGATTTAGAGCGAATGGGCTGGGGGATGAAGAGTATGGTATTCTCTCTAGCATTATCGGCAAGCTGTCGATCACTCCCTCCACCACTCCTTCTATACTCTCTTGGAATAGAGACAGGCAGATGCACAAACTGGTGTGTAGAAGGGGTTGATGGACTCCCCCTTTACTTGGAACTTTGAAAATTAACACTGATGGCTCCTCGAGAGGAAACCTAGGGGAAGTTGGTATTGGTGGCGTAGGTCATGATAGCTCTAAAAATCTTCAATTCATTTTCTCTGTTTATAAGGGATGGCATTCCAATAATTATATGGAGGTGCTCGCTATCCTACAGGCGATGCAACAATGCTATCAACAAGGCTGGTAGAATATTATTTGCGAGTCGGACTCCTAGGTAGTCATTAATTTGTTAAGTAATCATAATTTTGATAGTGCTGAGTGGTGTTTGGTGGTGGTTGTTCAACAGGTTCTTTAGTTAAGTACTATGCTGGATTCGGTGAGTTTCAAGCATATTCCCCGAGAATGGAATGGGGTTGCTAACTGTTTGGCCAAATGGGCCTCCGAACAAGGGCCCCAATGGGATATTTTAGATTATAGTTTGCTGCCTTTGAACTTCTCCCAGAAGCTGAGTCTTTTGGTGGAGCAGGACAAGGCTTTGTAATGTTTCTGGCTTCTTCTGATTTTGAATAAATTTTTACCTCGGTTAGTTAAAAAAAATACTCTTTAAAACTATCATGCATTTAAATCATGGAACCCATTGTTGCCATGGCATTGATAGATCTATTGTTGACTTGTAGAACTTTTTCAAATTGTAGAGATTTAAAATGTGTTTTGAGGTTATAAATAATTTGCTTTTAAGGAACAAGCTTATCATATTTTTATATACTAGTTAGTTGTCTGATTTATGAATAGCTACAAATCTCTATAGACCTTTAAGCTTTGAATATCCCACTATGTGGCAAGATGAATCCCTGTAACTAATGCCTCACATTCAACCATATTATTTATACATTGAAATTATATATGGAATGATTTGGGGATTAAATCCCCCTATGGCATGATTAACAATATACCTACCCCAGACCCTTGAGATGTGAAGGATCTATGAAAATAGATCATCCACTATTCAGGTTCTTGTGATGCTTATTCTATCATCATGATATAATCATCTAAAAGGTCAAAGTTGAGAGGTTGAGTGGCCATAATAGAAGTTTTTTCAAGTTAGTCTATAAGAACCTATCCTTTGATTGCCTTTTGATTCTATTACTCAATATCAAACTCACTGAGGAGCATAATCCATTTAGCCATGCATCCTTGAAGATTTACTTTAGATAAAAAGAACTTGAGAGTATCTACCTTGGTGATAATAGTATTTTTGTTATTTAGCATATAATGTCACAAATTTTGAGTGGAGAACACCATAGCTAAACATGCCTTCTCAATAGGCATATAATTATGTTTATAGGCCACCAATGTGCATCTTATATAATAAATAGCATGTTCCTTTCCATGATCATCATGTTGAGCCAGAATTGCCCCTAGTGCATGTTATGTGGTTGATATATAAAGAAGCAGTGGATTTCCTTGTGTTAGAGGTTGTAAGACTGGTGGATTGGCCAAGTATGTTTTAAGCTTTGCAAATGCTATTTGACAATCTTCATTCCACTAAAATGTTACCCCTTTCTTTAAAAGGTGGGTAAATGGGTGGTACTTATCTACCAATTGAGAAATGAACCTACGTATAGATTGGATCTTGCCTTATAGACCTCATAATTG
Source organism: Torreya grandis (assembly GCA_037957365.1). Lineage (NCBI taxonomy): Eukaryota > Viridiplantae > Streptophyta > Pinopsida > Cupressales > Taxaceae > Torreya > Torreya grandis. The sequence continues at coordinate 898,496 of JARHVA010000522.1, read as the reverse complement.
TTTAATATTATTTGGTGGAGGAATTTCCATAATAGTGTTGACCTTTACAGGGTTGACTTTAATCCCTTGTTATTATACAATGAACCCTAGCAATTTTTTTGATGTGACTCCAAAGACACATTTTTCAGGATTCAAGTAGACTTTATATGCATGAAGCCTCTCAAATATCCTTCATAGAATGTCAGGATGTCTAGCTCTTGTTCTTTATTTTTCTAGTATATAATCAACATAGTCCTTGATAATGTCATGCAACATGTCATGGAAGATGATAGTCATTGCACACTGATATGTGGCTCCATCATTCTTAAAACCAAATAGTAGGACTTGGTAATAGAATGCCCCCCCATGGAGTGGTGAACACAGTCTTATGTTCATCCACAGGGGCTACTTGATTTTATTATAACCAAAAAATCCATCCATTAAGGATAGAATCTCATACCTATAAATTGAGTTGACAATCATCTCGATGTTGGATAGAGGAAAATCATCTTTGGGCCATACTTTATTAATATCATAAAAATCATTATAAACATGTATACCTAGGGTATTTTTACTCACTAGTATTATGTTATTAATCCATTCAGATTAGTCCAATAGTCTGATAAAATTGGCTCCTAACAACTTTTCTAACTCAACATTAACCAAAAGGGTGATGCATGGATGCATCTTTCTCAACTTTTGCTTGACTAGTTTAGCATCATGGTGAATAACAAGATGATGCACAACTAAATCTGGGTCCAAGCCTAGCATGTCATAGTTTAGATATAATCTTTAAGAATGGATATAATATTTTAGGTTATATTTTAGTAAGGTAAGCTCTAAGATAAATAATTTTAGGATCCTCATGGGTTCCCAAATTCACTTCTATTGTGCTCTCCATAAGGAGTGTGGATTTGTATTCTAGAATTGGAGGAAATGTATGGTCATAATCATCTTCCTCTATTATATCTTCTTGTTGTTCCTCTCAAAGATCTGGATAATATAAAGAATCAAAATGTACCTTCTCAGGTAAAGACCAATTGGAAAAATCCTTTAGAAACTTAAGAACAAGATGATCAAATATTTGATGTTATTCTGAACAGATTCTAGTGCTAGCTATAGAACTTGGGCTAAATGGACTTTCTACATCTTGAGGGGATGAGCAAACTTTCCCATATAGGAGCACCTAGTACAAGTTTTCACTTAAAGGTTTATCTTTTTCTTTACTTTTTCCCTGATCAAAAAGTGCCTCAAAGACATTTTCACCTAAAGATATTGATGTTTGTTCTTTATTATGACCAAGAAAGTTTGCCTTCTCTCCAAAGTAGGTAGAAGAATTCAATGAAAAATCAAAACCCTATTTATGATCCTTGATGGGTAATGCATCTCATAGGCTCATGTATTTGGTAATTCATTCTTCATTTTGAAACTCATTGAGGCATATTACCTAATTTTTGTAACCCAAATCTATGAGTTTAGGATGGTAAAGGCATAGGTTACAATGAGGGTTTGCTTCAGGATGGAAAGCACCAATGGTAAAGATATAATGTCTTGCTTTAGGAAGGGAAGCACCACTAGAATAGGTTTTTACTTCAAGATGGGAAGCTCCAATAGTAAATATATAATGTCCTACTTCAAGAAGGGAAGCACCACTAGCATGGTTTTTTTCTTTAGGATGGGAAGCTCCAATAGGTGTTATGGTCAATATGGAATTTGAATCAAATAAATCTGAGTTAGCAGGCTCATAAAAAAGGTTATAATGGGATGTTGTGTCACTGATAGGAGTATCATTACTAGTCACTTCAAAAGAGTCACTATCAAATGTCATGAGGTCATCCTTTGGTGGTTGGAATCCAAGAATATGATTCTAATTGATGACTCTAGTTGATAAGGGTTCTTAAATTCCTTATACCTATGGGCCAAGGCCTTTCCTTGTATAGTTAAGATGATCTATTATCCTATTAGGGATAGGATAATTTGGATTCTAAAAATAATTATCAAGGCCTTTAGAATATAACCAATCTCCCTCAGTAAAATCCTCTTGATCTTTCTTTGGTGAAATTATAGGTACAAAAACCACATGAGATTTTGGTTGCTTCTTCTTTGGTTTCTAAATCTGATCGAGTCTATTAGGAGTCTAGGAAGTTTTAGGTTTACCAAATGCTTTAGGGTATTTTGGTAATTTTTAAATATGGAGGACATCTTTTAGATGGTACGTAGAAATCCTATGTCTTTAATAATAACCTTTTTAGCCAGAGCTATAGGAAATGGATTAGCCAAAGTGGAAGCTAGATCACTAGGGTCTATAAAATTAGATGGAAATGGATGAGAAATGATGGCTTTGTTCTTTTTTACACTAAATTCTAAACCTAGGAAATAGTTATAATTATAAAATTTTACTTCAAGATGTTTGTAGTATTGATATGGCTATTGATCAGTGGGAATAGTAACATCGACCCCATCATGGGGAAACTTATGACATTGGTGAAGAGTAGATAGAACTACCTGTACTTCATGGATCCAAGGATGATCAAGAAGTATGTTATAAGGAAGCTCAATATCCATAATATGGAATAATGTGTGATGAGAAGTAGACCCAACCATGACTGGTAACCAAATTACACCAAATGACTCACTCTCAACATTGTCGTAAGCCTTGATTGTAATAGTTTTTAGCTAAATGTCCTTATCTATGTAACCCAATCATCACACCAAGTTAAGAGATATGATGTTTAGCCTTGAACCATTATCTATAAGAACCCACTTGATTTTGTGATCCACATTGATTATCTTAATGTATAGTAGGTTATTGTGGTTTGGGCTAAGGGTGGACATGTCCTTTTGATCAAATGTAATTTGCTAAAATGAAGACAAATGTCCAACTAGGTTCTAAAACTGATCAAGGTTTATATCATTAGGCACAATAAACTCTTTCAAAAGTTTGTTAAAAATGGTTTTATGGACATCAGATGTCTGTAAGAGTTCTAATATGGAAATTTGTGCAATGTTTTTATTTTATTGATCCATTAGATTATAATGCCTTTGAATTGTGGATTGAACAAGTTTAGTCTTTGTTGGGACATTATTATGATTTGGAACCATTAGCACAATGTTATTATTGGGTTTATAGAAAGAAGTGGGTGAAGGGCCTTAGATGGTAACTCACAGGCATCTAGTTGCAACTATAAAACCTAGAGGTGGCAATGAGTTATTATAATTAGAAGAGGGAGGCAAAGGGCCTTGGATTGTGACTCATGAGTGATTAACTATATTGTGAAAATTTTAGGTCAATGAGGAGCCTTTATAATTAGAAAAATAGTACTATTGTTTAGGATTAGTAACCCATGCAAACGTATTAACAACATGATGATGCAAAATTGACATAGTATTACAAGGGGGAGAGGGTCCTGACCCTATAATGATGGGTCTTGTGTTGTGAGGAACATGAGATTAGCCATGTGGATTCATATTAATGATGGAAATGTGGGTTGTAAAAATGTATCCCATATTGTTATTATAGTCATAAGGTACATTGTTATAAGCCACATTATTAGTGTGGGCATTATGATCTTTATTATTCTCATTACAATTTTGACCTTGTTGTTGGGTTTGATTCTACCTTTGTCCTTGATTGTGACCATATTGATTATTTCTTGGTGGTGGTGGATCATGTCAAGGAATGAGGTATTTATATATTCCCATATCATAATTTGTGTCCTGGTTAGGGGCCGACTTAATTACTAATTCACTACTTTTAATAAAGTCCTCAATAATATGTCATAATTGAATACAATGATATGCATCGTGACTAGTAACATGATGAAAGTTACACCATTCATTCTCTTAGTACCAATATATTTTAGTTGATCTTGAGGAAATGGCCTTGATACTAGACATATAATTAAATTAGCTATAATGATATTTTGTAACACTATTTCAATTGATTCTCTTAACTTGCTAAAGGCTCTAAAATTGTTATGAAAAGTCCTTCATGGAGGTTGTCTTTGAAAAGTAGGTAGTGGATTTGGGGGAGTTAATTATACATTTGAAGGAGGCATAGCCTATACCATTTGTACATGCCTTGTTTTTTCACCCCATTTCTAACCATGATTTTGTTTTTTATAAATCCCTTAGGCTTATCCTACATAGCTATTTGAGCTAGTGATTTAGTTTGATTAGATGTTTATCCTTGGGAAAAAATCTTAACAATGCCCCTAGCAATAAGATCCTTCTCAATTTGAACTCCTTTGTTAATAATTTCTTCAAATGAGTTATCACAAGATAATCATAGAGTATGCACAACTTCAAGATGGAAATTTTGTGCAAAGATATCAGCCAACTATTTGTTTGGTAAATTTTGTTGAAAGTGGCCTACCAATGCTCTCCACCTTTGTAGATATGTAGTGAAACTTTCACCATCATATTTTTTGGATTTGCATAAGTCAACAATGATTAATTCATGTTCTATATTGTGTGTTAAATGGTTTACAAACTTTTTCAAAAATTTGTTCCAATCCACAATTTATCCCTTAGGTAGTTTAAGTAGCTAATCAAGAGCTTATCGTACTATACTTCATCAAAATAGTCATAGTAAATACTCACTACGATACACAACATATTGCCACAAGATGAAGAATGCTTGCATGTGTTCATTTAAATCTCCTTTTCCTTTGTACTTGTCAAACTTGGGTGCCTTAAAATGAGATAGAAATGGGGTTTGGAGAATAGATAAGTCAAATGGATATGGGCATATCTCATTGAATTTGTACTTTTTGACTCTATTATTCATCTCCAATATTTAGAAAAGTTCCTTCATAGAATTCCATTCTTGCATGTTTGGTGAATTTATGGATTGAATAAGATGTTGTTGGGGTGTAATGTTCCCCTAGTTTTATTGTTGTTAGGGTGGAATGTGCCCCTAGTTTTATTGTTATTGGGTTGGAATGTGCCCCTAGTCCCTAGTTTTGTTGTTGTTGGGGTGGAATGTGCCCATGATTTTATTGTTTTTCGGGTGGAATGTGCCCATGGTTTTGCTATTGTTGGGGTGGAATGTGCCCCTAGTTTTATTGCTATTGGGGTAGAATGTGCCCCTAGTTTTATGTGAATCTATAGGGAGTGTATACATTTTGATCCATGATTTGGTTCTGTTGATGATGAAAATTGTGCTTGATTCTAATCAATCAACAATGGGAAGTTTCAAGCTATGGGACATTACAGCTTGAAACAACCTCTATATTTTAGAGAAGTTGGTCTCTTCTTTTATATCAAGTGTTGGGGGAAAAGGGATAGGAAATTAAATAGAAACGCAAATGCAAGAATTGAAACCTAACTATGGAAATGTGCCTGAGTTAATCCTAATCCTAACCTAAGCACAATGAGACTATATATAGGATTCAATTACATTTAAGAGTAGACAAGTGCATGATCAATGTAAAAGATTGAAATAATAGAAATAGAGGCTCATAACAGAGGCTTCTTTTGTTGAGATACAAAAAATGTCAACAAAGGCATAGTGTTCAATCTTCTTATAAGAATATTCCAATCACATAAGAGGTGTAAAAACACATACATTTATGTAGAACTTCTGATTCAATAAAATGAGACAAAAGCAAATGACATTCCTAATCACAACTCCAAAAAATCTATAGTATAGACTACTTTTGGAAATGACACAGGTAATATCAATAATGGCATAGAGTTCAATCTTCTTAATTCATTAAGCCACATAAAAGGCACAGAAACATGCACAATTACATTAAATTTACAACTCAAGAAAATGAGACAAAAGCAAATGATACTACTTAGTCAAAAACTCTAGCATGTCTCAAACTATAGAAAGTCCTTCCCTTTTTTTGATACTGATACTCTTCTTTTATAGCCTTGGATGTCTCCTTCCATTGTCCCCTTTCCCATGCAATTATACTCTACCCTTTACTTGCAGGGGACAAACAAATGGTGCCTTTTAATGTTTGCAGGCCCCAAAAATCTACCTAGTGAACTGTTCTATCTAATTGAATTAACTCCAGTCAAGTTTCCCTCCATTTCACTTTGTGGCAATAGATACATGGAGCACTTTTTTATTTTTAAATGGGAGAGGACACTTAGTAAATTTCCTAAAAATCCTCTTATTACATAGAAGGTACTAGAGAATGACACTTGACACTTTTTGCCTGATTCATCAAAGACACGCAGCTCTCTTAGCTTCTCTTTAGCTATGCTGTAGAATCATTCGGGGCACATTTTAGACTCTTACAGATGGTGACACCTGGTAGTTTCCATAGACTTTTGAAGTAACACCTGAGACCCACCACAATATTTATTTGTCAATGAAGCTTGAAGATGATCTCTTGGAAGTTGACACGTGGAGGCTTCTATAGCTTCAGGGAAGATATGTAGCATCTTTCATTTCTTCAATTAAGGGAATGTGGTGGCTTCCACTTTTCTTGGGGATGGAGTAGAAAGGGGGCTCAGAGAATGACACCTGGTAGCCTCCACTCATCTTAAGCATTTAAACAAATTGAAATGACACCTCGCTACCTTTCAACAAGGTACTTGATCCCTTTGATTTTTGGGACACCCCCTTGAACTGCCTGATGAACCAAAATAGTTTAATGGTTCAACACTGTGCACTATTTACACATTAACCAAGGTATTGAACCAAAATGTTGAATCAAAACATTGAACCTAGGTGTTGAACTGACTATCTCTTAGATGTTGATGCATGGTGACTTTTGCCTTCCTTCAAAAGTAGTCCAGGGCCTTCTGTGACTGCCACCTGGTGCCTTTTACATGATCCTACTACTTAGCTTATTGAAACCCTTTTGCCAAAAAGTAGATGAAATGCAAGTACTGATATGAGATGTGGATACCAACACGTGGTGTGCTCCACTTAGCTACTATTAGATACGTGGCACATTATGCAGCCTTCTTAAAAGTTATGAAAAGGGTCTCAAATGATGCTAGCTAGCCAGTGCCATGTTTCAAAAAGTGACACTTGGCAGCTTCCACTCGAAATCAACACTTAGGCAAAAATGAAATGAAGGAAACAAAAAGGGGAAAGAGAACCTGTGCTCAGATTATGCCACTTGGTAGCTTCCATTGCACTTTAACACTTAGATGGGAAAAAAACCCATGCTCTGCTCCAAAACTCTACCGCTATGACCAAGGTATGTGGGAACCAAAACTACAGTGCTCGACTAAAAATTTGAATGTAATGTAGAGTAAAAATTTTCTCTATAGTTAATAGTGACCCTCAGGACTTTTGAGCCTACTTAAAAAGAAAACTCCACCTCCTAATAGATCAAAATTTCAAAAATTATAGCTTCAAAAGAGATGTCGACATGTTTTTAAACACTTATTTAAAATAAAAGTGGGAAAACAACAAAAACAACAATGTGAGAAAGGGAAATTATTTAACTATAATACATGAGAGACCTAAGTCAATTGAAATGTTTCAAATAGATTCTATTTACAATAATCTCTTTAGGTTCTCCTTCCATCGACTCTAGCTTGAAAGAATTCTTCTACTTGCACGCATGAATTTTATATGGGGTAGTCCATAACGCTTCAAATTTGGTATGTTGACCCGGCTTGGCGGCCCTTACATCCCATTTCAAAACAATTGAGCCTACTTCAAAATTGGAATTTGAAGTCCTTTTATCAAAATAGTTCTTAACCATTCCCTGATGCTTGATCAATGAATCATGGGCCATATCTCTCTTTTCTTAAACTTCCAAAAGTTATGTGAGTCTGACTTGCATGGGGCCATTTTCTTCAATTTCAATCTACTTGATCAGTTGGAGAGTAGGGATTTCCAAGCTTAGGGGAATCATAGCAGACCTTCCATACACCAATTCATATGGAGACATTTTGATCACCTACTTAGGCATGATTCGATCAGCCCATAATGCCAGATTAAGCACTTTATGCCACTCTTTGTGATGATCAGTCCCTACTCTTTTGATGAGTCTTATCAAGTTCTTGTTGGTTGATTCTACCAAACCATTACCTTGAGGGTAATAGTTAGATGAAGTTTTCAGATATATTCCATGTCTCAAGGCAAATTTGGATACTTTAGACCCTAAGAATACTTTAGCATTATCTGAAATGATGATGCAAGGAGCCCCAAAGTGAGTAATGATACCCCCTAGAAAATCTGGGATCACATTCTCTGTCACTTCCTTAAGTGGGACTACCTCAGTCCATCTGTTGAAATAGTCTGTGGCAGTTAATATCCATTTGTGACCCATACTAGATGCTAGATTTATCATTCCAATGAAGTCAAGACCCCATTGAGCAAAAAGTTCATCCACAATTATAGGACTAAGGGGCATGGCTGCATTCCTCCTCATCCCCATATAATACTGGCAAGATTGACATTTTCTAACCAGCTGATAACAATCTAAAAATAAAGTAGGCCAAAAATATCCTACCTCACTTATCTTTATGGCTATGGTCTTTGAAGAAAAATGCCCCCCCCAATATTCCATGATGCATTTCGTGTAGTATTCTCTTATCTTCAGCCTGTTCTATGCATCTTAACAATTTTCTATCAAAATTTCTTCTAAAAAGGACTTGTTCAATTAAAACAAAATGAACTCCCTGTATCTTATAATATCTCCTCTTGTTTTGAGGGAGTTCTCTTGGATAAATCCCATTTTTCATAAATTGAATCCTACTTGTGACCCAAGATTCCTGATCAACCTCTTGTAATTTTAGCACCATCTCCGTCTCTCCTTTTGAACCTGCTTCCTCAAGTAACATCTTTTCAAGCTCTTGGGTTATATATTGGCACATACCCCTACCTCTAGCTAGCTTGGTGGGTCTAACCTCTACATCATATTCAAGGATCTTAGTGATCCAATTGGCTCTTTTCTCAGTAATTTCCCCCTCCATGATGTATTCCCTGACACTTGGGTGAGTTACAAGTATCAAAATTTTGATCCCTAATATCAAATGCCTGAGTTTCTTGAGGGATTTTATCATGGCATAGGCTTGTCTTTCCATAAAATTGTACCTAGTCTCATAATCCTTGAGAGTTCTTGAGAAAAATGCTATAGGGTGCTCTCCCTCTAGCCTATCATCCTTTTGTGTCAAGACAACATCAATACTTGGCTCTCCTCCATAGACATACATTACGAAGGGTTTGAAAAAATCTGGGTTTTTAAGCACTGGGGCTACTAAGATAGCCCTTTTTACCTCTTCAGAGGCTTTTCTTCTTTTTTTAATCCATTTGAAAACCAGATATTTTTTTAACAAGAGTGTCATTATCCTAACCAAGCCTACAAAATTAGATATGAATTTACTGATGAAATTGATCTTCCCTAAAAAGGACTGGACTAACCTTTTATTTACTAGAAGAGGTAGGTTCATTATAGCTATGATTCTCTCAAGATCTATAGAAACTCCTTCTTTAGATACTATGTGCCCTAACAATTTGTCTTGAGGTACAACAAAAATGTATTTCTTGGGATTCAATGATATCCCAAAATCCTGACATTTCTTGAAGACAGATTCTAAATGATAAAAATGATCATCAGCATTTTTTGAAAATATAGTGAGGTCATCCAGATAGACTAAGATGATCCTATTTATAATCTCACCAAAGGCTATATCCATAGCTCTTTGGAAGGTGGCTCCTACATTTGATAAGCCAAATGGCATATTTGCGTAGGCAAAAGTTCCCCATTTGGTAGTGAAAGCAGTTTTGTACTAGTCTTCCTCAGCTAGCTAGATTGGATTGTGTCTAGAGAAACCATCAAGTAAAGAAAACCTCTCTGATCTAGCCACAGTTTGTAGAATTTGTTCCATGAAGGGAAAGGGAGAGTGGTCTTTCAGAGATTCTCTATTTAGATATCTAAAATCTACACACAGTCTTACATCTCCATTATTTTTCCTAACTAGAACTAGATTTGATACCTAGGTTGAGTGCTTGATTAGAAATATTATTTTGGAGTCTAAAAGATTCTGCAACTCATCTACCATTAGAGGCTCAATCCTTAGATTTACTAGCCTCTATTTCTATTTGATGGGCTTAGACCCTTTAGTCAATTCTATTGTGTGCTAGATAATTTCTCTATTGTATCCATGAAGGTCTTCATAGCTCCAAGCTATGACTCTGTCATATTTCTAGCACAATTCAATTAGTCTTTCATTTTCTTCTTGAGTTGCATAATTCCAAATTTTTAGTCTTTTCTCATCACTCACCTCTATTTTAGAATAGTTTGCTTTATCTACCTGGAACCTTTTTTTTCAGACTTACATCCTCTGAGTCAAACAAGTTCTCGAAGGTGATCAATCCCTTGGGGAGCTTATTAGTCCTCAATTGTATAATCTGATCACCATATGCCTCTTTAATTTTAGTTTGCAATTGATCAACAAACTTATCTGATTATTGTAAGAAAGAGACTACCTGAGCATCATTTTCAAACACTTGCCAATTTTCATCATTGTCTGGGATGGTCGGCCTCACTATAACTTTTACTGACTCATTGTTAACCAATAGGCCAGTTGCTGGGTTAAACTATGAGCCAATTTGGGCCATCCTATCAGCCTCAAAGTTTTGAATTCTAGGGATTATCTCAATATTTAAAGCTTCAAAATCTTCTATCAAATCCCAAATCCTATGCTTGTAGGATCTCATTCTCACATTCTTGGCTGCTGCCTTTTCTCGTATTTGCTTTACTACTAATTCTGAATCTCTTTTTACTTTTAAGTTTTTTATTCCCTTTTTCTTGGTTGATAGGAGCCCATGTACTAAAGATTCATACTCAACATCATTATTAGTGCAAGCAAATTGGAATCAGATAGCCCTTAAAATTTTATCACCATTTAGAGCAGTAAGACAAATTCTTGCTTTAGCACCATGTTTACTTGTAGCCCCATCAAAATTCAAAGTCTAGATCTCTAAATCTTGAGCAGTAGGTGCGTCTTTCCTTATAACATTTTGGATCACCTAGTCCTCATAAAAAATGATGTATGTGCCCAAACCAATAGAGTCATAGTTCCCATACAGGTCGCTATGCATCATAGCCAACAACTAGCTATTTTCTTCTTCTTGATCATGCTCAGTCTAGTCACCTAGCTCTTTGACAAAAATCCTTTCTTCTTTATTTAACATGGCATGATCTACTTCAAATCTTTTTGTTGGTTCATTAGTGATATGGTCTTTGGACAGTGGTTTAGATAGAATTTTCATCGTTGAACCATATCTAGTTCTCAGGATGAGGTGAGACCAGTCAAGAGACATATATCCTCCTATTTTTGCTGTAAAGTCTTTGGATAAACATAAACCAAAAATGGGAGGTATATCTATGACAACTATATCCTGGTTGACAATTATGTTGGGACATGTGTATAATTGTAATGGGAGCTGTTTAATTCTCCCTATAGTTTGTACTATTTTTCCACTAGCTACATAACTCCTTTTGTAAGGGGTTCATATTTTATTTTAAAGCATCAGCTATTTGCTTGGGCATCACAATTGTACTATATCTTGAATCTATTAATGCATTATGCAAGATTTTCTTCCCAACTATCAAAGTCAAATAGAAAGGCTCTGGATTGGATTTACTTACTTGTGCTACATCATTCACGAAGGCTGTTGTCTTTGGAGGAACCATAACTTTGAGCTTTTCCTTTCCAGTAGGTCCTTCCTTGGTAACAACACCTTTGTGAACTGCTTGCCCCTGCAAAGCTTCTTGTAGTAGTGTCTTTTGTTCAGGAATAGCCAAATTATCCCATATCGATACTTGTGCTGGAGTCCTCTTTAATTGCTCCACTACATTGATCGTTCCCAAGGACTAAGTTTTTTGGTAATAAGGATACCTCATTTTTCCTAAATCTGGGTAGGAATCCCTTGATCTTGCACCGGCTGAGGCACTTCTTGTCTAACAGTAGCATTCCTTTTCCCTTGAGATGGAGGATTATTCTTGACTTGACCACTTACAATCTCGAGCTGCTCCACCATTCTCTTTGATTTGGTGTAATAATCAGATTGCACTACTGGCCTTTGGGAGGTAGATGCTTCGTTCAAGAAGACTACTTCTTCATACTCAATTCATGATAACAAAGCATGTTCTAGGGCTATCTCTTCTTCTTGTTGCAAGGACATTCCTTGCATCTGAGCCACTAGAACTAAATTTTGCATATCGAGAGACTGGTAGGCTTGATTGTTACTGATACTGGCAAACTGACCATCCATTCTCCTCTGCTCAACCACCCTTTATTGTAGATTACCTCTAGGACAATCTCTAGGTGTATGAGCATCATTGCAAGGAAAACACCAAGCATTAGTATCATCCACATAATTATTCTGACCTAGAACCATCTCTCTATTTGAGTTGGGAGGAATGGTCTATGAGGGTGTGGGAACTGCAACTAATTGATTTGTTGGCTGATGGTTATTTTGTTTTGGAAGACCTTGATATTGGTTTGGTTAGGACAAAAACCTGTTTCCTTGATAGCCTTGATAAGGGGGTTAAGGGAAAGAATTTTTCTACCTCTTTATATTAATCATCTCATTGGAAAATGTCCTCAGGAGATTCTTGATATCGTCCATCTTAGATGACTGAGCAAGTACTGGTTGCTTCACAGATGATGGAGGGTAAGTATACATAGACACAGGTGGGCTTACAGCTTTAGAAACTTCTTAAGGTAAGGGTAAGGAAATTTATGGGAACATAGGCATGGGAGGCCTTGGGTGTAACTTTCCAGCATCTATTAAATGATTCTCAGCTCTGACTACATAGTCATAAGCCACTAGCAAAGTGTGTCCTCCCAGTGACTAAATCATAACAGATATATCTAAATTTAAATCTTTGAGATAGAATACTATGGCCATACTAGGTGGTGGTTTAGCTATAGTAGGGATCCTGTCCCATGTTTTTTGGAATCTGGTATTGAAGTCAGTCATGTCCTCTTAAAGTCCCCTTTGAATGGTGATTAACTGCTGTAACAAAGAAGACTTATCACCCTTCTCTGCAAATCTTTCAAAAAATATATCTCCAAGCTGGTCCCATGTAGAGATGGTATTTGGGGTCAAAGACTGATACCATTATAAATCCTTCCCTTTAAATGAAGCTACTAATAACCTTATGGCCACATTTTGCTATGTGACAACATGTATGGCACAAACATTTGATACATCTTGAAGATGTTCTGTAGGCATTTTTGAGTGTTGCCCACTGAATTTGGGCAGAACTTTTAGAGCATTTACTGGGATAAGATCCCAAATAGATGGTGGTGTTGGGAGGATTAAGGGGCTACTAGTGTTCTAGCTTGCATAATTTCTTGGGGGTACAAGGGCTTCCATGTTTGGTACTGGTAAAAATTGGTTAGCTCTTCTTCTTGGACTAATTACCAGAGGTAGGAAAAGAATACCTGGATTTGTATTAGACTATGATCTAGTGACTGGTCCACAGCTCTGACTCCTCATAGCTCTCTGGTTCATGCGGTCTTGAAAGAAACTTCAAGACTGGTCTCATCAGGTGTGCCAAAAACTATTGATGATGAAAATTGCGCTTGATTCTAATCAATAACCAATGGGAAGTTTCACGCTGTGGGACATTGCAACTTGAAACAACCTCTAGATTTTAGAGAAGTTGGTCTCTTCTTTTATATCAAGTGTTGGGGGAAAAGGAATAGGAAATTAAATAGAAACGTAAATGCAGGAATTGAAACCTAAATATGCCGATGCACCTGAGTGTAATCCTAATCCTAACCTGAGCACAATGAGACTATATATAGGATTCAATTACATTTAAGAGCAGACAAGTGCACGATCAATGTAAGAGATTGAAATAATAAAAATAGAGGCTCATAACAAAGGCTTCTTGTGCTGAGATATAGAAAATGTCAATAAATGCATAGTGTTCAATCTTCTTAGAATAATCTTCCAATCACATAAGAGGCATAGAAACATGTACAATTATGTATAACTTCTGATTCAAGAAAATGAGACAAAAGTAAATGACATTCCTAATCACAACTCCAAAAAATCTACAGTATAGACTACTTTTGCAAATGACATAAGTAATATCAATAAGGGCATAGAGTTCAATCTTCTTAATTCATTTAGCCACATAAAAGGCATAGAAACATGCATAGTTACATCAAATTTACAACTCAAGAAAATGAGACAAAAGCAAATGATACTACTTAGTCAAAAACTCTAGCAAGTCTCAAACTATAGAAAGTCCTCCCCTTTATTTGATACTGATCCTCTTCTTATATAGCCTTGGATGTCTCCTTCCATTATCCCCTTTCCCATGAAATTTTACTCCACCCTTTACTCATAGGGGACAAATAGACGGTGCCTTTTAATGTTTGCAGGCACCAAAAATCTACCCAGTGAACTGTTCCATCTACTTGAATTAACTCCAGCTGAGTTTCCCTCCATTTCACTTTGCGGCGATAGATACACAAAACACTCTATTATGTTGAAATGAGAGAGGACACTTAGTTAGCTTCTTAAAAATCCTCTTATTACTTATAAGGCACAAGATAATGACACTTGGTGCTTTCTGCCTGATTCATCGAAGACACGCGGCTCTCTCAGCTTCTCTTTAGCTATGTTGTAGAATCATTTGGGGCACATTTTAGACTCTTATAGATGGTGACACCTGAAAGCTTTTTTAGACTTTTGAAGTAACACCTGGGACCCACCACAATCTTTATTTGGCAATGAAGCTTGAAGATGATCTCTGGAAGTTGACACATGCAGGCTTCCACAACTTCAAGGAAGATACCTAGCATCTTCCACTGCTTGAGTTATGGGTATGTGGTGGAATCCACTTTTCCTGGGGATGGAGTAGAAAGGGGGCTTGAAGAATAACACCTAGTGGCCTCTACTCATCTTTAGCATTTAAACAAATTGAAATGATGCCTCTCTGCCTTTTAATAAGGTACTTGATCCCTTTGATTTTTAGGACACCCCCTTGAACTACTTGATGAACAAAAATAGTTCAATGGTTCAATAGTTCAACACTGCATGCCATTTACACATTAACTAAGGTATTGAACCAAAATTTTGAATCAAAACATTAAACCTAGGTGTTGAACCAACTGTCTCTCAGATGCCAACACGTGGTGACTTTTGCCTTCCTTCAAAAGTAGTCTAGGGCCTTCTGTGACTACCACCTGACGCCTTCTGCATGATCCTGCTGCTTAGCTTATTGAAACCCTTTCATTGAAAAGTAGATGAAATGTGGGTACTAATATGAGACATGGATGCCAACACATGGTGTGATTTTCTTAGCTGCTATTGGATACATGACACATTTTATGGCCTTCCTAAAAGTTATGAAAAGGGTCTCAGATGATGCCAACTGGCCAACACCGTGTTTTGAAAAGTGACACTTGGTGGCTTCTACTTGAAATCAACACTTAGGTAAAAATTAAATGAAGGAAACAAAAAGGGGAAAGAGAACTCGTGCTTGGATTACGCCATTTGGTAGCTTCTGCTGCACTTTGACACTTAGACGGGAAAGAAACCCACGCTCTACTCCAAAACTCTGCCACTATGACCAAGGTATGTGGGAACCAAAACTATAGTTCTCGACTAAAAATTTGAATGCAACATAGAGTAAAAATTTACTCTATAGGTTCTAATTTTTCCCTTGAGTTGAGAACATAGGCTATTGATTCTTAATTGTAAAACATTCCCTGAATTTGGCTATTTTATACTTTGCTAATTTTATAAATTTCTATGTTTATTTACCAATCTTTTGGTTGGTTGAAAAAAACTAGCCAAATTTTCTTGAGGGATTTCCTCAATTCAGACTAAATGTTTGGGTTTTTTAGTTTGTAAAGTAATGAGAGGTTCTTGATGATTGAAAAACATATGTTCTATGTCAAATGGAACATCTTGTAAGGTCTCTTGTGTCTTTAACTATTCATTTAGATTTCCTTGATCCATTATTGTGATGTTCTCATCCAATAGTTGTCACATACTTTCAACAACATTTCCTTGTTCTTTCAAAGCATTATTGTGAATTGAAGTGACAACTAGGGAGTCAATTAAGTCTTTGATAAGTTGATCTACATATCATTGACTTATTATCTTGATCTTAGCTAGAAGATCTAGATTTGTGGGTTTTGACTCTATTTGTATTTCCTTTCCTTTTTTAGAGGAAGAAGGTATGTCTATTTGTGCAAAATCTTTCTCTTACCATCATTATTTTCCTTCTCTAACTAAGGTATGCAGTTATTCTATAGGAAAGTTAGAAAGTAGTCTAGCACTTGATTATATCAATGTAAGAAGGGCTTCATCTTGATCTTCTTGGGGTTTATATTCATTGTAAACATATTTGAACTCTACTATTGTGGGGATATCATCAAAAAAAATATGGTTATCTTGACCATTATAAAATTGCTCATCTTAATAACTAAGGAAATAAGAGGCCCCACTACAAGTGAACCTTTTAGTCATGTCTCAAAAGAGTTGCTTTGTGTGTTTAACTAACTTTGGACCAATGTTTGGAAACCAATAAAAGTATTCTATGGCTCTCTTTTAAACAAATAAACAAGGTACCAATGAGGCTATAAGGGAGGGTGGTTTTAAACCATGCACAATTTAGAATATTTGGTTCACAAATTTACTCAAACTTTGGTAAATTTGAAATCATATAGATCAGAAGAGACTAAGGTAACTCAAAGATCCATGGAGAAAAATAGTACACCAAAGCCTAGATCTTTATGATACACCCACACTATAAAAGATAGCTTCAACTTTGACAAGTTTACCCTAGACATTTAGAGGAAAGCTCTCCAAATTATGAAGAAGACAAAATGAACTAAGCAACTCGAGATGTAAAAACATATGTGAATCACTAAGTATAAAGCTACAACCAAATGGGTAGCATGACATCAGCACATGATTTTAGTAGAATAAAATATGTTTTAAGACTCAAATATTGAGTGATACATAAGATGACTTCAGTCCATGAAGACGATAATGTGATTTTGAGTCTTAATAAATAAGCTTCAATCCAAATGGAAAATTAAACCTAAGTTAAAAAAAGCTTAGCACACAAATGACAAACCCACTTTGACACACCAACCCTTAGAACTTAGAAAGGTTTAATTTTGAATGTGGATTATAAATGAAGGATTTAAACAAATTGGGTAAAATATCTAGACTCAATTGGGCAACATGACTACGCTAAAGTGGATGACATGACACAAAGTTTTTTATAACAATTTGAACAAGGGAAAGATGAATTTTCCATTTGGATAGTGTAATGCCTCCCTTGCTCAATAAAATTAAGGACAATGTGTTTTTGTTAATTTTATTGAGTTAATAAGTAATTTTAGATACAAATCAAGACCAAGTAAGATAATGACAAAAAAATGTCTTAAGTCTAAAACCGACAAGGTATGGCAAAGTAGGGTCTACTAAACTAGTAAGGTTTCAATCATTCTAGGGTAATCAATTGCACAATGACTTTCACATAAAATGATGCAAAATACAAGCATAGAAATTAGGTGACCATGGGATTGGCTAGTTGTAAAAAGGTCTAGTCCTTTTTAAAACCACTACATCTTGTTATTTTCTTAGTGTAGTGAGATGTCCAAATACAAATACATCCCATGTGCAACTCTAAAGTATTAAAATGAATTCAATGTTAGAGGTGAAACCCTAGGTCAAAGCTTCCCTAAAGAAATCATGAGAGGTAATGATGTCCCCCTCACAAGCCAAGTTTTCATAAAAATAAAGAAAGAATAAAATAGAAAGAATTTAAGGTCATTTTCATGATCACCCAAACTTTGATGAGTTTTTGGGGAGTGCTTTAGGAGACATTCTTTCTAAGCCTTGGACTAGGCTATTTGTAATAGGAATGGTGATTTTTATTCTAATGGTTCCCTAAAGGGGACAAATAGAAGAGCATACACACAACATTCCTCTTTTTGCCAAACAAAACCTAAGTAAACAACTATTGCAAACAAGAATTGACAAGTGTGTTCAATTTTAAACCAAAATAAAATATTTGGTGGTGTTCATTTGATCCCTTGGTCTTAGTTGCAAACTTTGAAAACATTCACCAAAAATATCTAATTTTTTTTAAAACACCAAAACAACGTTCCTAATTAATTTTTAAGCATGAAAAAAGTGATTTAAACATGTTTTTATCAAACATCAATCTTGGTCCTATATTAGAAATGTTAGCATTTCCTTTAGCTTTGAATTTCTTTTTAGCTTGAAATAATGAACTTTGAAAAAGTAGCTCTTGGGTTTGTGTTTTTGGAAAAACATAGTGACTAACATTGATTATTACCACCAATGTTGGTTACTTTGGCTAATCGAGATCTAATCGATGTTAGTTTTTCTAACTGACGTCGATTAAGATATGTAACTGATGTCAATCTTACTTGTCAATGTCAGTTACTGTGTAAAACTATGGCAAATAAAAATGGCAAAATAAAGTTAAAAAAATCATTTGTAAGAGTTTTAAGGGTCCAAATGGATATTTTAAAGTTATAAAATGATCTCCTTTAGGTCTGAGATGCATCTTATCACACTGGGCATGCCAAGATGTAGAGAGGATTACAAAGAAATTTAGTCAAGAATTAGTCCATAAATAATGAAACATGCATAAAGAACTAACCAAGCCTATCTATTCCTATGGGAATTACAAAGGATAGCAAGAAACAAATGAAAGAAAGAAACACCATATTACCTTCCCAAATGGATTCACCATACCCATGTGGCTCAATAACATGTTCTCCCTTGATCAAGAGTCTTTGTCTTTGTTAAAAATGGTGGTAAGTTGCTCTAATACCTCAAGAACACTCCATAAAACCTAGGCTCTTGATTCCAAATCACTAAAATAGCCTAATAATGAAGAAGACAAACAAAATCTATGATCAAATGCAAAGCCTTATGGAAACAATTTAACATTATAACTTTTCAATATTCAATATTTTTGAAGATATTTGTGCATAATAACCTTGCACCAAAATAGCTTAGAAATGATGTTCATGGCCTCTCTATTTATAGATTTTTGAGATTGGTCTGGATCAACCATGACCATCCATCTCAAGATTGAGATGTGTGGCCATCGATAATCCTAATATTTGAAATTAAATCCATAATTATATTTACCATGACCTTAGAAGAAGGGGCATTGAAGAGACATGGAAGGCATTAACTAGGCATGGGTGACCCATAATCTTGATATTTATGGCATTTATGGCCTAGAGATGTTTTTCCAAGAAATGATGTCACCTAATGATGTAGTTAATAGGAATAAATTTTCAAAAAAAAAAAATCAAAAACTCTCATATAAAATCCACTTAAGCTCTTGATTTGGATTAATTAGCTTGATTTGTGAAATTATTTAAAAATTGGTCCTTAATTAATCAAAATGGTCAAAAAGTCATATTACAGAGTTGTAATTTGACTCAAGAAGAATTAGAAGGTGACGTTAGATGTGCTAGAACCATATTTCCATTTAGGATGTTCTAAACACAAAATAACAAAGGTGCATGATGTGTACCAATGAATTTAGAAGAAAAGACTGATCCAGAGCACAAAAGGCAAAATAATCATTTTGACTCAAAATGAATTGAACGAAATTAGTTGTTCCATAAATTGCATTGCCCCATTTAGGGATACTTTGACCTAAATTGGTAATTTTAAATGATAAGTTTGAACCATTTAGCGTGTTTTATGGATTTTTACCTAAAATGTACTTTTGAGTGTAATTCGAGTAAGATTGACAATTTCAACACAAATGTTGTTAGGAATTGGATGTCTAGACCATGGAGTATGGTTTATAGTATCCCAGGAGTAAAGATTTTTTTTTAAAATCTTATACTAATGAAGATTGGGTAGGATGTGTGGATGATAGGATAAGTAATAGTGGTGGGTTCTTCTTCATGGGACAATACTTGGAGTCTTGGCTAAGCAAGAAGTAAGCCTCAATGTGTCTATCAACTACAGAAGCTAAATATATAACAGCTGCATCTTATTTCACTTAAGTCATGTGGATGAAAAAAACTTTGGAAGATTATAAGGTAATATAAAATGGACATTGTCCTATCTATTGTGACAAAAGTAGTGCAATTAATATTTCAAATTATCCTATTATGTAATCAAAAACTAATCACATTCCTATTAGATATCATTTTTTTAGTGAACAAGTGATTAATGAAAATTTTAAGTTGGAATATGTGCCTATAAAAGAACAACTTGCAGATATTATTACCAAACCATTGGCAAAATCTATATTTGAGTATCTAAGACAAAAATTGGGTGTCATTTTTTTCTCTATGAATCAATATAAGGTGTTTGGTTAATGAGGAAAAAAATGTTCATGATCTTGCTCCAGAGGTTTGTAAATAAGCTATAGTGTAGATGCATAGTTGGTGGTCATAAAAGTGTCTTAAAATAGAAGACTAATAGGTTTGTATGATGGCTCATCATATTGTGTGAAGATATGAAGATTATCAAGATGTACAATAGCTCAAAAATCTTAAGATAAGTCCCTCTTATATGTTTCTTGGTGAGTTCCATCAGAAGTTAATGTTTAGTGTATTTTATCTTCATTGGTTGTCATGCTTAGTTGAAGAAGAATGTTGGTATGTAGTAAGAAGGATGTTGACAAGACAAGAAGAGGTAGACTCAAGGTAAGGGAGAGTTTGTATCATATTTATAAGGTGGTCCCCTCCTATTTTATGGTCTTTTCAAGTCATTAGGATTAATTGGTGCCCACTTTTTCATTGTGTCAAAGTGGGATAAAGTTCTTATTATGAGAGGGCTTAAAGAGAGAGAAGGAAGGTGAAATATATGATGTGTGTTAACATAATGACAAAGGGGGAGATTTTTGGAGAGGTTTCAATGATGTCATGATGATTTCATTTAATTTTCCTAGTGAATAGATGGAGTCATTTGATAGACTAAGTAATAATGACAAAGTGTGCAATGTTCTTGTCAAAGTGTGCTTAAAGTTAGCTTGGTTGATCTTTAGTTTTGGCTTGGTTAGAGATGTTTAGGGATGAGTATAGTGACTTGAGCATGAAAAAAGGGTCCTATAAAAAGTTAATAATAGTTTGAGTGCTTGTGTGCATGAGTGTAATTAACCCGGTTCATCATTTTTCTCATCTAGAAATTTTGGATCCAATGGCAGAAAATCTAAGTAGGAAGTTTGACAATGTCATAATTTTCACATATGGATGAGTCAGGGGGAGTTGGTCATATGATTTTTATCACATTAGTCCATATTTTCTATGTGAAAAGTCTCAATTCTAGCGATTAAGTGTGATAAAGGATATTCAAGTATAAAATTGGGCTCTTAGTTTGATAGTGTTTTCCCATACATAGCCAAATTGGCATAAGATAATAAAGAATTAAGCAGAATGGTGATGGAATATCTCACATGCATGGACATTTTAGGATAAGTTGATCATATAGGTTTTTAAATATTTATGCCTAGTTGATATTCATAAAATTTTAGGTCCAATGTTGAAGCGTGACAAGATCTATGCATGTACAAAGTTGGTCTTTCCAGAAAATTCTTGACATAGTTGGCTCTATGAACAAAAAAATCTAAGTAATCATTTTAATGTCATTATATTTCACATGTATGATAGTTATATGAGAATATTGACACATGGTTATATTTTCCTATTTGGGGAGATCATATGGTCCAAATTTTAGAACATGAACTTGAGTGAAGCAAAAGATATGGAGGTGAAAAGTTGGCCTTCCAAGAAGATAAGCAATAGTCCACATAGTCATTTTTACACAATGTTAAAGATCAGTACTAGATAGAGATATAATGATTCATATAAGTTCATGCATCTATATCTATGGTGAAAAATAAGTCAAAGATTTTAAAGTCTTCATTGGTTAATAGAGTTAAATACCAAGACCAAATAAAGATCTAATAGTTCATAGGTGTTCGTACAGATCAAGATCAATGGTGCATGTTGATTCAAATGAGGAAAAGTGTTCAATGTTTAATTTTTAGCATAGATTAATATCAATCTTATTATAAAGATCAATGGTGAGTTATTATTCATACTAATTGAGATAAATGGTGCACATTAAATTTAAGATGTCAAAGTGATAGTTATTTTTCATTGTTAAAGACTGAGATACATACAAAATATCAATGATGATCATTGAGTCAAAGTTTCCAGATTGAATGAGATGAGGTCAACTCTTCAAAGATTGACATTTGAGCATTGGTGTAGTATGTGTTAAATTTTGAAGAAGATCAATGGTGCACATTTAATATAAAGATGCAAGGACACAAACTGTAAGCATGGTGTTCGATGTTTAACTATGACCATTTCAATTCAATTTTTTGAATTTAACAAAGGAAAGACCAGTGTCTTATTTTTGAGACATAAACATTGATCTATGAAAAATTTGACCATAGTGTGAAAATAAAAGTTGTATAATACTTCAAGGCACATCTAAAAAAACTAATTTAAATGTCTAATTATGTGTATACTCAAATATATTGAGGTTCAAAGTTTACTATGTGTTATTGAATGTTATGTAAGTAACTCAAGAAGAGTAATTGAGATTGTTCTGATGTCATTTTGATGTTTAATAATTAACTTGATATTATATCATTTTTTAGACTCCATAAGGATCATCTATATACATTATGAAGGTTTGAACAATCATACACAATATGAACAAAGGCTTAGAAGGTGATTGTGTGTTCGTTCATAGTGATTGTGTGCATAAAATGTTGTTTGAGTGATTTATACTTAAGTAGAAGGGTACTCTAATGGTTGTTGTAACTTAAGAATAACTTATCGGTCATTTAGATTAGGTCCATGCATTTGGAAAGTGTTATTATGTTCTTATTTTGCTCAAAAAAGTGTCAAAGAGATGAATGAGTTATCATTAGACCTAAAAGGTGACTAAGGCCTATTTGAAAGAAAGTTGTGCTTAAGTGTGACCCATGTAAGATGCCTTAAAGGTGAAGGCATGTGTTATGCTTGAGAGGAAATATTTTAATCTTGTTAATTCAAGATTTATTTATGAATGATGAAAAAAATGTGTTGGTTTCTATATTTGGAGAGTTAAATGCAAGGTGTATGTGAAAATTGTGGAGTGAAGGAGAGGTAGTGTGCCCAATTGATGAATTAATGAGGAGATCAAATTGATGAAAAAGTATATGACTTATATGTCATATTTTTTTATGTCCAAATAGTAATATTATAGTTTGAGGATATATGAAGAGGTCTAAGTGTGCATATGAGGATAGTTTGAGTGAAGGAGAGAGATTATGGCATGCCTATGTGAGAGGCCTATATGAGATATACCAAGAATTTATGTAGGGTTTAGATAATTAGAGATCCATCATTATGTATTAAATACATCAGTTCTAAGGTGGAGTTTTTCACTTCAAATAATGGTCTAAAGGACTTTATCTTCTTTATGGGCAATTATTCCTTGTGATATAGGTGTTTCACTAAAGGCCTTTGGTCAGGAGGATATGATCAAGTTTTGTTGGTCTAAATGAGTTAGCCAGTGTCTTATTTTTAATTTCTTATAGGATAGTAGTCCATGTGTTACAAGATTGAGAGTGGGTATTATTACCCATGAGGGTTTCCCTCAAGAACTATGTGTTATATGTTTGATTTTGTGAATGCATTAAATGAATGATCTCTCTTGTTAATGTTGCTTTATCAAGTTGTTATATGTTGATTGTCTAATAGTTTAAAAGGATTGGAAGTTAAATTGAAATATCTAGGCTCATTGATTCACCGCTCCTCTCTAAGTGATTGTACCTATAATAATTGGTATTAGAGTAGGTCCTTCTTGTACATTTAACCACTTTAAGGTGATCAAAGGTACAATGGTTGATAAAGAGGTTGTGGCTTTTCTTCAAGACAAAATAGTATGTGTTTTATCAAATGTCAATTATAGCATGGATGTTGTGAAGATGCAAGTGAAATATATAGAAGCAATAATCAAGAATCTATAGGTCATGATGGTTAATGGTCTCAACCGAAGGGAGGAACAATTTGAAAATAAAGTCATGACTTAATCAATATGCTCTTATCCAAGGATAAAATGGATTTCATCTCCACCAAAAGGGTCAAGAATGAAAATTCATGGATAGGGAATGATCAAGAGCAAGGTAGGTCAAACTTGAATGATGTCTTCAATGGGTATTATTTCTCCTACAATCAATTTAGTCATAGATATAGGGATTGTACTTTCTCTCCAGGTATAAAAAGGAATATTATATGTTATAATTGTAACCAACAAGGTCATATAACAAACAACTACAAAAGATCTTTTAAAAAAAAGGATATACAAGTCATTGACACCATCAAATGGTTCAAGAAGAATAAGTCTAAGATTGAATAAGAGAAGAAGCATAATTTAAGAGGTCCACCAAAGGAAGAGTTAATATTTGTTCTAGTAGCCTTGCATACTAAAGAAGATGGGAACAAGATATGGTTTGTAGACAATGGATGCTTAAATCATATGATAGGAGACAAGAGCAAATTTATCTCTCTCAAGAAGACTAACCCTAGTTCAGTCAAATTTGTTGAAAACAAATCTACTAACATTTTTGGTAAAGATACTATGAATTTGGATAATGATCATTCTAAGAATGAGTTTCTTATTTGTATAAGGTTTGAAACATAATATTTTAAGTGTGATCCAAATGTCTAAGAAAGGAAATGTTGTAACTTTTCATGATGATGTTTGTGAAGTAAGAAAGGTTGGAAAGTTAGTTACAAATGTTTATAGAATGGATAACAACATATATATATACAAGGAGGAGTGATTTACGAGTCAATTAGAAGAAAGTTGGCTTTGGCATAGATGGCTTGGACATATAAATTTTGATAACATGATAAATATTAGTTTAAATGGGTTGGTAAGGCATATGTCCAAGATTTCTAATATTCCTCATTCTCTTTGCAAGGCATGTATTCATGGGAATCAAACCAAAATAAGATACAGATCCAAGGAGTTCTCCACTAGAAATCCATCAGAATTAATCCACACTAATCTATGTGAACCTATGAGAACCTAAAGTATTCAAGTTAATAGCTACTTCATGCTTCTCATTGATTATTTTACTAGGATGACTTGGATATTTTTTATTAAAGAAAAATTGGAATCTTTTACAATATTTATGGAATTCAAAGCACTTGTAGAAAATGATAAAGGGTTTAAGTGTGTAATATCAGACATGGGAGGTGAGTTTTGGTCTCATGAATTTGATGATCTTTGTGAAAAATAAGGAATAAGGAGAATATTTTGTTGTTAGAACACCAGAACATAATGGTGTTTTTGAAAGGAAGAATAAGACTATTCAAGATATGAGTAGAACCATGATTCAAGATTTCAAACTATTAGATGGTTATTGGGAATAGGAAGCCACCACTTCAATTTAAATATTGAACAGGTCTCAAATTATATCAAATGATGATAATAATCCTTATGAGTTATGAAAGAATATAGTAGATAATGTCAAACATTTGAAAGTGTTTAGGAGCAAGTGCTTCATCAAAAGAGATGAAGAGAACCTTGGCAAATTTGATTTAATGTTTGATGAGGGAATCTTCTTAGGTTACTCTTCTATCAATACTTCCTATAGGTGCTTCAACAAGAGACTTCAAAAGATTGTCGAAAGCTTAAATGTAAGGGTAGATGAGATTAGTAGAGTCAAGAAGCCAAAATTTTAGGTAAGTGACTTAATTTAGAATGATGTTGTAAACACTGATGAGGTATTTATTCAAATAGATGATGAAGATGAAGAGGAGGAATAAAGACAAGATTATAAATCTCCATCTAGAAGAATTGAGAAAGATAATCTAATCTCTCAAATTATTATAAATGTTGGTGCAAGGTTGTAGAATAGAAGGAGAATGTTGATCAATTAGAATTCACAATACTAAGCTCTATTGTTTTTTATTGAACCCAAAATATTCATGGAAGGTAGCAAAGATGAAATTTGGAATGATGCAATGGATTAATAAATTTATAAAATAAAAAGGAATGAAACATGGGACTTAGTTCCTAGACCAAAATATAAAAATGTGATAGGTACCAAGTGGGTTTTCAAAAACAAAATGAATGAGAAAGGATAATTCATAAGGTATAAGGCTAGATTAGTGTTTAAAGGATATGCTCAGGTTTAAGGAATAGATTTTGATGAGACTTTTTCTCCTATGGAAAGAATGGAATCAAATAGACTCTTATTGGCATATGAAACCTTCAAGGATTTTAAGGTTTATCAAATGGATGTGAAGTCTACATTCTTGAATGGAAACTTAGATGAAGTCTACATTGAGTTACCTGAAGGATACTTCATGTCAAGTAAAACATATTTTGTGTGTAAATTAAATAAGGCTTTATATGGTCTTAAACAAGCTCCTAAAGCTTGGTATGATAGGTTAAATAAGTATCTTTTCATTCAAGGTTTTAAAAATGGGGTAGTTGATAGTAATTTATACATTAAAACATATGGAAAGCATTAATTGATAGTTTTTGTATATGTTAATGACATATTTTTTGGATTTTACAATGATAAAATGAGTATAAAATTTGTAGATACTATGAATACCATGTTTTTACTATAAATTTTGGAAGAACTATCTTTCTTCTTAGGATTATAGATTAATCAACTTGATTCAAGGATATTAATTTCATAAGATAAACACATCAAGGATATGCTAAGGGTGTTTGACATGATGGATTTTAATCCAATGGGTAATCCAATGATCATAGGGTGAAAGTTAGGTAAACTAGATGACTCACCAAAATTTTATCAAACTGTGATATATCCATGATTGGAAGTCTTTTGTACTCTATTACTTCTAGGCCTAATATCATGCAAGGAGTCAGTCTTGTTGGAAGGTTTCAAGATAAACCTAAATAATATCACTTAAATTTATTCAAAAAGGTCTTGAGATATCTCAAAGGAACCATAGAGTATGGTTTATGATATTCTAGGAGTAAAGACTTTTTTTTGAAATCTGATACTGATGTAGATTAGGTATGATGTGTGGATGATAGGAAAAGCACTAGAGGTGGAATCCTCTTCATGGGGAAATTTATAGAGTCTTGGATAAGAAATAACCAATCCTTAGTGTCTCTATAAACTATAGAAATTGAATATATAGTAGTTACTTCTTGTTTCATGCAAGTCATGTGGATGATATAAACTTTGGAAGGTTATAAGGTAAGATAAAATGGACTTTGTCCTATCCATTGTGATAACACTAGTACAATTAGTATGTCAAAGAATCATGTTATGTACTCAAAAAATAATCAAATTCATATTATATATCATTTTTTTAGTGAACAAGTGAGTAATCAAAGTGTTAAGTTGCAGTATGTGCCTACAAAAGAGCATCTTGCAGATATTATGCCCAAACCCTTATAAAAAGCTACATTTGAAATTCTAATACAAATCTTGTGTTTCATTTATTTATATATGAATCAATAGAAGGTATTTTGTTAAGGATTATCAAATATCTCATGAGATTTATCTAGAGGTTTGTAAATAAGTTATAGTGCAGATGCAGAGTTGGTGGTCATGGAAGTGTCTTAAAATAGAAGGCTAGTAAGTCTGTGTGATGGTTATTCATGATGTGTGAAGATATGAAGATTATAAAGAGGTGAAATAGCTTATAAATATGGTTCTCATATTTTTCCTGGTGATTTCCATTATATGTTAGTGTTTTGTGTGTTTTATATTTATTGGTTGCAGTGCTTGGTTATAGAAAAATGTTGACATGTAGAAAGAAGGATGTTGTCAAGATAATAAGAGGTAGGCTCAAGGTAAATGGGAATTTGTATCATATTTATAATATTTATTTATCCTATTTTATGTTATTTTAGGTCCTTAGGATCATTTGGTTCCAACTTTATCATTGTGTCAAAGAGGGGGAAAGTTCTTATTGTGAGATTGCTTGAAGAGAGAGAAGGAAGGTGAATTGTATGATGTGTGTTACTATCAATGACAAAGGGGGAGATTGTTTGAGAATTATAAATGATGTCGTAATTATGTCATGGAAGTGTCCTAGTGAGTGGATGAAGTGATTTGATAGCCTAAGTAACATTGACAAAGTGTGCAATGTGGTTCTGAAAGTGTTCTTAAAGTTAGCTTGGTTGATCTTTAGTTTTGGCTTGGTTATAGATGTTTAGGGATGAGTATGGTTATTTAAGCATGAAAACCGGTTCTTATAAAAACTCAATAATGGTTTTATTTTTTGTGTGCATGATTTAAATTCTTTCTCATCTAGACATTTTAGGTCCAATGGCAAAAAATATGAGTTGGTAGTTTGATGATGTCATAATTACCATGTGTGGATGAGTTAGGGGGATTTGGTCATATTATTGTGATGACATTATTCCTTATTTTATATGCATAAATTATCAAGTTTAGATATGAAGTAAAAAAAAATATGCAAGTGCAAAGTTGGGCTTCCAAGTAGTTTGACAATGTTTTGCCATACTTAGCCAAATTTGTATAAGGCAAGAAAGAATTGAGTAATAAATTTGGTGATGGTATATTTCACATGTGTGGAAATTTAAGGATAATTTGATCATATGTTTTTTTTAATATTTTTTCTTAGTTTATATTCATAAAATTTTAGGTATATCACTAAATCATGATAAGAGATATGCATGTGCAAAGTTGGTTTTTCTAGACAATTTTTGACATAGTTGGCTCTATGAATAGAAAAATCTGAGTGATAATTTTAATGATGATATATCTCAAATGTGTGAGGGTTATAAGATAATATTAAAATAGGGTTCAATTCTCCTAGGTGAGTAGATCATATGGTCCAAATTTTAGAACATGTGTTTGAGCGAAACAAAAAATATGGAGGTACAAAGTTGGCCTTCGAGGCAGATAAGCAATGCTCCCCATACTTATTCATTTTTGCATAATGTTAAAGATTAGGAATAGATAGATCCAATGGTGTAGGAGTTCATAAATATAAATATATAATGTGTAGTAAATCAAAGAGGTTAAATTATTTTATGGTTAAAAGAGTTAAAGACTATGACCAAATGAATATCTAACAATGTGCAAGCATTCATATAGATCAAGATCAATGGTGCATATTGATTCGAATGAGGACAAGTGTTCAATATTTAACACTAAGTAGAGATAAAGATAGATATTATTCCAAGGATTAATGGTGAGTGGGTGTTCATACTAATTGATATCAATGGTATACATTAAATTCAAGAGGTCAAAGTGTCAATTGTTTAGCATTGTTAAAGACCAAGCTATGTGCATAAGATTAATGGTGTGCATCGAGTCAAAGTTACTAGATTACATGAGATGATGTAAATTATTTGAATATTAACATTTGGGCATTGGTGTACTATGTGATAAATTTTAAATAAGATCAATGGTTTTTATTTAATCTAAAGATATGAGGACACAAGATGTGAGTATAGTGTTTGATGTTTAATTGTGACCACTTGAATTCAAAAACATTAATTTAACAATGGAAATACTAGTGTTTAGTTTATGATCCATAACTTTTGATCTATAAAAAATTTGACCATGGTGTTAAAAGTGAATTTGTATCTAACTTCAAATTTCATGTGGAAATATAAATTTTAAGGTATAATTGTGTGTACATTCAAATATATATAGGTTTAAATTTGACTATGTGTTTGTGCACATTATCCAAGAAAATTGAGAAGGGTAATTGGGCTCATTTTGATGTTATTTTGATGTTTAAAGATGAACTAGATATTGTATCATGTTTAGACTCCATAAGGATCATCTATGTACATTATGATGGTTTGACCAATCATATTAAGTATGAAAATATGTTTAGAAGATGATTGCATGTTCGTTCATAGTGAATGTGTGTAGAGAATGTTGTTTGAGTGATTTTTACTTAAATAGAAGGGTAATGTAATGGTTTTTGGAACTTAAGGAGAACCTATAGGTCATGTGGAATGGGTTCATAAATTTGGGAAGTTGTCTTGTGTTTTTATTATAACCAGAGAAGTGTCAAAGAGATGAATGATTCATCATTGGACCTAAAAGGTGACTTAGGCCTATTTGAAAGCGAGTTATTCTTATGTGTGACCCATGTAAGATGTCTTAAAGGTGAAGGCATGTGTTGTGGATAAAAATAAATAGTGTGATCTTATTAATTAATTATTTCTCTATAAATGGTGAGACCAAATGTGTTGGTTTCTAGATTTGGAGAGTTAAGTGCAAAGTGTATTTGAGAATTATGGAGTGAAGGAGAGGTAGTGTGCCTAGTTGATGAGTTAACAAAGAGATAAGATTGAGGACTATGTGTATAACTTATAGGTCATATTTATGATGTATAAATAGTGTTATTATAGTTTGAAGACATGTAAAGAGGTTTACATGTGCATATGAGGATATTTTGAGTGAAAAAGGAGAGATAATGTGGTATGTATATGTGAGAGGATTGTATGAGATATAGAGGGAATTTGTGCAAGCATTAGATAATCAGAGATCCATCATTAGATGTTGAAAACATGAGTTAAAATTTGGAGGTGTTTAAATCAAAGGATGGTTTTAATGACTTGATCTTCCTTAGGGGTAGTTTCTCTTGTTGAAATAGGGGTTTTACTAAAGGCCTTTGGTCAGGAGGATATGGTCAAGGTTTGCTAGTCTAAAAGAGTTAACCAATCTCTTGTTTATAATTTATTATAGTATAGTAGTCCATATGTTTCATGTTTGAGAGTGGGTTTTATTCTCCATGAGGGTTTCGCATATGAACTATGTGTTATGTGTTTGATCTTGTGTATGCATTGAATGAATGAGCTCTCTTACTAATATTGCTTGATCAAGTTGTTATATGGTGATTATATAATAATTTGAAAGGATTGGAATTGAAATTGAAATATATGGGATCAATGATTCACCCCTTCCCTCTCAATGATTATACCTCTAATATTTAACACTATTTTCATCAATCCAAGATCAAGTACCAATTATAAAAGATCAATGCTAATAATTTCCAATCAACCAAATGATGCCATTAATCCTTCCTTGACTTGGTACCATATACAAGTAAACCAAAAAGCAAGGATTTCAAATTTTATACCTTATACTAATAACTCATCATTAACTAGTGACCATGCATGAGTGTACCAAAAATGAAGACTTGTTCTATTTGGTCCCCCTCCATCATCATTTGTTATCAATAATGGTACTATATCTAATCCTGATTATGTAATCACAACTCAGTAGTCAAAGATTACCATAATAGGCCCATATCCATCTACCACTTCACCCATCATACAACCACCCATTTAAGCTAAGAACAAGCCATTTAACATTAAACAAGAGCAAAAAATTGATATTGTGGAATAATTTCAAAAGACACCCACATAAATATCTTTTTTGGATTTATTGCCTACATTTACTATCCACAAAAACATATTTATAGAACTATTTGGAAAATACCAAGTTCCAAATGACATGTCTCTAGACAAATTTCAAGCCTTGGTTAGACTCCTAGCTCCAGGCCAACAATTAACCTTCAATAAAATTGATATGTCATCCCTTGGCCCACTTCATAAAAATCCATCAAAGTTTTCATAATTTGGCACAAAATGAAGCGTGTCCTCATAAAAAATGGATCAAGTCTAAATATTGTGTCTTTAAAGCTCATCAATATTCGTGGGTACACAACATTAGAGCTCCAAGCAGAAATGATCACCATCAAGGCCTATGATAATGATGAACAAGAATCACAAAGAACAAATAGTTTTCCAATGATCATTAGGACTTTGACACATGATACACTATGCCATGTGTTAGATACTTATTTGTCATATAATATGATTTTGGGTAGACCTTAGATACACAAGATTCATGCAATCCCATCAACATTTCACCAATGTATCAAGTTCTCCCATTCAGGTATAGAGGTTACTATTCTAGGAGATTTTCATCCATCCATATGAGAATTATAAAAATTTAGAGGCCAAGTTTAAAATCTATAACTACTTTTTTGTCATGAACCTGATTGTCAAGAAGGATAAGGGAAAAGAAATACTTGTTGATTCACTAAAGGCCAAGTATATTAACCCTAATATCCTTGATTCACTTTCCCACATACCACCTCCTAAAATGTCTAATCATTATTCTATATCAAATAATGTCCTAAGATAATATTTGACCCATGATACATTTTGTAGACACTTAAATCTGGCTACAGATAACATCCAACCAGGTTTTTGACCAATTTCCACCAAAGTGCACAATTTGGCATAAAAACACTAGAAACACTAAATGATGTGAAATTTACATATTCAAATGCCAATTTTGGTTAGGGTATCCCTAAATGGGGTAATGAAATTTATGGGCCAACTAACTGTAATCAGATCATTTTGAGTCAAAATGCCAATTTTGCACCTGGGTGCTTTGGATTGCTCTTTCCTATCAAATCTCTTACACAAGATGCATGCCTTTTTTATTTTTTATTAGTAACATCCTAAATAGGAATGTAGATCCAATGCATTTGACATTTCCTTACAATTCTAATTCAATCAAATTTTAGACCAATAACAAGGCATTCTAATCAATTTGAGTAATTTATGCACAAATATCTTAAACATGCTTAAGAGTTAATTAATCTAAATCAAGGACTAATTAAAAATTGCATGGAAACTTAAATAAATTATTTTAAAAATGAATATTGAATATCTACATCATCAAATGACCTCATTTCTTGAGAAGACATCTCTAGGCCATAAATGCCACAAATATTAGGATTCATACCCTCCATGCCTCATCAATGCCTTCTAGATGCCCTCCATGCATCTTAATTTCCCCTTATTCCAATGTCATGATGAGGATAATTATAAACTTAATTCTAAAAATTGAATTAATCCTCAGCCACACCTCTCAATCTCAGGATGGATGGTTTAGGTTGATTTTGATCAATCTCAAAAATTTATAAATAGAGAGGCCATGAACATCATTTCTAAGATTAATTTATGAAAAGTTATAATGTAGGATTGGTTCCAAAATCTTCACGAAACTAGTTTTACAATGCCAAATTTATTTCAAGCCAAGCCAAGCCATAAGACAAAGGTGCCAAGGAGAGATGGAGGTAGCCAAGCTTCCATTTCCAAGGACATCATGAGCACAAGCCGAGCAAGCCACTACAACAAACATTTTAGAACATCTAAGGGAGATAAAATAAGGTTTCTTTTGCATTTTAGTTGTGTGCTTTATTCATGTTTGTTAACTAAGATATTATTAGTGTCTAGGCCTAGAGATGCTATGCTAGTTAGTGTGTTTCTTTCATTTTGAAACTGACACCATACTAACCATCCTCTCTTGAGTCAAATTCTTAGATCACATATGGCATGCCCAATGGAACCAAATGCATACCACACATGAAGAAGATCATTATACATCTTTAAAATATTTATGTGGATCATTAAAACTCTTGCAATTTCATTTTCTAACTTTGTTCTTCCATTTTCCAACTTTGTTTTTCCATTTTCCTTTGTCACAAGTTTACATAGTAATCGATTTCGATTAGTAAAACTAACATCGATTGGATAGCTGTCATCAATCAAAATTGGTATAAATAATGTCAATTAGATAACCATCATTAGTTAGCAAGTGTAAATATCATTGATTATATAACTGATATTAGTCACTATGTTTTTCTTAAACATAGACCTGAGAGCTCTTTTTTTAAAGTTCATTGTTTCAAACCTAAAAGAGATTCAAGGCTAAAGGACATGCTAACATTTTTTTGGTAGGACCAAGCTTGAAATTTGTTAAAAACATGTTTAGACCACCTTTTACATACTTAAAAATAAATTAGGAACCTTGTTTTAGTGTTTAACAAAAAAATTAGATGTTTATGGTGAATGTTTTCAAAGTTTACAACTATTAACAAGGGGGTAAAATGAACACCACCTCATTTTCCATTTGGGCTTAAAAATGAACTCACTTTTTCAAGATTTTTGTATTCACTTAGTTGTTTTTTTTTTTTTTTTTTTTTGGCAAAGAGAGGGGTGTTTCATGTATTATCTTCCATTTATCCCCTTTAAGGAACCCTTGGAATCAAAAGCACCATTCATATTTCAAAAATATGAGTCCAAGGCTTAGAAATAATTTCATCTAAAGCACTCCCTAAAAACTTTTCAAATTTTGGGTGACCTTGAAAATGACCCTAAAGCATTTCTATTAGTCTTTTATTTTCATGCAAACTTGGATTATGAGGGGGGAATCATTACCTCTAATAAGTTTTTTAGAGAAAATTTAACCTAGGGTTTCATCTCCTAGCATTGACTTCACTTACTCCTTTGAAGTTACACATGGGATGTATTTACTTTTGGACATCGCACTACACTGAGTGAATAGTAGGATGTAGAGGTTGTAAAAAAGACTAGACCTTTTTACAACTAGCCGATGCCATGGTCACCCATTTTTATGCTTTTCTTTTTTATTATTTGATGTGAAAATAATTGTGCAATTGATTCCCCTAGAAACATTCAAAATCTTACTAGTTTATTCAACCTCACATTGCCATACCCTTGCTAGTATTTGGATGATTATACTTAGTGTATTTTGGTAATTTTTTCTTGGTATGTTTTGAGACTAAAACTTTTTTGTTTGTTCATAAATCCATGTCAAAACCAATTTGTCTATACGTCACTCTTTTATCTAAAGAGGTCTTATGCTAACCATTTTACACCACACTTTTGCCTTGAAATTTTTTCTAAGCTTGTTTGTGTGTGTGTCATTTGAGTTGAGGAGGGTAGTGTTATGCTGCCCAAAAAATGTTAAAACCATTTTGCCTTTGAGTCTTTGATTCATAACATACATCACATCATTAAATCATGATTACACCATTAGGCTACTCAATTTCTTTCAAGACTTATTTCACCTTATACCAAAAACCATTTATTTCAAACCATGTCATGTATACCATTTAGACCTTTGTCTTGTGTTATCATGCTGTCCAATCTTGTCTAGCATGTTTGGTCATATCATAATTTTCAACATTGAGTTTTTAATTATCCTTGTCAAGTTTGCATTCAAACATTGATTGATTTATATTTAGGCCTCAATTTTTGGGGCTGATACACCAATATTTCTATTTTGGGTTGCATAACTTTGGTTAATCGATTACCTAAATTTGAAAACTATTGATAGTTTTTTTGTTTAGTACCTATCTTTATCATTATTTGTACTTTTATTTAGGAAAACATAGTCTTTCTTCAAAGAGCCTTTTGTCTTATGCCTTATGCCAAATGATCATGTTTATGTTTGATTCTGTGTGTCAATTTTATGTGAAAGTTATTTCAAAACTTGTTAGATTAAATCAAATCACATCAACATTTGTCTCAAGTCTAGATTTTTGATGCCACTTGGCCAAAAGTCCTAGCATATGCCTATTTTTTTAAGCCTAACTTTTGACTCCAAATTTGGAAAAAGGACCTAATAACTCAACTTTTCCCTTTCCTAGTTTAGTCCTTCTTTGCAACACTTTGACCTAGACCTTTGACATGTTGATTTTTATTCAAATACTTAACATTTTATGTGTATAAAATTTGACATTAGATATTTTATTTTATAATATTTTATGCCAAGTCTTATCACAAACCATTTTGGAGATACAGCTCCACTTTCAAACCATATTGGAGATACAGTTCCACTCCTTCGACCAAGTTAAACAAAGTTGGAACTATTTGTCCTTTAGACATAGTTTTTTAGATTTTGTAGGACTCTAAGACTTTTCTTTAGAGCTTTCATTATTTATGTAGAAATGTCTAGCTACACTTATGGTGGAGTCACATACAATTCAACTTATGATATAATGGCTACACAAAATCCCACTACTAACCCCTATAGAGAAATATTTTCTAATGAGTTTTATTATTCTCCCTATAATACTCCATATGGGGAACATATTCAAAATCCACAAAATCTAAATCAAAACCTTTATTAGCATGAAGAGGCTTGTGAGGAGGACTATGAAGACCCAACTATAGATAATGGCATTTGAGATACAGATCCATACCTTATTTCTAATAATCAATACATGGAACACAGTCAAGAACCAACTTATTAGCCAACTCACAACTAGGATGATATGGTTTATGAAGAATACTTGAATGCTTTACCATATCTGAGTAATTAGGCTCCACCACATGATACCATTTCTATTTGAGGACCACAATGCCAAACCATTTCTATACCAAGAGCTCATCCTTTAGTTTGTGAAAGCAATTAGGCTCCATAATGCACAACCATTTATATACCAAGACCTTTTCCTTTAGTTTGTACAAGCAATCGGCTTCAATAATGCCCAACCATTTCTATACTAGGACTTCATCCTTTGGTTTGTACAAGAAATCAATCTCCATAATTCCCTTTCATCATTTTAGGACTTAGTCCTTTGTCTTGTGTGAGCAATCATGTCGTACAACACCCTATATTTACCATTATAGGACATTGTCCTTTGGCTTAGGTGAGAAATAATGCTCCCTAATGCCCTACCATTATCCAACCACAAGTCATTCCTCATCCAGTGCCAATCCCATCCAAACCTCAACTAATCTAATCCTTCAAAGACCAAGATATGTTCAAAAATGGTATTCTCCAATTCATTGGAAACCAAGGCCAAGAGAACCAACCAATCTGAGATGTTTTTGTTGAATCAACCATTTTTGATAATTTAACATATAATAAATCACCTATTTATCCTATATCAGTTGTCGAAGATTCTCACTTTGATAAGCTAGTATTTCTTGAGTCACTTATTAATGATTATAATCACCTTTGGGAAAATCATTACCTCGAACATGTGCCTATCTTTTAAGAGCCTCCTATTCACAATCCAATCTCTAAGGAGTTGTCTCTTGACACTTTTCCCATCTTTGAGGAGTTTCACTATAGCAAACTAGTTTTTGTGGAGCCCATTATACCATCATAGGCCATTACTTGTCCAAAACCAAATATTCAGTAAGACATCACTATAATAGAGTACCCATCAGATGAAGAATTAAAGTTAGAGTCAGGTTCTATTCTTGAACTAAAATCAAATTTAGCATCAAAATCTAAATTAACATCAATTTGAACATCAGATTCAAAGTCCCTTGAGTTAGAATCATATTTAGAAGAAAAATATGTTCATGGCTATTAAAATATTGGTTATGCATGCTTTGATGATCAATTTGAATACATTTGTGATCCTTATACATTTTTTTAGTATGAGTACTTCATATTCAACACAATTTCTCCTAGTATCTTCTACAAGGATTGTGCAGCCTCTCCCCATTCTATTATCATTCCATAGGCCATTACCAGCAACAAAAATAGTCATATCATTAACATTCCATCTCCCACAAGTGTCAATTAGGATCAATAGAATCACACTTTGTTAAATTACATCCATGGTGATATAGTAGTTGAAGAAGAGTAAGGAGGCCAAGACCACATTCATATAACAAAAGAACATTCTCCTAGTTAAACCTTTTCAGAGGCACTAGGGGAAAATCAAAGTCAAAACTTAGCATCTTCTAGTGAATTTTTTTTAAAAGCACTAGGAGAAAATCAAATTCAAAAGCCAATGTTCCTTAGTGAAACCTTCTTGAAGGTATTACGGGACAATCAACATCGCTTCATTAGTGAAAACCTCATTGAGGCACCAATAACTGAGCACAAAAGTTCTTCATTGCTTGATGAAGACAAAATCAAATATAAAATAAAAATAGCTTCCAATCTATAGCCTAGTTAGATGATAGATACTCTCAAGATCAAATAAAAAAAAATTGGTGGTTCTATTGAGAGAACAAGTCTTCAGCCCTACCACAACCAAAATTATGTCAAATTTGACATTAGTAACATTACGTGTGATTGAACATCTTGATCTTCATATGTTTCCCAACCATTCTACATTCCATTATCATCTTCCATTCCTTTTCACAATCAAATCTACCATCCATGGCCACACTTTCCTTTGTAGAGGCTACAAATATACCTTGTCTCAACATTTGAAAGAATCAAAATCAATGACCAATGAAGATCACAAAATCATTCTCAGGAACCAAATTTGTAGGTCATTCTTGATAGATCCGTTATTCAAATGAGGTGTGGGATAAAAATTAACATGATTGAGTATTTTTTTATATCATTTGTTGATTAGGACGTGCATCTCCCCATTAGTAAGAACAATTGAATCAAAAACCACATCCAAGCCAAAAATATGTGCCATATCATTTCACATGCCATTTTCATTGTTATATATGCCTATTTACCATTATTGTAGATCCCAACCATTTACCCCATCACTTGGGGGTAACCATCTTAAAATTTTATCCAATTTATCAAACTATCATTATTCTTAAGCAATGTCATTCCATCATATCATTCCATTCTTATCTAGACCAAAGCCTACTTTTACTCATCCTACCCAATCTTATTTTTATCTTGGTTACTTTGGTATTTCATACACATTTTGTGGGGGGATTCTTATCAGGTTTCAATAATAAATCTAATCCATTTTTCAATGACAGTCTATGAAAGTATTGTGACAGTTGATCTGGCAAGATATCTTTCATCCTATCAAGTTTCTTTATGTGAGCTTGATTATAACCACCTATGGGCAAATCAATGTTTCACCAATCTTTCTACTAATTATAAATACCTATGGGAAAATTATTATCATTAACCATTGTCATTATATCCTAGTTATAACTACTTATGGGAAAATTAGGGGCAACACTTGTTTACCATGCATTGTCACATCACCTTGCCATTACTATTTTCATTTGATTAGCCATTTGCCAGATTTGAGAACTTGTTGGGACCTAGTTGGTTTTTCCTTGCATTTTGCGTAGATGGAATTATTGTGACTTGAGGTCATTTCAAGACTATGTGGGTCATGTTCAATTCATGTTGAGGTCACCTCAATCCCCCTTTCTATATGCTTTCACCATTTTGTGAGCAACCTAAGCTAAATGCTCTCATCATTTTATGAGTAGGTATCTTGTCATTCTATAACAAGTTGAGATACCTAATTTTTTTTAAATTCATAACATTTCAAAAATCCAAAAATATTTATCTTGTCTAAGCCTAATCAATTATCCTCGATCTACCTTACTAGGGCATAGTCATTGTTAGGATGCTTTCCTTTACTTTTGTTTTCAAGCTTTCTATTTGTTTATTTATTTCAACTTGTTTGTTTGTTTATTTATTTATTCACTTTCTTATTTATTTTCTTTTAGCAGTGTTTCCTTGACTAAGTCTATATGTGTTCATTTTCTGATTCCTTGAACACATTATTCTTGAGTCCATCCATATTCATCTATTAGCATTATCATCATGTTTTTTATCATTAGTGCATTATTTTCAAGTGTTTATTGGATTGAGAGTTAGTCCTTACATATATTTTGGCCAAGTCTTCATGGTGTTCTGTCATGAAGCCTACCATCACATTTTATAGAAAAAATTAGCTTTAGAAAGGTCTACAATCATTGGAGCTATAGAAGTTTCTCATTAACACTTTGGCAAACCCTTCCATCCCACCCTTGATCAAATTAACCCATTGGCCATTCTAGTTGTATCATTACTAATAAGGACAAACATCTCCCCATTGGTAGGTACATCTAAATCATTTATAATGATCAATCTTATTCTTCTATCCATCTCTTTCATTAATTTGCACCCACTCATCTTTAATCTATATTCTAAGCTATATCCTTGAGTTATTCTTGCTAATCATCCCTAACTGGGGCACAATCATCTTTAGCCAATCTAGGTCCTCTTAATGATTATAACCACCTATGAGAAAATTATTATTTTGAATTTTATTCCTAATTATAACCACCTTTGGGCAAATTAGTATCCTTTTTACATCAATGCATGAAAGCATTTACTCATTTGGATTAATCTCAACCATGGATTAATTCCACCTTTCTTCTAGTTTATTTTTGAGGGACCATCCATCAACAAATGTGACAACCACTCCATTGAGGGGGTATCATCATAGGCTTCCAAAAACCATTTGGATCTTTGTTCTTCAACCATCATCTTCTTTTTGGCATACATTCCATCTCTCATTATCTAAGAAGACATTGCTTTGCCTACAATTTACAACATCTTCCCAAATAGGGGAAAAATATAGACACCTAAATTTGGCCACCAATGACCTCCAACCAAACTTTTGGCTAATTTCTACTTAAAATACACAATTTGGCCTAAAAACACTAAAGCACATTAAAAGATTTTAAACTAACATATTCAAGTGCCAATTTTGGCTACAGTATCATTAAATGGGACAATGATATTTATGGGCCAATGAACTTTGATCAAATCATTTTGAGTCAAAATGCTAATTTTACACCTGGATGCTCTAGATTGCTCTTTCATATCAAATCTCTTGCATGAGACACATGCCTTTTTTGGTGTTGTTGGTAAAATCCTAAATGGGAATATGGATCCAATGCATCTAACATTGCCTTCTAATTCCAATCCAATATAATTTTAGACCAATAACAAGGCATTTTGATCAATTTGAGTAATTTGTACACAAGGTGCTTAATCATGCTTAAGAGATAATTAATCCAAATTAGAGACTAATCAATAATTTTATGAAAACTTTTTGAATACTTGTTTTAAGAAATGAATATTGAATATCTACATCATCAGGTGACTTCACTTCTTAGAAAGACATCCCTAGGCCATAAATGCCACAAATATCATGATTCATGCCCTCCATGCCTCATCAATGCCTTCCATGATGCCCACCATGCCACTTAATTTCCCCTTCTTCCAATGTCATGATGAGGATAATTATAAACTTAATTATAAAAATTGGATTAATCCTTAACCACACATCTCAGTCTCAGGATGAATGGTTTATGTTGATTCTAGACATTCTCAAAAATTTATAAATAGGAGGCCTTACCACATCATTTCTAAGCTTAATTTGTGAAAATTTATAATTTAGGATTAGTTTCAAAAGCTTCATGCAACTAGTGTTACCATGCCAAATTAATTCCAAGCCAAGCCAAGCCACAAGCTAAAGGTTCTAAGGAGAGATGGAGGTAGCCAAGCTTCAAGTTCTAAGGACTTCATGAACACAAGCTGAGTAAACCACTACAAAAAGAATTTTAGAGAATCCAAGGGAGGTAAAAGAAGGTTTATTTTTAATTTTAGTTGTGTGTTTTATTCATGTTTGTTAACTAAGCTCTCCATAGTGTCTAGGCCTATAGATGTTATGCTAGTTAGTGTGTTTCTTTCATTTTATTTTCATTTTGAAACTAACACCATACTAACCATCCTCTCTTGAGTAAAATTTTTGTATCACACATTCCACATTTCCAATATTCCATATAACCTAAAGTCCTTTGGAAGACCAAAATCCAAACCAACTTGAATGGAATGGAAAAGAAAGGTCAAATCCAAACTACATAGTCCAGTACCTATCAGTTTCATACCAGCCTCTAGCCAAGAATAAGACCCTCTTATAGATGATGAATCATGGTTGTATAATGACAAATTGGCTTATTGTTATAAAAATTGCAAATACTCCATTCCTAATGAGATTATGGATAACTAATCCTATGGAGGAGGCCTCGAGCCAAATCAATAGGGAACACTTGAGCCAATTTATATGACTTAGTATAAAGGAACCTATGGTCTCAAATTTGAACCCATAGGGGTGACCCCATGTATCTTATTTGAGTTCCATCATCAATAACTAGTGACAATGATGTTGAAAGTGAAGCAGAGTCTAATCATATCCATTTTGATGACCTAACAAATACTTATTTGTTTAGAATTAATTTTATTTGTACCCTTTGACTAGTTATTCACCATAATATACTTCTATTATATTATTTACAACTTATATACTAGGGCCAACAAGAATCCAACATTCTATTTGACAAGTTTTAAAATGATGAGGCCTTCTATGATTTTATAGGCCTTAGGAACAATGTTTTTTTTGGGGACCACAAACAAGGGTTCTTAATCAAATTAGATCCTAAATCCTATTTTAGAGAATGGGTGAACAATCTTAGTGAAAAACAATTAAATAAAACACTGAGGTCCCAAAGTGAAAACTTCTTTACGACACTGTTGGATTAGGGAAATGGTAAAGAGAAAGGTTATTCTAGTGGTGAAAATGTATTACAGGTGTTATTAGATAGGGGTGTTCAACCTTCCTCAAACATAGACTAGGATACCACCAATGATGAACTTGTCTATGGGTCTAAGTTTAGTCTTGAAGAATAAAAGGATTTTGATCAAATCATCGAGGAGACCACTGATGACAAACTTATCTATGGGTTTTAATTTAGTTTTAAAGAAAAACAAGCTTGCGATCAAATCATATAAGAGCTCAAAAATATATTTTTTATATGTCCATCCTTACCCTTGGGGGATTTCGATTCATCATGCCTAGGAGAACTTGAAGAGCCAATCCTAATAGAGGACTCTACTATTGTAGGATAGTGCAAATCTTTGCCTACTATTCTATAAGATGGTTCAACCCTTCTAGTGGAAGACACCATAAAGGTTAATATCGAGACTCCAAATGACTCAAAATGGATCAAATTAGGTGTATCCCTCACTAATGAATGTGAATTCTTTACAAAACTATTGAGAAAATTTGTTGATATATTTATCTGGGCTTATTTTGACATGCCTGGTTTAGACCCCACTTTGGTTTTACACCACCTTGTGGTACATCCTAATTTAAAACTTGTTAAACAAAAATTTCACATGATGCA
Source organism: Torreya grandis (assembly GCA_037957365.1). Classification (NCBI taxonomy): domain Eukaryota; kingdom Viridiplantae; phylum Streptophyta; class Pinopsida; order Cupressales; family Taxaceae; genus Torreya; species Torreya grandis. The sequence goes on along the minus strand of JARHVA010000522.1, from coordinate 855,796 downwards.
TCCTTGTAGTGTTGTACTAATGGAGAAAGAGTTGAAAATTTTCTTGGAAACAAGATGTATTACACTAATTTATTACTCATAGTGGATATCAAACATTATGCCAGTCAACAAAAAGCCAAAAGTATCAAGATTTTCACTGATTTTAGAGACATAAACAAGGCCTTCCCCAAAGATTACTTTCCTCTTCTAAAAATTGTCATGATTATTGACTCCATAATGGGTTACAAAATTATTTCATTGATGGATGAGTCTTAGGCTATAACCAAATCTAAATCACACCAAAATACCAACATAAAATAACATTCACTACTTCGTGGGGAACATTGTATTATTAAGTTCTATCATTTCATCTCAAAAATGCTGGGGCCACCTATCAAAGATCCATGACCATCATATTTCATGATTTTTGAAGACTAAGTCAATAACAATCTAGGTAAATAAAAGACCAGGGTCAATCATCCAATATCACTAAGGAGGATATTTGAGATATTACATGAATATAAAGTCAATATCAATGCTAATAAGTGTGTGTTTGGAGTTACATTAGGAAAATTTATTAGCTTCATTATGTCTTGAAAGGGTATATAAGTTTATCCATCTAAAGTATGAGCCATAATAGAGATTCTATCATTGACCAATTTGAAGTAGATCCATCATTTTCAGGGAAAAATACAATCCCTCATACACTTCATATCTCAATTGATCGATAAGTGCCATCCATTTACACATATACTGAAGAAGGGTGTGACATTGCTTTGGGATAATGAATGCTACAAAGCTTTTCAGTACCTAAATGACTATCTTTCAAATTCACCTATTCTATTGCCTCTAATGTTGGGAAAGCCATTCCTATTATATCTATTAGCTACTAATAAAACGCTAGGGGAACTTCTATCTCAACATGATGATAATGTAAAGGATCATGTCATGTATTATCTAGGCCATATATTGGTTGTATATGAGCACAATTATACACCCATTAAAAATCATGTTTAGATATGATCTTCATAGCTCATAAATTATGACATTACATGTTAAATAACAAAACCATGGTCATTTCAAAGGTAGATCCATTCAAGTATCTACTATCTAAAATAAATATACAAGGATGTATGGCCAAAAGGATCATGCTTCTTAGTGAGTTTTAGATAGAGTATGTCAATCAAAAAGCCATCAAGGGGCAAGTTATAGCAGATTATCTTGTTGAAGTACCCCTTATAGATACAAAGCCACTAACATTCTATTATTCCCAAAATCCGTTACTCATTTTTATGGACAACATGTCGACCATTTTGGTCATGTAGGCCAAAATGGTCTCTTCCTTTTTCAAAAAATGTTTTGAGCAGTCAAGTTCTTCAATTACTCAAGCCTTTTCAGCTAAGGAAATTGCAGGTTCAAAAGGTGGGATTTTGCAAGGAAAAGTTCAAAACACTTAAGGCATTTCCTAAAAATTATAAGGATGGTTCAACACTAAGGTTCAATCAAGAAGGTTCAACAGTGGGGTTGAAAGATAAGGAATGAACTATTGAACCATTGATCTCCACTTTAAAGAGTTCAAAGGGTTCAAAGGTTCAAAGGGTTCAAATCTTCAACACATTCAAAGGTTGAAAGTTTGAGCAAAAGGTTTGAGTGAATAGTTTAAGTGGAAGATTCTAGAAGAAGGTTCAACCAAATGGTTCAAAAAATTGGTTCAATGACACCTTGAACTCATAAAGAAGACTAAGTGAATGTGGCTCTTTACAAAACATTGAACTACTGAATCGCCAAACCATTGAACTTTGAACCATTGAACCGGTGAACTCAAAAAGATTCAAAGGTTCAAAGTTTAAAGTCATTCAAGAAAGTGGTGATATCCCCATAAACATCAAATTTAGGGTAATGAAATAAGCATTGATTTTCAAATGGGGCACAGACTTAGGAAGAAACTCAATGACTAGCTAAGGAAGGAGCTGAAGGAGCTAGCAGAAAGTGAGAAGATAGCCTCGAGAGCTCAGATCTACAAGAGACAAAATGTTACAAGGAAAGAGGGAAAGTTATAGAGAATCTAGGAATATCTACAAAAAATTTATTCCAGTAGGGAGCAGTCCACTAGGTGGATGCCAAAGAGCGCAAGCACTCAATGGCATGGCCTATTTTTCTTCATTTAGTAAAGGCAAGTGGAAAGTCATGTAAGTATCATAAAATAGGACCAGGTGTCCCATACTTTGGAGAAGACATTTGATATAATTAGAATACCAAAGTCAAGGCTAGTAATTTGCTCTAGCATGGCCCCTACACATAACTCCCCTTGTCTAATGCATTTAATGTAGCATGGGTCTTTTTGTGAAAAGGAGAGCCAAAGTCTTTTTTTTGAGGCTATATATTGTAATCTCTTAGTTTGTAGAAAATAGATCTCTCTGTTATTAGAAGCAAAACTCTGCCCAAATTAAAAGGCATTCTTGAGACTTTGAGCTTAGATTATTAATCATATTTCATTAGTTGAATGATAAAACAAGTGACCTTTAAGACTTTGTGTTGAAATAGCTTGTGTTATCTAGGAAATTGTTCTTATATCTTTTTCCTAAATACAGTCTTGTCTATTTGATCAAATAAGTAGAACTAGTGGAAATAATTTGGAAGATGTCTTGAAGTCAACTATAGGAGACTTTTGCTGCCATAATTGTCTTTAGTATGTGTGTTTTGTGTTTCAGTGTAAAGGATATTGGAGAGACTTTGAGCTCCACTTATCCTTCATAATCATTTAATCTATTGTAGTTTTAGGTGGAGACTTTGGGCTACACTTCATTCTATTGTGTCCTTTATTCTAAATTAGTAGAAGAAGAAATGAAAGACTTCGTGCTTTCATGGGTTTCTTGTGGATCCAGTTACTACCTAGGAGTTTTTCCTACTATTTGTTGAACATCATTTCTAAAAGAAGAGAAATGCCTTTAGTAATTACACAAGGATTATCCTTTACTTTGTGAACATCATCTCTGAAAAAAGAGAAATGGATGGATGATTTCACCTCTGAGTCTATTTTTAGTTTATATTAGTATATTATAGTTTATTGGGAGCCTCCCCTTACTGAGAGGAGACATTTATCTCATCATGTTGTGGTAGATATACCCATTTTGCCATCAATTAGTTGATGACAAAATATTCACCCAATAGTTTTTGGTGACTCCATTAGGGAAGAACGTGCAATTTGAAGCCTCGAGCTTTAAATTGAAGCATTTCTAGTTCTTTTCTATTTCTATTTTATACTCTGGTAGATCCATTGTACACACAAAGATAGAGAGCTCAAGGTATTGTTGACCCTGTATTCGAGTTGGTGTAATAGAATAATTTTGATATATTTCCTCCACCATCTCACCTCTAGTGAACCAGGAGTTTTCCTCCTACAAACATTAGGTCTCCATTACCAGGCAAAGCTTCTCTTTCCTCTTTTAGCAAAGCTTTATTTATACATATCCCACAAAAATTTGTTATCCCTCCTTTCTATTTTCATATCATGGTAGCCCAAGGCCCATGGGGTAACACCTTTGGTCCTCTCAATCTAACCCTACATTTATATGAACTACCTCATAGTTAAAGGAAGAATTTTCCCAAGTTCTATGGTGATGGGAGAGTTCATCTTGTTGAGCATATTGTAGCTTTCTACATAGCCTGTGGTGTGATAGGCATTGAATATGAAGATATAGCAGTCATACTATTTGTAGAAACTTTATAAGGAGTTGTAGTAGATTAGTTTTATCATTTATAAGCTCAGACTATAACTAATTGGAACACTCTCAAGGCCAAATTTGAGGCTAGATTCAACCTATAGAGGATGAACATGCCCTTTTAGCTTAGTTACACAAATGAAGAAGGAGCCTCATGAGCCTATGAAAAACTTCATTGCTAAATTTGACAAGTTGAGGAACATGGTTCTTATAATTACTCAGCGAACACCAAAAAATCTTAAATGCTTCTTCATAAATTCTTAGCTTCCTAAAGTGAGTTTCTTGTTGAGGCAGGCTGGCCATATAGATCTTTCTATCGCTCAAATTTTGGCTACTAAGGTCGAAGATGATCTTATCCTTGTAGGTAAGATAAGAAGAAATATTAATAAAAATAATTTTTCTTCATCTACTAAAAATTCTTCCACAAGTACCACTGATCCTATGGTACAAAAGTTAGCAAATGAATTGATAACTCTAGAAAAGCAAATTGCACAATGGATGTTTGCTCCTCCTTCTTATCAAGATGTACCAAGGAGGATGTTTCCCAACCAGTCATATCAAGGAAATGCTACCAAAAATCAAGGGAAAACCAATTATCTTCCTCCCAAATAGGGGAATCTTTCCATTAAAGTAGCACTAGTCAACTCAGATATTGGTTATCATGAAGCTAAACATGATTCCTCTTTCCAACCTGATTTTGACCAAGAATATGATGCTAATCTCTTCATAGAAGGAGAAGAAGAATTAGCTGGTGACTCCAACATTGGTTTCCTAAGTTATCAAGATGAAGCTAGAAGTAAGGGAGAAGTGTTTAATGGATCATATGTTGTATTTATCAGGTCCCAGAACCAGTCAACTCAACAAGCTAATAAGGGAAAAATAGGGGAAGAATCTCAACCAATAATTTCAATTGCTAAATAGGTGACTTCTCTACCCTTCCAATCAGAGGACTTGGTGATTAACAAAAAAGTAAGTACCTCAAGCAATCATGTACCTTCTACTTCTATTTCTCATACTAGTACCACACCCAATAAAACCCAAAATGATGGAATTCCTTCCTCTATTCCTAGTTATTTTCAATCATTTGATATAATTGACCATACTAGGAAGACCAAGATCTAAATGTCTGAGTTTGAATACTTATAATCTAACCCTAAGCAGTTGGATAGGTTAGTTGAATACATCAAGAATAAAACCATCCCTGTAAGACAAGATGTTTCAAAGGTAACTCATGATCCCCCAAAGAACACATCCACTCAAAATAATCTTGTCATTACTCCTTCTGTTACTCCTAAGAAAATAAAACCTTTCTATGTTTCCCTATTAATAAATGGTCATAAGCTGAGCAACTACATAATAGACTCTGGTGCCTCTGACAATGTTATGCTAGCCAAGGTAGCAGACTCTCTCAGTCTCACTCTGATTAAAACTTTTCGGAGATGTTTCTCCATATATAAAAAAGTGCCACTATTGGGTCAGATCAAAGATACCCAATTTGCATTTGTGGCCATCCTAAAAAAAAGATTGAAGTGATAGTCTTGGTGGTTGATGTTATAGCTTTCTATGGCATTCTACTTGGACATAATTTTTTTAAGGATGTTGATGGAGAATTGAACATGGACCTATCTAAGGTGAGGATACCTATTAAGGGCATCATGTAAAGGTTGCTTCCTGAGGAGTCAAAATACATTGTCACCCAAATGTCAGACCCTAAAGCTCAAATTTTATTTGAATCTTCAGGAATGGGTAATTACTTTCTATCCATAGAAGACGTTTCTAGCTCATCAGATGAAAGTTTTGTAGGTGACAATTCAAAACATTTAGATAGAAGACCAGAGGAATTGGTAGAGCTAAGTGTAGGTGAAAAATAATCCTCTCCCTAATGAAGAAAAATCTAAAAGAAGATCAGATTTAATGATGTCTAGATTTTAGAATTTGATGGAAGCTGCTCTTTTACCAGTTCTAGAGCTAGAATTATTTTGATATCCCTTCAAGGAGATATTTTTCCTTACTCATATAAGTTATAGTTCATCAATACTAACAACACCACTGAGTATGAATCTTTGTTGCTCAGATTGAAAGTTGCCCATGCTAAAGGCATTAAAATTCTTCATGCTCGAGGAGATGCTGAATTTATGGTTTGTTAAGTGAGGAATTTGTATCAAAACAAGAATGAAAGATTGTGACATTATCGTAATCTAGTATGGGACTACATTAAAAGTTTTGAGGCTTTCAATATTTTTGTAGTTCCTAGAGAGTTCAATGATTGAGTATATTTCTTGGCCATCTCTGTGACCCTCATGGTTCCCCACCAAGATTTCAAAGGGAACAAGTAAACTATCAAGCTGGTCTTTCAACCAAGTGTACCTGATAATGCCATCAATTGATAAGTGTTTAATGGTGAAAACCAAATAATTGCTTTTCTAGAATAGATGGATAGCTTTGAGGAGCTTTATTTTGAAGGTAGTGAATCTCCACCGTGGGAATCAACTCCCAAAATAAATTCAAAAACTAGTGAAGAGTTCCTCCAACTCAAAGGGAAGAAAATTTCAAAAGGGTTGGTTTCTCTTGAGAAGCTATTTGATAATTATGATAGGTTTGTCAAGAAGTAACCAATGGATTCAAGTTTCTCCAAGGAGTTTGATCAAATAGATTTGAGTACAGAAGAAAATCCCAAAATGGTCAACATTGGGAATTGTTACACTCCTAATGAAAAACTCAAATTCAATACTCTGCTTCACCATTACATTATTGTTTTGGTGTACTCTTATGATGATCTAAAATATCTTAGGCCTAAAGATATTTGACATGAAATTCCTCTAAAATTTGGGTCATTGCCTAATAAGCAAAAACAAAGGTAGTACAACCCTAGGATATCAAGTACTATTCTTTTTGAGATCTAGAAAATGTTAAATGCAAGGATAATTTTTCCAATCCATCATTCCACCTAGATTGCAAATATAGTCTCTATGATGAAAAATAATGGAGAAATTCACCTCTGTGTTGATGTCAGAAACCTAAATCAATCCTCTCTAAAGGATAATTACCCCTTGCCCATCATGGATCAAGCACTATAGATAGTGACTGGCTCAAAGATGTTATCAATGTTAGATGTTTTTCAAGGTATAATCAAGTGGAATTTGGTGAATCAGACCAACATAAGACTTATTTTACTACACCTTGGGGTACCTTTGCATATCATAGAATGCCTTTTGGTTTGATCAATGCTGGCACCACCTTATAGAGAGTAATGGATCTTGCCTTCATAAATAAAATGGAGAAGTTCATTGTGGTATATCTTGATGACTTGACCATCTTTTCCAAACATCATCCTGATCATGTGCATCATTAACAACAAGTGCTGGAATGATGTTGAAAAAATGGCATTTCCCTTAATCTTAAGAAATCAATTCTTGGGGTTACAAAAGGGAAACTTCTTGGTTACACTGTATCCCAAGAAGGTATAAAGATTGACTCAAAAAGAGTCAAATCCATCCAAGAGCTTACTCTTCCTACTAGTAAAATTGTAGTTCATTCTTTCTTTAGAAAGGTGAATTTTCTATGAAGGTTCATTCTTGAATTTGTAGAGAAGACTCACCACATTATTGACATGATGAAGGGTAAAGCTATTTCCCACTAGACTGAAGAAGGCAAGTCAGCATTTGAAGATATCAAGGAAGCTATCACCCATGCCCCAATCCTAGTCTATTTGGATTATACCAAAGACTTCATAGTATACAAATACGCTTTTGAACACACACTTTCAGCCATTTTGGTTCAGTAGAACAAAGAAGGCGTGGAATCTCCCATCTCATTCATGAGTTATCCTCTCAAATCTCATGAATTGAAATATTTAAATATGGAGAAGCATTCTTATGCCATGACATCCTAAACTCACACATTATTTCTCTAGTTCCTAATACAATAGTAAAGTCTATTTTAACTCAACAAGAGTTTAGAACTAGAAAGGGAAATTGGATTGCTAAAATCTAGAAGTTTGATCTTGTTATCAAACCTATTAAGCTTGTGTAGGGAAGAGGTCTCTACCAATTAATTACTAATAACATACCAAAAGAAATAAGACATAAAGAAATAGAGGTTAAAGACATGCCTATAGTTCTCTTTGTCACTACTACGAATGAGTGGTATTCCAATATCACTCATTTTCTTACCTATGGTGAGTTTCTTACCCACCTGTCTTGTAAATAAAAGAGAACTGTTAAGTTGAAAGGTACTAACTATATCCTATGGGACAACATTTTATACAAGAGGAGCCTTGATGGGGTATTTCTTCATTGTGTGGATAAAGTGCAATAGAGTAAACTTCTAGAGTCCTTCCAAAATTTGGCTTGTGGACGACATTTTTCTACACCCATGACTGCTCATAAGATTCTACAAGCTAGGTACTATTGGCCTATTCTATTTCAAGATGTATACACTTGGGTACATAGGTCTGAGCTTTGTCAATAGTTCATTGGAAAACCCAAGTTAGTTGCATTACCTCTCATGTTGATGGTGATTAAAGAGCCATTTCAACAATGGGGTATTGATTTCATTGGTGCTATAAACCCATCCTCAAGTGTTGGACATGATTATGTTCTCACAACCATAGACTATTTTACTAAGTGGGTGGAAGCCATTCCAGTCAAGCATGCTACTTCAGAAGTGGTATGTAATTTTCTCAAGGAAAATATTATTTTTCAGTTTGGAGTTCCAACCAAGATTGTAATAGATAATGTTGCTTGTTTCTCTTCTCATGAGGTTACCTAGTTCTGCTACTATTATGGTATTATCCTCTCCCACTCTTTTGACTATTACTTGCAAGGAAATGGTCAAGTAGAATCAAGCAACAAGAACCTAGTGACCATTATCAGGAAGCTGGCAGATGACAATCAGAGAACCTGGCATAGAGTATTATTTGATGCTTTATGGGTAGATAGGATTACACCCAAGAAGGCAATAGGTATGTCACCATTTCAACTTCTATATGGTTTGAATGTGGAGATACCAATCACCTTAGAACTACCAGCACTAAAGCTCACAAAGGCAATCGAAGATCCAACTTTTGAAAGTTATATTGACAAGAGGATCATGTGCTTAACTAAACTAGAAGAGTGGCAAACTATGGTAGTGGACCATATTATTGTACATCAAAGTCTGGTAAAGAAAATTTTCAACTAGAAAGCAAGGATTCATGATTTTTAGATTGGAGATCAAGTCTTGTAATGGGACAAGAGGAGAGAACTAAAAGGAATGCATGGAAAATTAGATTCCTCATAGAGAGGTCCATTTCCATTCATTAATTCAATGGTGAAAATAGTTTCTTGCTAAAATATCAAGAAGACACGCCATTTTCATTGCTTCACAGTGGGTAGCATCTAAAGCACTTCAACCCTTGAAGTATCAGGTAAGCCCAGTTATACATTTTTATAGTCTTTATTTGTTTTGTGTTGTTCATTTAGTTTTTTGGTGTCTTTCTCTTTTTGAGTGACATGACTTCATATCCCAATGGCATAGATGAAGGCACTTAGTGTTTAGATTCTACTCCCTTTAATTATTTCAAAATACAATCGATGGAAGTTCCCCAATTGGAGCTAGCTATTATTCCCAAAATTTGTCACTTATTTTTGTGGACATCATGTTGACTATTTTGGTCTTGCAGGCCAAAATGGTCTCTTCCTTTTTCAAAAAAATGTTTTTAGTAGTCAAGTTCTTCAATTACTCAAGCCTTTTTAGCTAAGGAAATTATAGGTTAAAAAGGAGGAATTTTATAAGGAAAAGTTCAAAATACTTAAGAAATTTCCTAAAAATTATAAGGATGGTTCAATGCTAAGGTTCAATCAAGAAGGTTCAACAATGGGGTTCAATGATAAGGAATGAACCATTGAACCATTGAACCATTGAACTCTACTTCAAAGAGTTCAAAGGGTTTAAAGCTTCAATGTATTCAAAGGTTCAAAGTTTGAGCATAAGGTTCGAGTGGAAGGTTTGAGTTAATTGTTCAAGCATAAGAGTCCAAAAGAAGGTTCAATCAAATGGTTCAAATAATTGGTTCAAAGACACCTTGAACTCATAAAGAAGACTAAGTGAATGTGGCTCTTTACAAAACATTGAATCGCCAAACCGCTAAACCGTTGAGCTTTAAACCATTGAACCATTGAATTGGTGAACTCAAAAAGATTCAAATGTTCAAGGTTCAAAGTGGTTCAAGTGACCGGTGATGTCCCTTCAGATGTAAAATTTAGGGTAATGAAATAACCATTGATTTTTAAATGGTGTAGACTCAGGAAAAAACTCAATGACCAGCCAAGGAAGGAGCTGAAGGATCTAATGAAAGTGAGAACATAGCCCTAAGAGCTTAGATCAGTAGGAAGAGACAAAATGTAGCAAGGAAAGAGGGAAAGTTATAGAGAATCTAGGAATATCTATAGGAAAGTTATTCTAGTAGGTGTAGTCCACCAGGTGGATATCAGAGAGTGCAAGCATTCAATGGTGCAGCCTATTTTTCTTTGTTGAGTAAAGGCAAGTGGAAAATCATGTAAGTATCATAAAAGAGGACCAGATAGTCCATACTCTGGAGAAGACATTTGATATAATTATAATGCTAAAGTCTAGGTTGGTAATTTTCTCTAACATGGCCCTTGCATAGAACTCCCCCTATCTAATGCATTTAATGTAGCATGGGTCTTTTCATAAAAAGGAGAGCCAATGTCTTTCTTTGGAGGCTATATATTGTAATCTTTCAATTTGTAGAAAGGATATCTCTTTGTTATTAAAAGTGAAACTCTACCCAAATTGAAAGGCATTCCTAAGACTTTGAGCTCAGATTGTTAATCATATTTTATCAGTTGAATGAGAAAGCAAGTGACCTTTTAGACTTTTTGTTGAAATAGCTTGTGTTATCTAGGAAATTGTTCTCATGTCTTTTTCCTAAATATAGTCTTGTCCATTTCATCAAATAATTAGAAATAGTGGAAATAATCTGGAAGATGTCCTGAAGTCGACTGTGGGAGACTTTATGCTGCCATAATTATCTTTAGTCTATGTGTTTTGTGTTGCAATGTAAAGGATATTGGAGAGACTTTGAGCTCTCCTTATCCTTTGTAATCTTTTACTCTATTGTAGTTTTAGGTGGAGATTTTAGGCTACACTTCATTCTACTATGTCCTTTGTTCTAAATCAATAGAAGAAGTAATGAAAGACTTTGTGCTTTCATGGGTTTCTTATGGATCTAGTTACTACCTGAGAAGTTTTCCTGTTATTTGTTGAACATCATTTCTAAAAAAAAGAGAAATGCCTTCAATAATTACACAAGGAATATCCTTTACTTTGTGAACATCATCTCTAAAAAAAGAGGATGGATGGTATAATTTCACCCCTAAGTCTATTTTTAGTTTATATTAGTATATTATAGTTTATAGGGAGCCTCCCCTTACTGAGAGGAGAGATTTATCTCATCATGTTGTGGTAGATATACCTATTTGTCATCAGTTGTTGATGACAATATATTCACCCAACACATTCCAATTCCATGATGAATCCATTATGAACATCATTGAAATACCTTTTAAGGAGCAACACTGTAAGCTATAATTTAATGGGTCATTCATAACACATAGATCAAGGGCCAACCTTTTATTCATTACACCACATGGGGATATAATCGCTATGTTATTCAAAATTAGATTTCCTTATACCACCAACATGGCCAAATATTAATCACTCATTATAGGGTTTTGCTAAGTGGTACAATATAACATACATCATCTCAAGGTTTATGGTGATTTTTAGTTAATCATCAATCAAGTTATAGATTATTTCTAGACCAAGGATGATAAGCTGGTCCCATATAAGGCCATGGTTGATACTCTCAAATAGTATATTATCAATATCCAATTTGGACATATACTAAGGGATAGTAATAACAAAACAAATGCAATGGATACTATTGGATCATTTATTTAACATATAGATATAACTAATTAATACAAGTTTCTTATTAAAAATCTACTAGTACTAGCTCATGAACCTTCAACTATCATAATGATCTATGATATTGTTGGTACTAACTCTACTTGGTATTCATACATATACACCTAATTTCATGATCAAATTATTCAACTAGAACTATCTTGAAAAAAATCTAAATCCTTTGTCTATAATACTACACATTATACCCTACTCAAACCAACCTTATACTGCCACAATTTTGATATAACAGTGCTTCATTATTTAACTTTGATATAATCTACATTAGTGTTATGAGAAATTCATAAAGGAGTATTTAGATCCCACATAATTAGGGTAGTCCTATCTAAAAATATCTTATGTATCAAGTACTATTGGCCAACAATGGATGTAGATGCAGCTACATATATAAAAGATGTGATAAATGTTAATGGCATGCCAATCTAATTCATGCCCTAGCCAAAAATTTGAAACCAATTTTGATACCATGTCCATTTTCTACATGGGGCCTTGATCTCATTGGGAAGATAAACCCCACCTCATCACACAACCATGAACATATCCTTACTAACACTGAATACTTCACCAAGTGGGTTGAAGTTGTACCCCTCACTTAGATGACTAGAAAGCAAATTTTTGAATTCATCTTTAACCATCTCATTTTCCACTACAATATTCCCTATAACATTTTATCTAATAATGGAGGATCATTCAATAATAAGGACGTCAAATTTCTATATGGAAAATACAAGATTAAACATCATTTTTCCATGGCATATTAACCTTAAGGTAACAACCAAACTAAAGCATCAAACAAAACCACTATCAACATCCTTAAAAATATTGTTAAGGATTTTGGTTGTTATTATCACCTCCAAATATTATATGCCTTCTAGGCATACCATAATAATCATCTTACTCCAATAGGAACCACTTCATACTAATTTGTTTATGGAACTAAGGCCATTCTTCCCATTGAGGTTGAGTTACCTTCTTTATGCATCTCTTTGAAGCATGTATGGATGATGAATACTATCAAGTAGCTCACCTACAAGAATTGGAGTTACTTGATGACAAATGCATGGCTGTAGTTAACAACCTATAAGCATACTAGGGTCACCTCTATGAACAATACAATCATTACATGAAACATAGATAATTTGAGCTTGGGGATCTTATTCTTAAATAAAACCAAAAGACTACCATAACCGAAAAGAAACATAAAGGCAAGTTCAAACCCAATTGGGTAGGTCCTTTCATCATTGTTTCAAACTATGGAATTGGAGAATATAGACTTGCCACACCTGACGGGGATGAACTTGATGAGATAATGAACATTATACACCTCAGTGATTACTTCACTTGAGAAACTTGTGTATTGTATATGAGGATTATTTCAAATTGTATCATATTATTGAATTTCTTATTTTTACCATACCATTCTACCATTATATCACTTTATCATTATACCATTCCATTCTACCATACCTTTTCTATTGATCGAGTTATTCTCCATCTTCCCTATCGAGCATGTTTGACCTTGGTTCCATTCCATTAGTTATAAGGCCATTTTTAGCATGAAGATTCAGATCAAGTTTTAGTAGTTATTTCAAGTATTATAGATAGAAGCTATATTTTGGAGTAGTATGATAGTGGTTTGGTAGTTACATCCTTCATTTATTGTTTTTTTCTATACCAAGTATGCCTGATTATAACCATCTTTAGGAAAATCAGTATCCCACCATCTTGCTACTAATTATAACTACCTATGGGAAAATTAGTATCATTGACTTATGCCATTGTTTCCTAGTTATAACTACCTATGTGAAAACTAGGGGAAACACTTTTTTATGATGCCTTGAATTACCACCTTACCATTCCTATGCCATACTATGCTATTATACTAACTTTTGCTATTTTTTTTGAATTGGCTATTACACTAGTTAGATTCCTCCACTGTAAGGTAGAACTATAATGACATTAGGTCCCATCCTAAGACAATGTAGGTAGTTCTCAATTTTTTTTGAGGTTAGATTAATCACCCTTTTTCACGCTCTCACCATTTTGTGAGAAATTTTTGAATGCTCTCACCATTTTATGAGCAACCTAAGCCATGTTCTCACCATTTTTTAATCATTTCAAGTCTGAACACTCTCACCATTTTAAGAATAACCTAATCCATGCTCTTGTTATTTTATGATCATTTAAAGTTTGAACTCTCTTGACATTTTATGAGCAACCTAAGACATGCTCTCATCTTTTTATGATCATTTTAAATTTGACTATTCTTAACATTTTTTGATCAACCTAAGCCATGCTCTTACCATTTTATGAGTATTTCAAGTTTGAATGCTCTCACCATTTTACAAGAAGCCTAAGCCACACTCTCACTATTTTGTGAGCATCTTCAATTTGAAAACTCTCACCATTTTGTGAGCTTAGACTATTTAGTGTCTCATTATTCTCCATTTGACTTGCGATGCTTCAAAAATTCCAAAAACATTTTTACAACCATTCTATAAAATCCAAAATAATGCCCATTGACCACTTATTTATCTTAAGGATCCTATAAACCCTCACTAAGTCACAAGAAACCAATTTTCATTTAGTTTCCCCATCCTTATTGTCCTTTTATCCCATGCTCTCACCATTTTGCCAACCCATTCCCATATTCTTCTATAACATTCATCATGTTTTATTTCTTATCATTTTCTTCTATCCCATTTCCTAGGAGAACTAAATTTGGCCTAAATTTTTTTGGGATAATACATCCATGGAACTATGTAGGCAACATCCACTTGCCTTGTGCATCTGGAGACAACTCAACCACCCCCTTCCTTTTCTTCTTTTCCTACATCTTGTTTGTTTGTTTTATTTTCCTTTATTGTCTAGGAGCAATTTTCATCATTTTGTTTGGAATGTTGTGTACACCATAAATTGGTCAAATAACCACATATATCATGTCTTTCATAGTAATTTCATAGGAGACTCCAACTGGAGAATATGATCTTTTTACACATTTATCCATGTTTTTCATTTTATCTATTTAGGTCTTGTTCTAAGCTTGAGTCATATTTTTACCCATTCCTAGTCACCTTGAGCCTTTCAAATGGTCATTCCACCTCAACCAGATTAGGTTTTCCATGCTTTTTCTACCCCCCTATTCTCCACCCTATAGGATAGGATCACTATGATTGGACTACAATGTTGGAACCTAGGGCATCCAATTTTTAGCACTCCTATCCAAATTTAAATTGAGCTCTAACAATTAGTTTATTTTTCAAGTTGAGTCTTACCCCTTTAATTTGATTCATTCCTAAGTTTTCCAATGTTGACCAAATGCAAATAAATCTCTCAAATTCACAATAATGAGTCTCTTTTATAAAGGAATACGCAAGGCATTTATATCTATCACTTACTACTTTAACACATTAGACATAATAAAAATCAGTGAATAGTATAGCTTAGCTTCTCTACATCACACATAGACTTACATGCTTGATTAAGTAAGATCCTAGGTAAAATTTATTATTGCATCTATTATGTGCATTGATTATTCACATTCCCTAAGGGAGAACTACATTTGATCTGAGACCCTAGCTTGAGGGTTAATGTAGGTAATGGTCAGGATAGTAAGGGTTCTAGATCATGTGATCATTCTTCCCTAAACCTAATTTTTCCTCTTTTGATTTTGATGTATTTATTTTTTGCATGTGTGTAGATGGATACAAGTATTGAAGACTAAAAATAACCTACAAAGAACTTTATTAACTTCTAGTCCCTAAAATTTTGTACACAAGCTCAAACTAACTTGGTGAACAAAACCCAAAAAGCTTAGATCTTAAGGAAAATAGCATTAGAGAGGGACTATAACACTAGAAACTAGGGTATCCTATTTTGGTGCTCCTATCCAATCAAAAATTGAAAGCCATGTTCAAATTCCCAATAGTATCTCAGTCTTGTTTTTCAATTACCAACTTTGGAATCATTCATTTTACCCTGATTTAAGATAAGTTTATTATTCTTCCTCGTGTAAATTTGCATGATTATAATCTATATTTTTCCCCATTAAACTAGATTTTTCCTATTATTTCAAACCCTTATTATTTAGGATATAAACACTAGATTCCCAAAAATAAGAAGACATTTTGGTGAACCCAACTTACTTCGAACAAACTTAAAACCCTAGCTACACTTAGGGTTTTTCCTTCATTTTTTGTGCAAAAAATTAATCTCAAAATTTTGATTTTTGTATCAATTTTTGTGCATTATTCCTATCCAAAATTTATTTTTAAAATTTCAAATTATTTCATAATTTTCCAAAATTATAAAACCCTATATAAAAACCCTAGATTTCAAAACTAGGTCCTTAACTTCCTTCCTTGCAAATTTTAGAAAACTATTTTGGAATTTTTGTAAATTGATTACTTTGTCAAAAATAATTTCAAATTTTAAAAACTAGTAGCTTTCTTGTGAAAAAATTTAATTTCCAAATTCTTATTTATGTATAGATTTTTGTGCATTATTCCTATTCAAAATTATTTTTAGAATTTAAAATTATTGCAAAATTTTCCAAAATTCTAAAACCCTAATTAAAAACCCTAGATTTCCAAAATAGGTCCTCAAACCTCAATTTTTCCTCCCTCATAAGTTTCAAAAAAATAATTTGAATTTTTTAAAAATTATTTGGATTATCAAAAGTAATTTCAAAATTTCAATAATAGTAGTTCTTTGTGCATGTATTTACTTCATATTACTTTTCAAAATTCTCTTTAATGAAAGAAATAAAATAGCCACAAAGGCAATTCATCCTCATTCCATATATAAATTCCTAAAATTTTATTATAATTATGACAATGATTGGACAAATTTGAAAAATTTCACATTAGCTAGGAATGTAGAAAATGATTTCATTTATAGTGAAGATAATGACTATTGTTGTAATGAAGGATATGATGACATACATAATGATGATGATGAAGCACAAATAGATGAATATTTTTCTATAAAACCCATTTATTTTATTCCTTCTAAAGAAAATAATTTTGATAAATGAGAAAGATACTTTTCACCTCATTCTTTTATGTACAATGCACCAAATACACATTTTAGTCATGCACCTCCAAGTTAACCTCTTATGGGTGATAATTTTGTTCCATGTGATCTCTCTCTCTCTCTCTCTCTCTCTCTCTCTCTCTCTCTCTCTCTCTCTCTCTCTCTCTCTCTCTCTCTCTCTCTCTCTCTCTCTCTCTCTCTCTCTCTCTCTCTCTCTCTCTCATATAAATGCAATAGAATCAAATTACCAATGCATAGTTCAAATGATACATCTCATGTTCTTAACTCTAATTTATCAAAAGAATGTTCAAATGATAAATCTCCTTCTATTACTTCTCATATTTCACATAAAAATAATGCATGTATTTCATCCATGGATAACATAGATGCACATGATATTCCAATTTCAAATGATAATTTATTACATATTTGAAAAGAATTAAAATATTCTATTACACCTCTCCCTAGTGATGATGGAAGTGATAATGAATATGATAGTGGGCATGCCAATGAATATGAAAATGATAGTGATTATGAAAAATATTACATATATGATAATGATGATGATAATTATGCATTGAATAAGAATATGCACTTCTAAATGTTGTTTCTACTTCTATGAGTGATTTTATTTCAAATAATGCACATGTTAATGCTAATAGAAGATCTTATACTCTATTATAATGTGATTCACTACAACATAAAGATACCAATGAAGCTCCCATGATACCCCTAACTAAAGTAGAACCCAATTCTCACTCTTTACCTAAAGAGAATGGTAGCCCACATCCCTCTAGTAAGGTCCAAGTTACCATTACTCCCAAGGTTCAAGTGAGCACACCCCCTCTTTATGATCTAATTTATAAATTTAACATTCTCATGGTTAAAATTAATAATAAAATTCAATGATTAAATGAACCACTTCAAGATACTAATGTACCATCCCAGGAGATCATCTCTTTGATGTATGCAGTTGGTGAATTACAAAACCAAGTATATCTCCTTACTTTGGAAACAAATATTACAAGTCTTGGATGGATGCTAATAATCTATATGGTAACCCTATTCTAAAGACATTCATAAAATATTCTTTTCCTAAGCATTCCAACTACCATTCTTACCTCAATTTGATGGAACTAGAGATCCATTTGTACACCTTCAAGCCTTTTGGAAGGCTTTACCATCTCATGCAAGCCCATTGATTCTACTCAAGTTATTACAAAAGACATTAGTGGGTGAAACACATAATTGGTTCTTTTATTTACTCCCCATTGGTTCATTGCACACATTTGGTGACTTGTGACTTAGAGGAAGCATTTATTAGATATTACATCATAAAAATTGGCCCTCATGTTACATATGAAAAACTTGCCACAATATATCATAATTTTTTAAAGCTAGATAGTGAGTATATCTTAATATTCAAGGCTCACATGTTAAGATTGATATACAATCTAGTAGATCTAGAGATTTAGCATATATTTATTAAGGGGATTTGCAAACCTCTACTCAAGCATCTACTATATCAGATAGAGTCTTCTTTTAGACACTTGTGTTATATAATTTTATCTTTAGAAAAGAAATTGGGATTGATTGAGACAGATTCAGTTGATTGGATCACTCAAGATTTCATAGTGGCATCTTTAGCTACAACTCCTAGCACTCCACATCTACCTTGTCCTAAAAAAGATAAGAGACCACAACCAAAAAAGCAACTACTCAATAACAAAAGAGTTTCTAGAGCACAACCTATAGTATGAACTATAGATAATAACAACAAGGCACCACTACAATTTTATTCCAAGTGGGATAGCCCATTTACCATATTATCATCACTACTAGATAGGAGGTTAATCACATTGCCTTCTACTCAGCGATGAGATCCATGTATCTTACATAGCCACATCGACCCTTTTGTAACTATCATCATATCCATAGACATAGATATAATGATTGTTATAGACTCATGGATTACATTATGAGATGTGTTGATAATGGCATCATAGCATTCACATAGGGGGCACTAAAATCTCCTCCATCATGAAACCCTAGACCTAATTCTTCAATGACTGAGTCATCCCAAGACATTCCTTTACAAGAATCATCAATCACTCATCATGAGCACAATGTAGGTTTTAAGATAGAATCTCACAAGATTTCTCCTATTATACCACCTTAGAAGGTATAGAAACTAGTACAATGAGAAAAACCTATATATAGCATTGTAGTATGAGGAATACATAGTGTAATTCCATATACATATATCGTAGAGTCATATGCACCATAGTATAGTACTAATCATGAGAAATATTCACTATGACCAATTTTTTTGGGTCCTATCTCATTTAGCAATCCACTATGGTTAAGATTATATGACCCCACACCATAAAGTACTTCTCATGAGAAATATTCATTATGGTCAAATTTTTTAGGTCTTATATCACATAACAAGCCATTATGATTAAGATTAAATGATCCCTCATCATAAGTTTTAGCTCCATATTGATATATTACTCAATCATATAAATCATAATAAAGGCCACAGGGTATCTAGTTACAAATAGATGAGCCTTCTTCATAGCACATAGTTTCAGCTACATAACTTATAAATTTAATTTTTTTTAAATCTTAACACACAACTACAGTTAGCACATAGTAGATAGTATTAGATATAGAGCACATTCCTACACATAATGAGTAGTATGCGCACTTGTTCAATTGGCCAATAGGGTTTAGATAGTGATATATCATAGAATAATATAATGTACAATCATACTAATTTTAGTTCGTAAGCTTCACTTAGTGGGGAAACGATGCAACCAAAGGTCTAGCTAGACTTTATATTCTTGAGCCACTCTCAGGGAACTAATATGCATAGCATGATATCTTAGATCCCAACATACTAAAAAATAACATTCTTGATTATAAATATACATCCCTAGCCAAACCAACTTATCCAAATCTAGACCTTACCAATATCCTAATTTTTCTAATTCTAGACCAATTCACTCTACCTAATCAATTTTATGAATTAAAAAACCAACAAATTTATGCTTACATATAATCACAAATCAAACCTAAAACAACACATCCAAACATATCATGAACAATCAAATCACATCCAAAATGCTATCTTACTAAACTTATTAAAATAATCAACTCACATATCCCAAGTACCATTTTACCAAACATATACAACCTTCAACATTAATACTAGATCAATTACTTCTAATCAAAAAATTGCACTAAAATTAACAATATATTTCAAATCCCATAACATAGTATGCATGAGTCAAAACCAAAAACTAGAATCCATATATATATATATATATATATATATATATAAAACAAAGTTTTCAAATATATATACAATGTATCAAATATTATCAATCATGAATGGGTGTCATGCCCTCACTCTCAGTCTCATTCTCTCCTCTAGTATTAGTCCCATAGTCTAACCTTTTGCTTGACATCCCTGCACCTCCTCAAGCCCTTGAATTCCTCTTACACTAAATATATTTCTCTAGTAGTTGACCATGTTCCTCATTCAAGTACACATACCACCTTTAAAAATACATATACTCATCCATAATACACATACTCACATATCTATAATTAGGAGGAGGCATCCTATGCCTATTTTGCTCATCCTTCAGATCATCTCTCTCTCTCACTACCTTAACATATGTAGTTATAGATATAACATCCTTGTCAAACAAATGATCATAAATGCTAGCTATAACTATTTCTCTCTCTATCAAAACCTCCTCCACAACATCATTAAGAACATGTCGTGTAAGCTTACAAAGTGTAGAATGAATAATAGTCTTGTATAACCCATCATCCCTACTGATTCTCTCAGTAGGTGCTTCATCCTGAGCACCTCCCACTCCACTTTCATGCAAAGATACAAAAACTACATTAGACATGTACTTTCAAAACAAACTAGAACAAGTTTAAAATTTTACAAAAACTAAAATATAATCAAAATATTACCTCCCATTATCTGGATCAGATTATGATCCTCATACTTAGGGGCATCCCCTACACCAATAGGGTATAATGGGACCCATTGAAACCTCACCCACCATGTGATATATGCCTCTAATAAACCAACAACATCTACATCAAGAATATCTATAGATACATCCCATGCAACCAAATTTAGTGATGCTAACTAAACCTCAGAAGGCCTACCATGAACTTCTACTCTTGTCGGTGCCTATGCACTCCTCACCCACACCCATGTTGTTGGGGGAACATCTTGTGGAACCCCAAACTATTTAGTCATGTGTTCATACTAAAAATACTCATAAAATCTAGGAAAATGGTCATGTAACCAAAAACTAACCCTAATATAATGCAACTTCACTCCAACCTTGAGCCATAGAGGAAATCCTTTATAAGGCCTCCATATGATATCATAAGCCACTAGTATATCTAATACTCATCTATAATGATCCATCCCAATAGACTTGATAGCCAATGAACACATCCACCACTCCCCATATGGTTTTAGATGTGCCCACCTCTCTCTTAATAGTCCTAGTGGTCACACAACTATTGTGTTCATAGGCCCAGCAATACAATAAAGTAGCTACACTTAGACCACCACTAAATGACTCCTAAGTAAACCTATATAGATATCTATATAAGTGGGAAAACATAGTCCTACCCCATGAGAACATAGTGCCATATACCTTTATTATACGTATAATTTTATGCATCATATATGCAATAGATACCCCACTCTCATCCACTATAACAAAAGAAGCCAATAACACTACCAACCACTTACGTAGATGTGGAACACTCGATCAAACAATAACTAAAAATATTACATCACTATTACTACATCTCCTATGTATGCTTGAGGGCACACCATCAAAATACAAGGATGCACGATCAATGACATCCACACCCATATCATATTTTAAAGTCACACACCATCTACTAACTGATAAATGCAAAATATGGTACACATCCTCCAATGTAATAGTCATCTTTCTAGTAACAAGATAAAAATAATAAGTGTCTTCATTCTACCTCTCACATAAGGTGGTAATCAAATTCCTATCCTACTACATAGTGCTTAGGTCATACATATGACCTATTGTTTCCCTATCCATCACAACCCTCTCATCAACTGAAAAAGGCAACAATCTCAGAGTCTCCATCACCTAGCCTCTATGAAACTCCCTCATCTATACCTTGCCCTATAAAACACCAAAAAATAACATGTATACTAGTCAACCATACCAAATCAATAACCAATCAAAGTGAGAACAACTAAACTAAGCATCAGCCCCAAAAATCTAGCCTCCAAGACAATAACACTAAGTATAGGATAACAACAAAGGATAAGAGCAATGTAACCTAGATAACAAAGTTGGAGCCTAGAAAATAGTGCTAAAAGAGGTACATGAGTGCTAAATCTAGTAAAAATATCCTAAAAAGCTTCAAAATAGCTCAAAATCATCAAAAATAATCTTTCAAATAGGTCTAAATCACATGTTTTAGCTACTTACTAGGGTAACCTCTCCACTAGCCTCAATTTGTGCTACCAACTGCTCAAACTAGGCCATAGTAGGTGCTCATATCCTTGGCATATCTCTTACTCTAGAGCTCCAAATCTTAAACTAGTCAATGCATAAATGAATCAAGAATCAATTCAATTTTCCTATATCAAACAACTTTTTTCTCTTTTCATTCAAAGAAAAATTATTATTTCCCCATAACTTGAACCCTATAGCTCCATTTTAAAAGCCATTTTGTTCCACAAAACCATGACAATAATGACTTTGATATCCAACAAACCTCAATCTCTTATTACATCATTTGCCTACTATGGCACACACATATCTCTATACTTATTTTTACCCAGATACATACAACTTCATCCTCACCAATAACAACCTATTGAACTTTTATATAACTTGGTCCTCACCAATCGAAGCTCATCCAAATTTCATATAACTTAGTACAAACAATCAATCAACTTCACAAATAAATTTGAAACTATATCAACCTTATTCCTAGCATGATGCCACTAGTCATCACTTTTGGCTCAATCTCCTCTATTACAAATTTCATCCCTTTCCCCAAAAGGGGGGAATCATTCTTATTATTCTTGTTCTTACACCTACCCAACACAAATATCCACTCTCATAGATGGATACACCATGGTTATTACACCTCTAGTAGTCAGATTATTTAATTCAACTTAGATGAGTCAAGATATACAGTGATTCAAAATACATGGGTCACTTAATAATGGTTTTTACACCTCCAATAGTCAAAATTATTAGAGTCAGCTTAGATGGGTTAAGATATATAGTGATTCAAATTAGATGGGTCATTTAGAATTACTCAAGACATTCAAAGGGACATAATTTTAGTTTATAGATACACAGATTACTTAGATATATAGTGGTTGAGATCATATGGATTCACAATGACTTTGATACAAATTTAGACTAGATATCAAATTTGGGGGCATGTACATAACTACATGTCTCACACATATAGCTTCATACAACATGACACAGTTATAGACTAGATATAATATCATAGTCATAGTGTAGATCACATTATTTTGATCTCTAATTTTGCACATGGGACATGACATGATAGCTCATTTCACATGTGGTTATATAGATTACTAGACTATATAGATGCATCACTCACATACACGATTTAGGGGTATGGAAAAAATGTTCATGTTCCTCATCATCCAAGATTATATAGATTATAATGGCAAGACATGACATTTTATTCTTACATATTTACCAAAATTTTTAGATTACACCCAAGCATACCCAAGTTATCACCAGGTTGGATCATATCATCATCTACAATGATTGGTCCATACCATCAACTAGACCTAAGTGATTGTGTGAGATAGAGGGTAGACATTATTTTTTAACCTTTGAGAAATTTTTAGTTCTAGTTAAAATCATTTAGAGTGGGGGCATGACATATCTTACTCTTCACAGCATACAATTTCTATACACACATTCTAGATTACATGAGTTTATGTGGGATAAAGGGTAGACATTGGTTTTAGGCCTTCTATAATTTCTCATTTCTATTCAAACTCAGTACAAGGGGCATCCATTTTAGGGATTCCTTCTTTCTCCAAGCACTATTCAGTTCTCCATCCACTTCCCTGGCTAAGAAGTTGGACCCTTTTCTTAGCATGTTTGTCTACACATAGGTAAGTTTAGGTACACATATTGTTTCTTTATTTTACTCTAGTACTTCATTTCATTGCTTAACTATATTAAAAGGGGGGCAAATGTATACACCTTAAAATGGTCAAGTAACTACACATATCATGTCTTTTCATAGTCCTTTCACAGGAGACTTTGACTAGAGAATATAATATTTTTAC
Organism: Torreya grandis; assembly: GCA_037957365.1. Taxonomy (NCBI): domain Eukaryota; kingdom Viridiplantae; phylum Streptophyta; class Pinopsida; order Cupressales; family Taxaceae; genus Torreya; species Torreya grandis. The sequence continues at coordinate 831,679 of JARHVA010000522.1, read as the reverse complement.
ACATTTATCCATGTCTTTCATTTTATCAATTTGGGTCTTGTTCTAATCTTGAATCATCTTTTTACCCATTCCTGATCACTGTGAGACTTTCAAATGGTCATTCCACCTCATCTAGGTCAGGTTTTTAATGTTTATTCTATCCCGCTGGTACCCAACCTATAGGATAAGAGCATTGGGATTGGACTACAGTGTTGAAACCTAGGGTGTCTAGTTTCCAATGCTCTTATCCAAAGTTAAATTGAACTCTAATGATCAGTTTCTTTTGAAATATGAGTTAGCTCTTTTATTTGATTCATTCATAAGTTTTATAATGTCAACCAAATGCAAATAAAGCTCCAAAATTCAAATTAATGAGTCTCCTATATAAAGGACTACACAACATTTTATATCTATCACTTACTACTTTGGTACATTATACATAATAAAAATTAGTCAATAGTATAGCTTACCTTTTTTGCATCACACATAGACTTGCATACTTGATCAAGGAAGGGCTTAGGCAAAAGTCATTCTTACATCTATCATGCACATTGATTATGCATTTTCCCTAAGGGAAAACTAAATTTTATTTGAGACCCTAGATTGAGGGTCAATGTAAGTAGTAGTTAGGACAGTAATAGTTCTAGATCATGTGATCATTATTCCCTTAGCCTAGTTTTTATTCCTTTTGCTTTCTATGTATTTGTTGTTTGCATGTGTGTAGATGGATATAGGTATTAAATACTAAAATGAACCTATAAAGAGATTTGTTAACTTTTGGCCCTTAAAGTTTGGTACACATGATCAAACCAACCTAGTGAACAAAAAAAAAAAAACTTAGATCCTAAAGACAATAGCATCAGAGAGGGACTATAGCACTAGACACTAGGGTGTCCTATTTTGGTGCTCTTGTCTAACCAAAAAATGAAAGACAATTTAAAATTCCGAACAATATCTCAATCTTGATTTTTAGTTACTAGCTCTAGAATCATTCATTTTATCTTGATTTAAGATAAGTTTATTATTCTTCCTCTTGTAAAATTACCTATTTAAAATCTATATTTTTCCCCAATAAAATAGTATTTTCATATTATTCTAGACCTTTATTATTTAGGATCTAAACACTAGATTCACAAAAATAATAAAACACATTTTGTTTTTACTATCATTATGATTAACTATTTTTGTTTTTTGTTTCCCTTTATTTTATTTTGTTTTCTTTTTTAGCATTTTGTTTCAGTTATTTGTTTGTCTGTTTATTTACTTTCTTATTGTGACTTGATTTAGTATATGTGCATTTATTGAGAGATTCCTTGTGCATTATTATTGAATTCATCCATATTCATGTGATAACATTGTCATCATGGTTTTTATCATTGGTGAATTTTTTTAATTGATTATTGGATCACGTGTCATCCCTTATGTATATTTTGTCCAAGTCCTCATGGTGCTCTATCATGATGCTTATCATCATGTGCTACAACAAAAATAAGCTCTAAGACTCTACATATAAAAGAAGTAATGATATTTCCTTGGCACTAGCACCAGTAAAATTCTTGATCTAATCCAGATCATATCCCATATAGATTAATTAAAAAACAAAATAATTTTCCTCATTTCTAATTCAGATGAGCATCTCCATACTAACAGGTTTCCTAATTCATCTTTCACCTCAATTCCAATTTGTGATCATATTTTCCATCATCATGTTTTCCATAATCATGTTACAATACTTATAAATGCCTTTGGTAAAATCATTGTATATCATCCCACTTTCATTACCAATGATTCTAACTACCTTTGGGCAAATCATTATGTTTCCATCCATTTGAGGGTTGATGATTATAACCACCTTTGGGAAAATCAATTACTTTTTTTGCCCAACTGGGGCATGTTTTTATCCCACCAATGTTTCTAATCACCTTTGGGTAAATCAATGTTTTCACTTTTATTTATTATAACTACCTTTGGGAAAATTAGTTTCTTGTTACCCTAACCCTTTTTTGATGACTATAACCATATTTTGGAAAATCATTACCTTTTTTTGTTCCACATATGCTAATGATTATAACCACCTATGGGAAAATCATCTTGTTTGTCTTCCCTAATTAGCGAAACTCCATATTTCATTGATTATAACTACCTATGGGAAAATTAGTCCCTCTTACCCCATTTCATCTATTTGGTCCAATCATTTCCTCTTTTTGAGAGAATAATTTCCAACCCCTTTTCAAACCATTCCCTTAAGTAGGCACCTATAGTTCATCCATTTCCAATGAAGTTGTAAGTGTACAATACCTTTCCATTCTTTGAGAAGATGTTATTGTGCTTAGATCTTGTAATGCCTTCCCAAATAGGGGCAACTTATACACACCTAAAACTGACCATCAATGGATTCATACCATACTTTAGACTAATTCTTACCAATATTTGTAAATTAAGCCTAAGAATAATTAAACATCTCAAATTTGGCTTCATAACATGCAATTTGGCCTATAGGCCAATTAAATGGGGCAAATTCAGACATGAATTAAACCAAATCTTATAAAATGCAAAAAATCTTAAACAAAATTATTTAAAATGTTAAACCTAATTAAATGCATAGTTGAATTATCCATGAACAATTAAAAAATAAAATTCAAAAATTAAGATTATCCTAAGAATTCATAATTGCCTTTTGTGAGTTGTCAAATATCCTAAAATATATCAACATGCCTATTCATTGCTAATCATGACCATTTGACACCTTTTAACTCTACTAGGGTTAATTAACTCACTAAGGTTAGGTTTTAGCCCATTTCATTATTAAACTACACTCTAACTCACCTTGAGTTGGGGTTAGTTTCTAAACCTAAAAATATAAGCATTTTTCTCTTCATTTAGAGATATTGAGCATAGTAAAGTTATAATGCAAGATTTGGTCCATGATTCAAAGTTATAGTGTTATAATGATAAAATCACAAGCCAAACCATTAAGCCATATCAAAACAATCCAACAATGGTGCTAAGGAGAGAAGGAACCACACAACTCCATTTACAAAAGACTCGTTGAGCATAAGCTGAGTAATCCAAATGAACACATCATTTGGAACATTCAAGGAAGGTAAGAGATCTTGTTTCTTTTAGATTTTAGCTATTTTTTTAAATTATTATTTGTTCACTAAGCTCCCCCTATTATCTATACCTAGATATGTTATGCTTTTTATTAATGAAAAGAAATTATGCTTAGTGAACAAACAACAATTACAGGCACAACTAAAATGCAAAAGAAACAAGATATCTTACATTCCTTGAATGCTCCAAATGATGTGTTCATTTAGTTTTCTTGGCTTGTGTTCAAAGAGTCTTTGGTAAATGAATTTGTGTGGCTCTTTCTTTCCTTGGCACCATTTTTAGATTGCTTTGATATGGATTGATGGCTTGGCTTGTGATTTTGACATTATAACACTATAGCTTTGAAATGCACCAAATATTTCATTATACTTTACTATGCTCAAGCTCTCTAAATGAAGAGGAAAATTATTCTATTTATAGGTTTAGAAACTAACCCTAACTCAAGGTGAGTTAGATTTGATTTTAAGCTTGGAGTGGGTTCAAACCTAGCCTTAGTGATTAAATTAACCCCAATAGAGTTAAAAGGTGTCAAATGGTCATGATTAGAAATACATAGGCATGTTGAGACATTTTAGTATATTTGAAAACTCACAAAAGGAAATTATGAATTCTTAGGATATTATTTATTTTTTAATTTCCTTTTTTATAATTTCATTAATTGCTCATGGATAATTCAACTACTCAGTTAATTAGGTTTAACATTTTAGTTAATTTTGTTTAGGCTTTTTAGTATTTTGCAAGATTTGATTTAATTCATGTGTTCATTTACCCCATTTAATTGGTCTATTGGCCAAATCGCATGCTATGAAGCTAAATTTAAGATGTCTAGTGATTCTTAGGCTTAATTTTCAAATGTTGGTAAGAATCAATCTAAAGTCTAGTATGAAGCCATTGGTGGTTAGTTTTAGGTGTCTACAATATCTAGTTTTACAAAATAGAAATACAAATATATTCAGATCATTTTAGACCATTAATATCAATATTAATGTCTAAAAATAATATATATAAATATGAAAAGTATATTTATATACAATATAAATCTTTATAATTGCTATCTTGATCTAAAAATCCAACTGGACATCTTTGGAGCATGCATAGGCATCTTCAGAGCACTCTTTATAGGTCTTTGAAGCATCTCCAGAGCATCTTTAGAGATTATTTAAATTGAATTAAAAGCATATTTGGCTAATATTCATATCTTATTTATATTTTTATATCTTCAGATCTGAATGTATTCTTCATTGAATCTTCAAAAACTATTACTAAAAAGGTTTCCAAAACTATTTGATGTCTTCTCAAAATGATCATACCATAAGGATGTATTTTTGTACACAAAATTATGCTCATTTCATCCAAGTTAAACACAATAAAAATATAAACAATAAAAAATTTATCACATAAAAACAAAGGACAATCACATTCATTTCTTACATACATAAGACCTTAACTAGTAAATGTAATGCAGTATATAACCATAATCTAACACTTATACATAGTGTGTATTGGATATAATGAGCTATATGGAATGACCATCATATATTAGTTCAGTAATGAATAGTTATTATCATATCAAAAATAAGATTCCTTAATCATGAATCAATCAAAACATTAGGTCTGCCATAGCTCAATTATCCCTTACTCCTCTTTTAGGCTTTATGGAGACCTAATAGGTCTTTTTAACAATATGTTACCCTTTGATATTTATTAAATAATATTAAAACACATCACATAGAATTAACACATCATATGACACTCCAATATACCTTATCCAACTCCAATTTTGGTCCATAACATCTTTTAGTTCCAACCACCATTTGAATGCTTTCTCAAAACACTGTTTATAAAAGGCTTGTACATATGCAAAAACTCTGTCTTGAAAAATTGAGGCATAAGCTCAAATTTTCAAAAAAATCTTGGAAAAAATCACATATTATAAAACCTCATTACCTTATCTCCATCACAAACTTTATCTAATGTTTTAACTTAGGTTATACATGCTCAAAATCTTCTCTGTAAGATACTCACTCAAAACTATCAACTGACTTCAAAACACTGTCAAGAAAACATAAAATTTTAACACCTACTTATATGCATTAAATGAATTTAAATTCATGAAAAATATATTATACCATAATTATACCAATCTCAATGAATCATATCATGATCTCTAATGAAAATTATTAGTCTTGTAGACCAATCTATTGATCTTATCTCTCACAAACTCCACTCATCTAGATAAGCCATTTTGGTTTTAATGTTCCAACCTCTTATAATGAATTACAAGATTCAAAAAATTACATATATATTATTCAATATTCAAACAATATCATAATATACATCAATCCATCACTCTTATATGAAGATACATCAAGAATCATCTTCTCACTTCCGCCTAATTTTCTTACTATCTACACCATTATGTCTATTAATAAATAAATAACTTGAATAACCAACTTTACACACCTAATATTTGTAACCTATCCAAAAACCTTTATGAATAATAACTAAAATTTTCACACTCTGACCTTCATCCGCTTAGTGACTTTGACTTGGGTAACTCTATCTACTACAACAAATTTTTGAGAAACAAACTCTTTCTTGTAGGGTCTATTCACTCACCTGAGAAACCAATCACACATTAAAATGCCTAGGAGAGTTTACTATAGCATCAAATAATTTTCTTGTGCATATTAAACCATTTTAATCTTTCTAGAATAAGATATTCAATATCAGGTCATTGTTTAGGTTGTTTGAGGGTTTAGACCAACTTCTAGTCTTAACGATCATTCATAAAAATTATCTCTTCTTTATAAAAACCAATACTTATAACTTTGATCTATAACCCTTCCTCCTCTACAATTAATATCTTAATCTCTCATTCATAAGATACACATGCTAATGATCACTATAAAAGCCTTTTCAGGTAGATAAATCTTAATTTTATGTACTTGAGAAACCTTGAAACACTTTTTAAGCCTATTCTTATAAATCATGACCTAAAAATTAATTCACATGCTAAATACAACATGAATCACCTCTGTCAATGTTCAAATACTCACCTATATCATGGAAATTGATCCTAATACCTTATCTGGACACCATTTCTCTTCTTGCTTTCTAGGCCTTGACCTTCTAGTCACATTAGGTCTTCAATCAGAGCTTCTAAAAAATATCCAAGCTCTCAACACCTCATATATATGTCATGAAATCTCATATCATGATTAACAAGTATCAATCTTTCTTCATATGTCTTATCAATAATTTATGATGCCTCATTAGGCCAAGCAAGATCTATAACCAGTATAATTATAGACTTAGACTAAAGTACTTACCCTTATAGACTTCACTTTGAAACTCTCATAGGTATTCCAATGTCTCTTATGTATGTTCAATCAATATTATACAATTAATCACTTTTCTTTAGAGCTTTAATAGATCATCTTTGGATCTTCTTATCGATCTTCAAATTTTGATTAAGGATCTATGTAGCATCTTTAAAGCTACATACATAGATCTTCAGAGCTGACCTTATAATAATTTTCAAGACACTCAACACCTCATGTATAAACTAAAATAGCATATCTCATGTTTAAACAATGTCAAATGTTTTTTTGAGCATTCACACCTTCATAGCTTATTTAGAGCATCTTTGAAATTACTTACAAAAATCTTTATAACGTACAATTTCTTCTTCAAAGATCATTTATTTCATCATGCTACTTACACATACATTCTCACAAGGTCTATAAAAAGTTTTTTAAGATAATAGACACTTGAAATACTGACCTATACTCACTCATGTTGATTCTTAATGATTTCACTCATCAACCATTACTCTCACATCATTGCTTTCATATATCAATAATACTTTCTATGCTAGCATAAGAACTCATCATATACATATGTTAAAGCTTACTTGAGCATGCACTTTCACTAGAACCTTTGACATCATAATTTTATTAGAGGTATAATCACTGATATGGGGGTGAATCAATGAGCCTAAATAATCCAACTCCAATTTCAATCTTTATAAACACTTGATCAGTTACCACAAGCATTAATGAAGCATATAGATCATTCACAGCAATAAGCAAGAGAGATAATGCAAGATCAATCACATAACACATGACATATGTGGGAAACCATCTTGAGGAATAAAACTCACTAGAACCTATAATTGGACTATTGTCCTATAATAACAAGAACTAGTTTAGATCAGCTAAAATCAATCAATGAACTACAATCCCTATTTTGTGAGACTACAATCCCATAAAGTGATACAACACATGTCTAGTTGAGCTATAATAAATATTATACTTTTAAAAACTTCCACCTTGAAATGAGGCTACAACCCCCTTAGATGTTAAGATACAATAACAACCCCTATGAACACATCCACCTATGAGCTGATGTCTTCAACACCTGATGATGGACCTATGATTATCACTCTTCACCTTTACTCATAGTCAAATAATAAGAGAACTATTCTGCCATCAAAATTGTGACCTACATGTCATATAAATAGTCTTCAATATATTCTACTCTTAAACTCATCCATAGGGCACTCTACCCCTTCATTTTCTCCACAATTCACACATACAAGCCTCTCTTAAATCTCTCTCAAGTCTCTCACTCAAGTCTAGAAACCAAAACATTTAGTTTCACTATTTATAGAGCAATAATTATCATCACCATCTTGGTCAGCCATTATTTATGCCTTAATACTTAAGTAATCTATATCATTGATACATAGCTCAATACAATCTTTGTAGGTCAACCATAACATCTATGGGTCACCCTTAAGTAGCTGCACTTTTTAATAAGGCCCTCATAGTTCTTATAAGTCTCATGGAGACATATTCAACCATTTATAACATGATTAAAATATAAACATAATACGACTTCCAAAAACATAGGTCCAAAATACATGACCCTTTAGTCATCTTCAAATGCTTATAGTCATCATTTCACTCTTTTGTGCAAGATCAGTCAACATTTTGTGCATACAATTAGCATGAACAAATACATAGTCAACTTTTAAACCTTTGTTCATACTACATATGATTTTTCAAAACTTCATAATACAAAAATATTTTCCTAATGGAGTCTACAACACTCCCCAATAGCCAATTCATCAAGATATTTTGAAACAACATTAAAACAAGCTCAAATAATTTTATTGGGTCACTTGAAAAATATACATAAACACATAGTTAAAATTTAACCTTTATAAATATGAATATAAACACTTTCATATCTTAAAATATATATTTATAGATTCACCTTAGAATATTCTACAAGTTTTTATGAGTAAATTTTGCATAGATTGAAAGATATAGCCAAAACACAAAGCATTGGCTTTTTCCTTTTCAAATTCAAATATTCAAAAGCAAACGATCACAGTTAAACTTCAAACACCATGCTCACATCTCAAGTCCTCACTACTCAGAATAAAAATGCACCATTGATCTTATTATATGAATCTTGACCTTTAACACATACTGTATCAATGCTAAACATTAAACCTTAAACATGTTGACCTCATCTCATGCAATCTAGAAACTTTGACCTCATGTGCTCTGTTGATCTCTTCGATATTGTCCTTGCTTTATAAATTCTAGACAACTATCAATTTGACCTCTTGAATTTAAATCACACCATTGATCTCTATTTGTACAATAACCCACTCATCATTGATCCTTGGAAGAAGATCAATCTTTATCTATACTCAACATTACACATTGAAAACTTGGCACCATCTCATTGATTCTTGACTTTTTGGAGAAATTTGCTCCGTCAATTTTGCTCAAACTTAAACTTGTGAAAAAATGACTAAGTATAGTAAACTTTGCTTATCTGCCTAGAAGGCCAACTTTATACCTTCATATCTTTTGCTTTGCTCAAGCACATTTTTTAAAATTTGGAACATATGATCTACTCACATAAGAGAATCCAACCATGTGAAAATTTTCTCCTAGAACCCTCACATGTGTTATATATATTGACATTGAAATTCTCACTTATATTTGTTTGCCATGGATCCAACTATGTCAAAAACTTATCTAGGAGGCCAAATTTGAACATTCATATCTTTTGTCATGCTTTGGTCTTAACCTATGAGTTAGAAAAAATAAATTAGGTACAAAACTAAACAAAAACATATGATCACCTTCTCTTGAAACATCCACATGTGTGAGATATGCCACCATCAAACTGCTTACTTGGATTTTTCTTGCCTCTTGAAAATTTAGTTATGGGAAAATACTGTCAATCTACCTGGGAGCCCAACTTTGCCCTTGCATATCATTTGATGTGCTTCACTGCATGATATAAAATTTAAAACATCAACTAAGGACTAATGTGATCACAACCATATGACCAACTCCCCTTGACTCATCCACATGTGGTAATGATGACATCATCAAACTACCTACTTAGAATAACTACCACTAGACCCAAAGTGTCTAGATTAAAACTTTGGATAATTAAATGAATTCAAATTATACACATAAGCTCTAAAATCATATAAAACACCTTAAGGACCTATTTTACATTGTGAAATCACCATAATCATCCTTAAACATCTCTAATCATTCTAAAATTGAAGATCAACCAAGCTTCCTTCAAGCATACTAGGACAAACACATTACACACTCTGTCATTGTTACTTAGACTATCAAGTCACTTCATCCACTCACTTAGACACCTTCATTACATCACCATGACATTATTGATAAATCTTAAATAATCTCCCCATTTGTCATTGATGTCAACACCCTTCATATAAAAATATATCTCATATTCCTTCTCTCTCATCAAGCACTCTCACAATAAGAACCTTTTCTCCCTTTGACACAATGGAAAAGTGGGCATAGTTTGATCTTAAAGACCTAAAAATAATACCATTATTAGATTACCACCTTATAAATATGATACAAACTCCCCTTACCTTGATCCTACCTCTTCTTACCTTGACAACTTCCTCTTACTCCATGCCAATACTCTTCTTCAACCAAGCACTGTAACTAATGAAGAAAGATAAAAAAAAACCATAGAAATATGATGGAACACATTAAAAAAAAATTATATGGAATATCCCTAATACAAATGAGCAATTTCACCTTCTAAGAATATTCAGATCTCCACACACCATGAAGAACCACCACATATGCTTACTAGCCTTTTCTCTCAACCTATCATAAGGACCACCAACAAAAATTCATGCCACTTACCAATTAGTTAAAATTATCTAATAAAAATTTATAACTCTCCTTGAAACACTCATGAATTTTTATTTTGTATAAACCGATCAAAAGGCACTCTTCTTCACACTAGGCCTGTCTAGCCCCCTTGTAGCCCTGCTTGGAACTTACAAAGCCCATAGTTTTCAATAGACATATCTTCAAGACCTAAAACTTCATATCTAGATAACTCTTATATTCCCCCTTAAGTACACCAATTTTCATCACCAAGTTCATCATCTACAACATACTTCTTTCACAAACCAATTTACCAATTAGGCCTTCATCTTGACAAATACATGAATAACTTGAAAAACACAAACCTTCAAATCTATATAAAGCTTGATATTAAAATAAATTTGGACTATTAAGCTTATTAATAAGCCTTATAACTCATATCACAAGTCAAACCACTTTTCTAGCAGAGCCTAAAACCCTAGAATCTTGAAACAAATAAGGTCAACAAACCTCTTTCTAGTCAATGCACACCTCTAAAACTTCTTGCAAACCTAGAGACAACCATTACACACTTCTAGACCAATATTTTAGCTTCCACATATTTTGGAACATTGACTTCCTATAACCCATTTTAGGACCTACATACTTTTATGCACAAATTAGGAAACTTGAGAGCAAACAAAAATCTTTAATTTGAATTTAACATACCTTCAAACAACAAAAACACTTGAAACACATCAAAAATAGGTGTATAAACCTTTATGAGAACAAAACTCTTCTTGACATTCTATCAATCTAATTAAGCCACCTATAAACACTCATTCTAACCATATATTATAGCTCCTTCACAAATCTTTGGAACAAGCTCATGATCTTGTTGCTCCACCTTAACCAAATACCTTCTCTAATTAGCAGTATCATCTTGAGCACACAAACTTGATTCTCCATAAGAAAATGTCTCTTAAGAAGCGTAAGTAGAGACACCCTAATTCACAATGTCTTAGAACAATGTGAAACTATGAATTGTCTGGAACTCCTCATATCCCTTTTCCTCTTTGGTCATTTGATACTTTTAGATCTTATTCTTAGGCTTAGGATTAAGAGAAGAAACATTATCAACCACCATAAAGTTCTCCTTCTCTTCTAACATTGAATTTATAATACATGAAGACAATAAAGTTTCATGACATACTTTTTCATCCATAAAATCCACCTTGCAGTTTGGAACCTTATCACTAAGTACAAATAAATGATGTTCTTTGCATGATACATGCTCACCAATAGCAGGATGTTCAATTGTATCCATACACACTTGAAATGGACTATGCTTTGTAGATTTGTACTTTATGGAGCTATGTAGGGCCTGATTATTCACCATTTCTATTTGACCATTAGACTATAAATGGAAAGCCATGAACTTATTTAGATTGGTATATATTTTCTTCTATTGTTGTGTTTTTTGTGTAGTCAGGGCTACAATATTGACCCTTTTGGATTTCTATAGATTGACCACCATGAGAATGAATTTATTGGCACTAATCAAAGAGATAGATGTAAAAGGTGGCACCTTTGGTACCTTGTAGCACCATGTTCCAAGAGTGAGGGTGATCCTTCAAGTTCTTGATTCATAGATGCCATATTGATCATACATGAATGGCTGACCAAAGAGTACATCATAAACATCTAGATTTACCACATCACATAAGACCTCATCTTGGAAATGTTTTATTACATATGAGAGAAGACATTGGTGGGTGACACGAAGGTTTCTCCCTGGACTCAACCATCCAAACTATATGGCTTTAGGTGAGGCTTCATGGATAAATTTAAGCTTTTCACAACATTAATAGAGATTAAATTATTTTAACTCTTACTATCAAGAATGAAATGTAGAGGCTTACCTTTCACCCATAATTTATAGTGAAATAACATTTCCTTATCATCTATCCTCTCCTCATGGGTCTATGATGAAGCAATGATGGCATTGGGCTCAGCATCTATAATCTCTTCTTCTTCCTCTTTCACTGTAGGGTGTGTATGAGGTAGAGTAGTAGATGTTGAGGATTTTTACTGAGAAATTAGAGACTTGATGACTCAATATTGTTCTTTAAAGTGCATTTTATATTTATGTTAATCACACCATTTCCAAGTCTTATCTTTCTTTTGCTTCTAATTTTGGCCTCATGTTTGACCTTCTTTGTCACTTTTCCATTTTGAAGGCAAACTCTTTGTATTCATTCTTCCATGCTTCTACTCAATCTTCATCATGAACTTATATGCCTCACCGAGGGTTTCTAAATTGAAGAGTTCCATCTCCCCTCAAATACACCATTGTATTCCACCATGATATTTGATAACCTTATGTTTTCCACTTTCTAGGATGCCCAATCTCATAGATAGTGAGTGAAAAATGTCAGTGTAATCTTGAACAAACTATTTCTTACCTTGGTGAAGTTGTTACCACTCTATATATAGATCATCATATGATCCAATGGGGTAGTATTATTCCTTTACAATTTCTATAAAATCATCCCAACTAGGTTCTACCTCAAGGCCAATATCATCTATATTGAATCTCTTCTTTACACTTCCCACCAATTTTTGACAGGCATTGATGCTTTCAAAAGAGAAAAAGTGATCTTCTCTTTATCGATGAATTTATTTAAAAAATATATAAATACAATTTATCCAACCAATTTTCTATTTTATCAACATTGATTTTGCCTTCAAATGTAGGGTATTAAAATTCACCTGAACCTTGAAAGGTGTTGGGGCATTGAAAGGATGTGGGAGTGTAGATGAGGATCCAAAATTTCCCATCAAGATTTTTTAGAGAATTGGGGTGAATTTTTTTAGAATCTATACTTTCTAATATTGAATGGATTAATTCACCATTTCCTTGAAATGATTAGATGTCTTAGTGTTATCCACCATTTTAAGCCATTTGGAGCAAATAGGTGGATAGTTTGGAAGCTCTATTATTTTCTACCCAAACGTATTGTAGCCTGACTTCATCCTTGAGATCATAAACTCTCAAAACAAACCACTCTGATACCATTGATCCAAAACATAGAAGCTTTGGTTGAAAGATAAATTAATAAATAAGAACAACACAATTTTAATAATGCTATCTCTAAGAAGAGATGTTTTATTTCTCAAAATTGTAGATACAACATATGCCTATCTCTGGGAAGAGATGTATAATTTACTTTTTAGGTTACATATTTATGTATACATATTTTTAAGGTAATAGGAGGATGTGGAAGGTCACCAATATTGAGGTATATTATGTGGTATGGCTTCCATAATTCACAATAATACATAATCTAAGGAATTAATATTTTTAGAAACTTGTTATTTTTAGATTGCACTACTAAAATTGAAATTTGGGGTACTTTCATTTAGTTTTTATTGTTCAAAACACAACAAGAAAAAATAATTTCATCTCATGTTGTTTCCCTCACTCTTAGCTTTCCAATGGTTCAAATGGAGAGTCAAACAGAGCTATGATGCAAAATTTATGGCTTCTAGAAGTTCTACCACTAATTGGGATAGAACCATCACTTGAATTGTCACCTAAAATATTTCTTATATCATTCCTTCCTCCTTGAAAAGTAATGGTCCCCATTGCACCAATATTTTTAATCAAGTATGGTTATGTTTTTATTTGATTCTCGATACATACTTGGAATGGATTATGCTTTTTAGATTTATACTTTATGCAGCTATGCAAGGCCTGATTCTTCACCATTTCTATTTGACCATCAATCTATGGATGGAAGGCCATGAAATTATTCAGCTTGGTATCTATTTGCTTTTATTGTTGTATTTTTTATGTAGTTAGGGCAACAACATTGGCCCTTTTGGAATTTTGTGGCTTGACCAGCATGAGAACAAATTTCTTGGTACTAATCAGGGAGATAGATGTAGAAGGTGGTACCTCTAGTACCCTGTAGTTCCATGTTTCAAGAGTGAAGGTGGTCCTTTAAGTTCTTGATTCATAGATACCATGTTGATCATACATGAATGGATAACTAAAGAGTACATCTCAAAGATTTAGATTGACCATATCATATAATATCTCATCTTGGAAAGGATTTATTACATATGAGAGAAGACATTGATGGGTGACATGAAGGTTTCTCCCTAGACTCAACCATCCAATACTATATGGCTTTGGGTGAGGATTCATGGATGAATTTAGAATTTTCTTAACACTAACAAAGATTAAATTATTTTGACTCCCACTATTAATAATGAAACATAGAGGCTTACCTTTCACCCATAATTTAGAGTAAAATAACCTTTCATTATCATCTAGCCTCTCCTCATGGGTCTATGATGAAGCAATGATGGGATCAGGCTTAGCATCTACAATCTCTTCTTCCTTCTCTTAGACTACAGGCTATGTATGAGGCAGAGTAGTAGATGTTGAGTATTATGACTCAAAAAGTAGGGACTTGATGGCTCGACATTCTTATTTTGAGTGCATTATAGGTTTATGGCAATCACACCATTTCCTAGTATTATCTTCCTTTTTCTTCAAATTTGGCCTTGTGTTTGACCTTCTTTTTCACTTTTCCATTTTGAAGGCTAAATCTTTGCATTCATTCTTCCATGCTTTTTCTCAATCTTCATCATGAACTTTTACACCTCACAAAGGGTTTCTAAATTAAAGATTTATATCTCCCCTAGTATATACCATTATAGTCGACCGTGATATTTGAGAACCTTATGTTTCTCACTTTCATGGATGCCCAATCTAATAGATAGAGAATAAAATATTTCAATGTAATCTTGATCAAATTTTTCCTTACCTTCATGAATTTATTAACACTCTATATACAAATCATCATTTTCTCTACTGGGGTAGTATTCTTCCTTTACAACTTCTATGAAATCATC
This sequence comes from Torreya grandis, assembly GCA_037957365.1. NCBI lineage: Eukaryota > Viridiplantae > Streptophyta > Pinopsida > Cupressales > Taxaceae > Torreya > Torreya grandis. The sequence goes on along the minus strand of JARHVA010000522.1, from coordinate 816,482 downwards.
CTAGGTAGGTTCCATCTCAAGGTCAATATCATTCATATTTAATCTCTTGTTGTACACTTCTCACCAGTTTTTGATAGGAAATAATGCTTTCAAAAGAGCAAAAGTGATCTCTTTATCAATGAATTTATTTAAAGAAAAGTAGGAAGATAATTGATCTAACTACTTTTTTACTGCATCAACATTGATTTTCCTTCAAACGTAGGGATATTAAAATTCACCTAAAACTTGAAGGGTGTTGGGGCACTAAAAGGATGTGTGGGTGTAGATGAGGAACCAAAATTTCCCATTGAGATTTGTTAGATAATTTGGATGAATTGTTATAGCATTTGATCTTGCTTCTATTTTAGGGCTTCATTCACCATTTCCTTAAAAGGATTGAATGTATTGATGTTATCAACCATTTGAAGTCATTTGGAGAAAATAGGTGGATAGTTTAGAGTCTCTTTTATTTTCCACCCAAGTTTCTTGTAGCCTGACCTCACCCTCAGGATCATACACTCTCAAGATAAACTACTTTGATATCATTGATCCAAAATTAGAAGCTTTGGTTGAAAGATTATTCAAGAAATAAGAACAACACAATTGTAATAATGTTATCTCTAAAAAGAGATGTTTTATTTCTAAAAATTGTAGATACAACAAATGCCTATCTCTGGGAAGAGATGTCTAATTTATTTTTCAGGTTACATATTTATTTATACACATTTTTAAGGTAGTAGGAGGATGTGTAATGTCACCAATCTTGAGGGAGATTAAGTGGTTGGACTTCCATGATTCATAATAATACAAAATTTGAGGAATTACTATTTTTAGAAATTTACTATTTTTAGATTGCACTACTAAAATTAAAATTTGGCACATTTTCATTTTGTTTTTAGAGTAAAAACCCATTGAGAAAATATTGTGCCTTCTCATGGTGTTCCCCTCATTCTTAGCTTTCCAATAGTTCAAATGGAGAGTCACATAAAGCTATGGTACAATCATTATGGCTCCAAAAAGTTCTACCACCAATTGAAGAAGAACCATCACCTAAATTGTCACCTAAAATGTTGCTCAAATCACTCCTACCTCCTTGAGAAGTAATGGCCCCCATTGCACCAATATTTTTTTTATCAAGTGTGGTAGTTGTATTTTTATTTGATTCTCGATACATACCTATAATGGATTGTGCTTTGTGGAGTTATGCTTTATGGAGCTGTGTAGGGCTTGATTATTCACCAATTATGTCTAATCATTAGTCTATGGATAGAAGGCCATGAACTTATTCAACTTGGTATCTATTTTCTCTTATTGTTGTGTTATTTATGTAGTCAAGGATACAACATTGGCCCTTTTGGATTTCTATGGCTTGACCACCATGAGAATAAATTTTTTGGCACTAATCAGAGAGATAGATGTAGAAGGTGGTACCACTAGTACCCTATAGTGTTGTGTTCCAATAGTGAGGGTGATCTTTCAAGTTCTTGATACATGGATGCCATGTCAATCATACATGAATGACTAACAAAATAATACATCAAAAACATTCTAATTGACCACATCACATAAGACCTCATCTTTGAAAGGTTTTATTACATATGAGAGAAGACATTGGTGGGTAACACAAAGGCTTCTTCTTGGACTCAACCATCTAATATTGTATTGCTTTGGGTGAGGCTTCATGGATAAATTTAGGATTTTTAAAACATTAGCATAGATTAAATTCTTTTGACTCCCACTATCAAGAATGAAATTTAGAGTCTTACCCTTCACCTATAATTTAGGGTGAAACTTCCTTTTCTTGTCATATAGCCTCTCCTCATGGGTCTATAACAAAGCAGTGATGGCATCGGGCTCAACATCTACAATCTCTTCTTCCTCCTCTTTGATAATAGGGTGTGAATAAGGTAGAGCAGTAGATGTTGAGGATTGTGACTCAAAAACTAGGGACTTGATGGCTTGACATTTTTATTTGGAGTGAAATCTAGATTAGTGGTAATAAAATCGTTTTCTAGTCTTCTCTTTATTTTATTTATAATTTTTGCCTCATGTTTAACCTTCTTTATCACATTTCCATTTTGAAAGCTAACTCTTTGTATTCATTCTTCTATGCTTCTACTCAATCTTCATCATGAACTTATACACCTCACCAAGGGTTTCCAAATTGAAGAGTTTCATCTTCCCCCTTATATACCATTGTAGTGCACCATGATATTTGAGAACCTTATGTATCTCACTTTCTTGGATCCCCAATCTCATAGATAGAGAATTAAAAATGTCAGTGTAATCTTGAACAAATTATTCCTTATCTTAGTGAAGTTGTTGCCACTCTATATCCAGATCATCATATGCTCCAGTGAGGTAGTATTCTTCCTTTACAACTTCTATGAAATCATCCCAAGTAGGTTCTACCTCAAGGCCAATATCATCTATACTGAATCTCTTCTTGTACATTTCCCACCAATTTTTGACAAATAATGATGCTTTCAAAAGAGCAAAATTGATCTTCTCTTTATCAGTGAATTTATTTACAAAAAAATAAGAAGACAATTGATCCAAACCAATTTTTTACAACATCAACATTGATTTTACTTTCAAATGTAAGGATGTCAAAATTCACCTAAACCTTGAAGGGTGTTAGGGCACTAAAAAGATGTGGGGATATAGATGAGGAACCAGAATTTCCCATCAAGATTTGTTAGAGAATTGGGGTGAATTGTTGTAGCATCTATGATTCCTACTATTGGAGGGATTCATTCACCATTTTTTTGAAAGGATTAGATGTCTCAGTGTTTTCCACCATTTAAATTAATTTAGAGTGAATAGGTGGATAGTTTGGAAGATCTATTATTTTCCACCTAAGATTCTTAGAACTTGACCTCATCCTCAGGATTATACACTCTCAAGACAAACTGTTATGATAACGCTGATCCAAAACTCAAAAGTTTTAGTTGAAAGATAATTTAAGAAACAAGAACAACATAATTATAATAATTTTATCTCTTACAAGATATGTTTTATTACTCAAAATTATAGATACAACATATGCCTATCTCAAGGAAGAGATGTCTGATTTACTTTTTAGGTTACATCTTCATTTATACACATTTTTAAGGTAGTAGGAGGATGTGGAAGGTCACAAATATTGAGGGAGATTAAGTGGTTTGACTTCCATGATTCACAACAATATAAAATTTGAGGAATTACTATTTTTAGAAACTTACTATTTTGAGATTGCACTACTAAAATTGAAATTTGGGGTACTTTCATTTAGTTTTTTGGGGTCAAAACTTGTTGATTAAATCTTATGCCATCTCATGGTTTTCCCCTCATTATTATCTTTCCAATAGTTTAAATTGGGAGTCAAATGGAGCTATGGTGCAAAAGTTATGGCTCCCATAAGTTCTACCACCGATTGGGGTGTCGCCTAAAATGTTGCTTGAATCATTCATCCCTCTTTGAGAAGAAATGGTTCCCATTGCACTAAAAATTTTCATCAAGTGTGGTAGTCATGTTTTGATTTGATTCCTAATGCATATTTGGAATGGATTGTGCTTTGTGGAGCTATGGTTTATGGAGCTGTGCAGGGCTCAATTATTCACCATTTATGTATGACCATCAGTATATGGATAGAAGGCCATGAACTTATTTATCTTGGTATCTACTTCTATTGTTTTTTTGTTATTGTAGTTAGTGCTAAAACATCATTCCTTTTGGATTTCTATGGTTTGACCACCATGAAATTTAATTTCTTGGCACTAATCAGGGAGATAGGTGTAGAAGATGATAGATTTGGTACCTTGTAGTTCCCTATTCCAAGAGTGAGGGTGATCCTTCAAGTTCTTGATTCATATATTCCATGTTGATCATACATGAATGGCTAACCAAATAGTTTATTACAAACAATCAAATTAACCACATCACATAAGACCTTATCTTGGAAAGGTTTTATTGCATATGAGAGAAGACATTAGTGGGTGACATGAAATTTTATCCCTAAAATCAACCATCCAATACTTTATGGATTTAGGTGAGGCTTCATGGATAAATTTAGGATTTTCACAATATTAGCAAAGATTAAATTATTTTAACTTCCACTATCAAGAATGAAATGTAGAGGCTTACCTTTCACCTATAATTTAGAGTGAAGCAATCTTTCCTTGTCATCTAGCCTCTCCTCATGGGTCTGTAATGAAGAAAGGTTGGCATTAAGATTAGCATCTACAATCTCTTATTCTTCCTCTTTGACAACAGGGTCTGTATGAGGTAGACCAATAGATGTTGAAGATTGTGACTCAGAAAGTAGGGACTTGATAGCTTAACATTCTTATTTATAGTGTAATCTAGATTAGTGGTAATCACATCATTTCCCAATTTTCTCTTTCCTTTTCTTATAATTTTGGCGTCATGTTTAACCTTCTTTATCACTTTCCTATTTTGAAGGCTGACTCTTTGTATTCATTCTTCCATGCTTCTGCTCAATCTTCCTCATGAACTTATACACCTCATCAAGGGTTTCTAAATTGAAGGGTTTCATCTCCCCTCATATATACCATTATAGTCTACCATGATATTTGAGAACCTTATGTTTCTCACTTTCTTGGATGCCCAATCTCATAGATAGAGAATGAAAAATGTCAGTGTAATCTTGAAAAACTATTCTTTACCTTGGCAAAGTTATTACCACTCTATATACAGATCATCATATTCTCCAATGGGGTACTATTCTTCCTTTACAACTTCTATGAAATCATCCCAAGTAGGTTCTACCTCGAGGCCAATATCATCCATATTAAATCTCTTCTTGTAAATGTCTCACCATTTTTTGACAGGAAATGATGCTTTCAAAAGAGCAGAAGCGATCTTATTTTTATTGATGAATTTATTTATAGAAAAAATTGAAGATAATTGATCCAACAAATTTTATACTACATCAACATTTATTTTGCCTTCAAATTTAGGGATATCAAAATTCACCTAAACTTTGAAGGGTGTTTGGGCACTAAAAAGATGTGGGGATGTAGATGAGGAGCAAGAATTTTCTATCAAAATTTGTTGGAGAATTTGGGTGAATTGTTGTAGTATTTATGCTTACTATTGTTGGAGGGCTTCATTTACCATTTCCTTGAAAGGATCAGTTGTCTTGATGTTGTTTTCCATTTTAAGTCATTTGGAGTGAATAGGTGGATAGTTTAGAAGCTCTGCTATTTTCCACTCAAGCTTCTTGTAGCCTAATCTCATCTTTAGAATCATACACTCTAAAGACAAACCAATCTAATACCACTAATCTAAAATTTAGAAACTTTGGTTGAAAGATAATTCAAAAAATAAGAACAACATAATTGTAATAATGTTATCTCTGAAAAGAGATGTTTTATTGCTTAAAATTGGAGATACAATATATGCCTATCTTTGGGAAGAGATGCTTGATTTCATTTTTATGTTACATCTTCGTATATACACATTTTAAAGGTAGTAGGAGGATGTAGAAGGTCACCAATCTTGAGTGAGATTAAGTGGTTTGAATTTCACAATTCACAATAATACATAATTTGAGGAATTACTATTTTTAGATTACACTACTAAAATTGAAATTTGGGTAAATTCCATTTAGTTTTTGGGGACCAAAATCCACTGATCAGATCTTGTGCCATATCATAGTGTTTCCCTCACTCTTAGCTTTCTAATGGTTCAAATGGGGAGTCAAATGGAGCTATGGTGTAAAAGTTATGACACCTAAGAGTTTTACTACTAATTGAGGTAGAACCGTCACCTAAATTTTCACCTGAAATGTTGCTCAGACCATTCCTCCCTCCTTCATAAGCAATGTTCCCATTGCACCTAAATATTTCATCAAGTGTGGCAATTGTGTTTTTATTTTATTCTTTATGCATACTTAGAATGAATTGTGATTTATGTAGTTGTGCTTTATGGAGCTATGCAGGGCCTAATTATACACAATTTCTATCTAACCATTAGTCTGTGGATGGAAGGCCATGAATTTCTTCAGCTTGGTATCTATTTGCTTTTGTTGTTGTGTTGTTTATGTAATCAGGGCTACAACATTGGCCCTTTTGGATTTCTATGGTTTGACCACCATGAGAATGAATTTCTTGGCACTAATCAGGGAGATAGATGTAGAAGGTGGTACATCTGGTACCCTATAACATTGTGTTCTAAGAGTGAGGGTGATCCGTCATGTTCTTGATTCATAGATTTCATGTCTATCATACATGAATGACTAACCAAAGAGTACATCATAAACATCTATATTGACCACATCACATAAGACCTCATCTTGGAAAGGTTTTATTGCATATGAGAGAAGACATTGGTAGGTGACATGAAATTTTCTCCCTAGACTCAACCATCCAATATTGTATGGCTTTGGGTGAGGCTTCATCAACAAATTTAGGATTTTCACAACATTAGCACATATTTAATTGTTTTGACTCCCACTATCAAGAATGAAATGTAGAGGCTTACCATTCACCCATAATTTATAGTGAAACAACCTTTCCTTCTCATCTAGCCTCTCCTCATGGGTCTATGATGAAGCAATAATGGCATCAGGCTCAACATCTATAATCTCTTCTTCCTCCTCTTTGACTATAGGGTGTGTATGATGTATAATAGTAAATGTTGAGGATTGTGACTCAAAAAGTAGGGAATTGATGATTCAACATTATTCTTTAGAGTGCATTTCATATTTGTGGTAATCACACCATTTCCTAGTCTTTTCTTCCTTTTGATTCTAATTTTGCCCTCGTGTTTGACCTTTTTTGTCACTTTTCCATTTTTAAGGCTGACTCTTTGTATTCATTCTTCCATGCTTCTACTCAATTTTCATTGTGAACTTGTATGCCTTACCGAGTGTTTCCAAATTGAAGAGTTTCATCTCTCCCTATATATCCCATTGTAATCCACTATGATATTTGAGAACCTTATGTTTCTAATTTTTTTGGATGCCCAATCTCATAGATAGAGAATAAAAAATGTCATTGTAATCTTGAATAAACTATTCCTTAACTTTGTGAAGTTTTTGCCACTCTATACATAGATCATCATATGCTCTAATAGGGTAGTATTCTTCCTTTACAGATTCTATAAAATCATCCCAAGTAGATTCCACCTCAAGGCCAATATCATCAGTACTGAATCTCTTCTTGTACACTTCCCACCAATTTTTGATAGGCAATGATGCTTTCAAAAAAGTAAAAGTGATCTTCTCTTTATCAATGAATTTATTTATAAAAAAAATAAGAAGACAATTGATTCAAGAAAAATTCTACTACATCAACATTGATTTTGCCCTTAAATTTAGGAATATCAAAATTCACCTGAGCCTTAAAGGGCATTGGGGAACTAAAAGGATATAGTGGTACAGATAAAGAGCTAGAATTTCTCATCAAGATTTATTGGTTAATTTGGGTAAATTGTTGTAGCATATATGCCTGATACTATTGGAGGGCTTCATTCACCATTTCTTTGAAAGGATCAAATGTCTAGGTGTTGTCTTCCATTTGAAGTCATTAGGAGTGAATAGGTGGATAGTTTAGAAGCTCTATTATTTTCCACTTGAGCTTCTTATATCCTAACCTCATCCTCAAGATCATAAACTCTCAAGACAAACCTCTTTAATACCACTGATCCAAAACTTAGAAGCTTTGCTTGAAATATAATTCAAGAAATAAGAACAACATAATTGTAATAATGTTATCTCTAAGAAGAGATGTTTTATTGCTCAAAATTGTAGATACAACATATGGATATCTCTAGGAAGAGATGTCTGATTTATTTTTCTAGTTACATATTCATTTATACAAATTTTTAAGGTATTAAGAGGATTTTTAAAGTCACCAATATTGAGGGAGATTAAGTGGTTTGACTTCCATGATTCACAATAATATAGAATTTGAGGAATTACTATTTTTAGATTACACTATGAAAATTGAAACTTGAGTCACTTCCATTTGGTTTTTGTGCATCAAAACCCACTAAGTGGAGCTCATGACATCTCATGGTGTTATGCTCATTTTTATCTTTCCAAAAGTTCAAATGCAGAGTCAAATAGAGCTGTGGTACAAAATTTATGGCTCCTAAAATTTATACCACCAATTTGAGTAGAATTGTCACCTAAAATGTTGCTCAGATCATTTCTCCCTCCTTGAGAAGTAATGGTCCTTATTGCACAAATATTTTTCATCAAGTGTGGTAGTTATGTTTTTGATTTGATTCTAGATGCATACTTAGAATAGACTGTGCTTTGTGGAGATATGCTTTATGGTGCTATGTAGGGCCTAATTATTTACCATTTCTATTTGACCATTAGTCTATGGATGGAAGGCCATGAAATTATTTTAGATTGGTATCTATTTACTTTTTTTGTTGTGTTGTTTCTATATTTAGGGTTGTAACATCATCCCTTTTGGAATTTTGTGGCTTGACCACCATGAGAATAAATTTCTTGGCATTGATCAGGGAAATAGATGTAGAAGGTGGTATCTCTAGTACCCTATAACACCGTGTTCCAAAAGTGAAGGTGATCCTTCATGTTTTTGATTCATATATTCCATGTCGATCATACATGAATGGCTGACCTAAGAGTACATCAAAAACATATAGATTGACCACATCACATAAGACCTCATCTTGGAAAGGTTTTATTGAATATGAGAGAATACATTGGTGGGTGGCATGAAGGTTTCTCCTTGGACTCAACCATCCAATACTGTATGGCTTTGGATGAAGCTATATGGAAAAATTTAAGTTTTTCACAATATTAGTAGAGATTAAATTATTTTGACTCCCACTATCAAGAATGCAATGTAGAGGCTTACCTTTCACCCATAATTTAGAGTGAAACAACCTTTCCTTTTCATATGGCCTCTCCTCGTGGGTTTATGATAAAGTAATGATGGCATCAGAATCAACATCTACACTCTCTTCTTCCTCCTTTTTGACTACAGGGTGTGTATGAGGTAAAGTAGTAGATGTTGAGGATTATGACTCAAAAAGTAGGGACTTGATGGCTCAACATTCTTCTTTGCAGTGCATTCTGGATTTATTGTAATCACACCATTTTCTAGTCTTCTCTTCCTTTTATTTCCAATTTTGGCATTGTGTTTGACCTTCTTTATCACTTTTCCATTTTTAAAGCTTACTCTTTTTAGTCATTCTTCCATGCTTTTGCTAAATATTCATCATGAAGTTATATGCCTCACTGAGGGTTTCTAAATTAAAGATTTCCATCTCCCCCCATATATACCATTGTAGTCCTACATGATATTTGAGAACCTTATGTTTGTCACTTTCTTAGATGCCCAATATCATATATAGAGAATGAAAAATGTCAGTGTAATCTTAAATAAATTGTTCTTTACCTTGGTAAAGTTATTGCCACTCTATATATAGATCATCATATGCTCCAATGGGGTAGTATTCTTCCTTTATAGCTTCTATGAAATTGTCACAGGTAGGTTCCGCATCAAGGCCAATATTATCCATACTAAATCTCTTTGTGTACACTTTCCACCAATTTTTGATAGGAAATGATGCTTTCAAAAGAGCAAAAGTGATCTTCTCTTTATTGATGAATCTATTTACAAAAAAATATGAAGACAATTGTTCCAACCAATTTTCTACTACATCAGCTTTGATTTTGCCTTCAAATATAGGGATATCAAAATTCACCTGAACCTTGAAGGGTATTGGGGCACTAAAAGGATGTGAGGGTGAAAATGAGAAGCTAGAATTTCCCATTGAGATTTGTTAGAGAATTTGGGGAAATTATTATAGCATATGTGATTCCTTCTATTTTATGGATTCATTTACCATTTCCTTCAAAGGATCGGATGTCTCAGTTTTGTCCACTATTTGAATACATTTAGAGTGAATAGGTGGATAGTTTGGAAGCTTTATTATTTTCCACCCAAGATTCTTGTAGCCTAACCTCATCCTCAAGATCACACACTCTCAATACAAACCACTATGATACCACTAATATAAAACTTAGAAGCTTTGGTTGAAAGATAATTCAATAAATAATAACAACACAATTTTAATAATGTTATCTTTGAGAAGAGATGTTTTATTTCTCAAAATTATAGATAGAACATATGCCTATCTCTGGGAAGAGATGTCTGATTTATTTTTTGAGTTACATATTAATTTATACACATTTTTAAGGTATTAATAGGATGTGGAAGCTCACCAATCTCAAGGAAGATTAATTGGTTCGACATCCATGATTCACAACAATATAGAATTTGAGAAATTACTATTTTTAGAAATTTACTATTTTTAGACTGTATTACTAAAATTAAAATTTGGGGAACTTTCATTTGGTTTTCAAGGGTTATAACCCATTGAGTGGATCTTGTGCTATATTATGGTGTTCCCCTCATTCTTATCTTTCTAATGGTTCAAACAAGGAGTCAAACAGAGCTATGGTGCAAAAGTTATGTCTCTTAGAAGTTCTGCCACCAATTGGGGTAGAACCATTGCTTGAAATGTTGCTGAGATCATAAATATGCCTATAAAAATTTTTATATCTATAAATCTATATTTTCATATGCACTTTGGAATCCTCTACAATTTTACTTTTTACACCATGAAATGTTTTTGTATATATTGAAAGATATAGCCAAAATATAGAGCACTAGCTTCTTCCTTTGAAAATTTAAATAATCAAAAGTAAACAATCATAGTTAAACCTATAAGACCATTCTCACATCTTGATTCCTCACTAATCAGATTAAATGTATACCACTGATCTTATTGTATGAATCTCAACCTAAAACACATAGTGTGCTAATGTCACATGTTAAACCTTGAACATGTTGACCTCATATCATGCAATCTAAAAAATTTGACCTCACACACTCCATCAATCTCTTTAATATTGTCATCACTTTATCAATGATATGCAACTATCACCTTGACCTCTTGATTTTAAATTTTACCATTGATCTCTATCTATACATTCACCTGCTCATTGTTGATCCTTAAAAGGAGCTCGATATTTATCTATAATTAGTGTTAAATATTGAAAACTTGGCACAATTTCCTTGCTTCCTAACTTATTAGATCAACATGATTCATCTATGTTTCTCAAATTTTAACTTGTGAAAAAATTACTAAGTATAGGAACCTTTGTTTATCTGCTTGGAAGTCCAACTTTGCACCTCAATATCTTTTGCATTGCTCAAGCACATGTTTTAAAATTTGGACCATTTGATATCCTCACATAGGATAATCCAACCATGTGATAATATAATCCTAAAAACCTCACATGTGTGAGATATAATGACATTAAAATTATCACTTATATTTTTTTATACAAAGCCAACTATGTCAAAAACTTGTTCGGGAGACCAACTTTGAACATGCATATCTTTTGTCATGCTTTGTCTCTTAACCTAAAATTTAGCTCAAATAAATTAGATAAAAACCTAAAAAACCCATATAATCACATTCTCCTAAAATTTCCACACATTCAAGATATTACACCATCAAACTACTTACTTGGCTCTTTCTTGCCTCATGTAATTGGCTAAGTATGGGAAAATACTATCAAACTGCCTGGGAGCCCAAATTTTCCCTTGCATATATTTTGATGTGCTTCAGTGCATGATATAAAATTTAGTGAAAATAAACTATGTAATAATTTTATCACAACCATATGAGCAACTCCCCTTGACTCATCTAAATGTGGTAATGGTGATGTCATTAAACTACCTACACAATTTTTTTGCCGTTGGACCCAAAGTGTCTAGATGAAAACTTTGGACAATCATATGAATCCCACTTATGCACACAAGCACTCAAAGAATAAAAAACATATTATGGACCTCATGAACATCCTCATATCATCATTCTCATCCCTAAATATCTCTAATCATGCCAAAATTAAAGATCAACTAAGCTTCCTTCAAGCATACTAGGACAAACACATTGCACACTTTGTCATTGTCACTTAGACTATCAAGGCACTTCATCCACTCACCTGGACACCTTCATGACATAATTGATAATTCTCCAACAAATTTAAAATTAATAACATTATATTTACATCAATGACCACTTATTCTAAAACTCAATAGTCAATGACAATGCTCAATAATCTCCTCAATCAATGATAATGTTTAACATATAATGCTAAAAGAGGTGGAAAATGATGGATGTTTAGAATGATCAAAAGATATCTCCTTATAGGTTCTCTTGTCATAGTCTTTATCTGGTTGGATAATGTTTGTAGATGGACTAACAAGGTCTATAGGTTGACTATCAAAGTCCATAACATTCCTAATACTTCTTGTTAACTCATCCTCTATTTCTTCCACATGATCAATGATTTTGATCATAGTTAGAGAGGAGATACTATTACATTTTTGTTTAGTTTGATGTACCCATAACTATTTTAAAATATTAATTTATGGTTGTGTAGGTGGATATAGATAAATGCACTTTGATTTAAGAACATTTGAGATGGCCATATATCCTAATCTATAATCTATCAAAGCTTCTATTGTTGCTAACCAAGGCCTTCCTAGAATCAATGGGTATCCAATTTGTTTATTTCTAGACTAGAGAATGATAAAATGAATGGGGTACTCTCATGATTCTATAGTTATTATTATATCCTCTATGATGCACTCTAGTTTGGAAGTGGAATGATCTACTATTTATAAGATTATGGTGGCGGGTTGCATACCTATTAGAGAGATATTTTTCATGGTTTTAGTAGTCATTACATTAATAGTAGATCCTAAGTCCACCAATAAATTTGGTATCTCTTTATTTCTAATGATTATAGAAATGATAGGACTCCCTGGGTCCCCATACTTAGGTAGAAGTAGCTTACCCACTAATAAATTAGCAAGTTTTCCATCTAGCTGTATAGTCTTGGGATATTATCTTTTCCTACTAGATGTCTTAATGCATAAATTTGGGATCACTCGATTGAGTTATAGAATGTCTTGAATGGATTACAATAATTAAATTTCTATATTGAGTTTTTTGATCTCCTAAAACAATTAAAATTCCCGTTTATCTTCCAATTCATTAAATCATTATGGAAAGGGAATAAGTGGAGGATTTATGGTGACTTCCTCTATTTTTTAAGGTTTCTCTCTTAACTCTTATTCTTTAACTAGTTAATTTTGCTAACTTGTTTTTTCATGAGGCATTTCTATGATGATAATATAAGGTTCTTGTAATGTTTTTCCCAACCTTAGATGTATGTTTGCAAATTTAATAACAACTACCCCTATAGTTTCACCTTGTTCATTAACATAAACCTACATATTATTTGTATTTGATACTAGCTGGTAGGTAGTTGAGGTTGGTTTAATTGTTCTATGGGGGGGGGGGTGTTTGAGTTCCTGGAGGAACCATCAATGCTATTTGTGTAAGCCATCTTTGTTATTGGTTATAGTTTGGGTTAGGGTTCTAATATTGATTTACCCATAGTTTTTTATGATCTTGGGGTATCCAATTTTATTGAATAGGTTAGGTAATCATCCATGGTTATGGCATCCATTCCAAGTTTCCCCACTGAGGTGGTGGTACCAAAACTTGTGTAGGTGCATGCCATTTTGTAAAAGGAATCCTTGAGCCAAACTGTTATGATTGATTTTGTGGAAAGGCATTTCATTATCTTTACACATAGTTTACTTCCTCTATGGTCTATATATTCTATTTAAGCTAGTTATTAAGAGTAGGAATGTAATTAAAATTTATTGTATCATGATCCTAAGTATCACATATTCCATAGATTTATGTTTTTTCTACAGGACAATCTCTGAGTATGTGTTTTAATCTACACTTTGGGCAATAAATTTCTATTAGTTTCGTGTTAGATTTAGCTTTAGATTGAAATAAATATAATGTTGTGTTTAGTTAAACTAGTATATCTATTTTGAAATTTTCTAGTTCCTCCATCATTTTGCTTACATCACTATATTTCCCTAGTTTGCCTCTCCTATTGCTAAGTTTTATCCTAGAATAGTGGGTACATAATTGTGTAATCTCTTAGAAGTCTAGTTTGGTAATATCTCTCTTCCCCATGAGATTCAACGAATTCATGGAGGAATCACCCAATATTTTAAGGAAAATAGTTTTAATTACTTCCTCAGATATCTCATATCCATACCTATTATGGGTGAAAGCGAACTAGTCTAGATAATCTTGAAGGTTCTCCTCTTCATTATATTTTATCTTGAAGAATTCTTCTTTTCTATCCTTGACTGTATACTAATCTTGGTATTTATCTAGGAATGCTATTTCCATTTCTTTCTAAGTACTGATAGATTTTACTGCTAGGCCTATAAACCACCTCATCTCTCCTTCCTTCAAGGTAGATGAGAGGATCCTTCCTGAACAAGGTAGTAGATAATTACAAAGACATGAAATAAACTATGAAAATTAGCAATATATTAACTCAAATAAGTAGAATTGAATTATAATGGCTGAATTTTAGAATCACTGGCCTTTTTGAGGAGGTAGCCTCCTTTGAGCAAGATCAATACAGTAGATTTATGGATGCCTTCATTAGTCTCAACACTTATATACTAAGTCTAATCTATGAAAATACTAATTCCCATGAATGTGAGATAAAACAAAATGCTCATGGGATGAATTACAAAGCATATACATCCATAGTAACTATTATACTAACAAAGTAAAGAGAAGGGGTAGCATGGATTCCTAACATCCCCTCCTTCTTAGAAAAATATTTTTCCTCAAAGCTTTAGATATAAGAATTGGTGTTGATTCTGAAATAGTGGTTCCCATATGGCATCCTCTAGTTGCATTTTGTACTATAAAATTAAAATGTATGTGATGGAGTGGGAGTGAATTTGGTATGTGTGCCTATCCAAGATTGCCTCTGGATTAAGGAGGATGGATCCTTAATTATTAATCTCTGGTAAAATATTGTACACTCTAATGTTTGTGTCAAGAACATTTTTCAAACAAGAGATATGAAATATTGGGTGAATTCAAGAAGAAGGTGGGAAATCCAACTTATAGTCAACTAACCCAATATTTTGGATAACCTTATAGGGCCCATAGAACTTGGGAGCAATTTTATGATGACTTTTAAGTTTTAGGGAGGATTACTTGTATGGCTATAAGTGAAAAAAAAACATATCACCTACTTGTAAAGTTCACTTAGAAAAGTGTTGATCAGCGTATTGTTTCATTAAGTTTTATGCCATATGAAGATTATCCCATAGGGTACTAGGGATTTGATTCCAAATTTAGAGAATCATGTTTATCATTTTAACTAATGAACTACTAGGGGTGTATGGAAGAAACACTAGTTGTACTTGACCATAGTTTGCTTTATATGGAGTCATTTTATTTGAAGTGTGGTAGGAGGTATTATATGACCATTCAACAATGGGAAACCACTTTTCCCACTAATGTTGTTATTCTGAGGTGAAGTAATGAAGGAAAGTTTCCAAGCATTTGTTGATAATTCCAGTCTATCCATCTATATGTGGATGATACCTAGAACTCATCTTTAGTTTGGTGTCGGTGCATCAAAATAGTTCTATCCAAAAATTACTGGTGATAGTTGCATCATGATCTAAGACAATATATGAAGGAATGCCATGAATACAAAAAATTTGTTCCAAAAATGTTTATATGACTATGGAGGTAGTATAGGGATGGATGAGAGCACAAAAATGACTATATTTGGAGAGGCAATCAACAATAACCAAGATCATTATTTTCCCTCTATATCTAGGGAGTACTTTAATGAAATCCATGAAAATATCTATCCAAATCCTAGTATATATGGGTAAGGGTTTGAACAAGTCAGGGATGAGTGTGGTTTCACCCTTGTTGCATTGGCAAGTATCACATTTAGCAACCATTTATTAAATTACCTTTTTTAATCCCTTCTAAAAGAATTTGCATCATACCCACTCATAAGTTTTGAGATAACCTAAATTCCATATAGATGAAGAAGAATGGAGTTCATACAATATAGCCTATTGAATATATGTGCTATGGGGAAGCACCAGATGACCCTTATATCACAAAGAACTACCATCCTAAGAATAATGTAGTACAGTAGAGGGGTTAGTGTCTAACTATTGAAAGATTTGAGATAATGAGGAGCCATTAACATACCTCTACTATATAACATCTAACTAATTTGGAATAGGCATGAAAATAGCTGAAAGGAAAGATTGGTCCACAAATATGCAAGATAAAGCATCAAAAACAATATTGTCCTTACCCTTCTTTTAAGTGATATCATAGTCATAACCCATGAGTTTGTTGACCTATTTCTATTATGATGGGGTGGATACACATTATTCTAGGAAATATTTTAGAGTCTAGTGATTAATTTTGATGCAAAATTGATTCCCTGGTAGGTATGGCTATCACTTCTATACTTCATGTAAAATAGTCATCATTTCCTTCTCATAAGTAGAGATTACTAAATTATTTCCATAAATAACTTTTTTGGTGAATGAAATTTGGCATCCTTTTTTGAGGAGAACATCACCAAGTCCATTTCCAAAAGTATCTCTCTTGATAGTGAAGGTCTTGTCAAAATCTGGCATAGCTAGAATAGGTGTAGTACACTTAGATTATTTCAATTCTTAAAATTCACACTCAGTAGCTTGTATCCATATAAAAGCATCCTTTTTCAACATAGCTATCAGTGGAAATAAAATCTGCCTATAGTCCTTGAAAAACTTATGATAGTATATAATCAGCCCCAAAAAACCATGGAGGCTCTTGAGTGTTTGAAGATGAGGCCAATTTGTCATGGCATCTATTTTTCAAGATCAACCCAAACCCCTTCAGTTGAAACAATATCCCTAAGATACTCCACTTCATCTTATATAAAAGCATATTTGGATTGTTTTGCACAAATATGATAGTTAGAGAGAAGTTGCAGTGTGAGATATACATGTTGGAGATGTTTAGATCATGTTTTACTATAAATGAGGATGTCATCGAAGAAGACCAAAAGGAATTTCCATAGGTAGGGCTAGAATATTTTATTCATCAATGGCTAGAATTATGAAGGAAGATTATTGAGGCTAAATGGAATGACTAGAAACTCATAGTGGCCATCATGCATGTGAAAAAACTATCATAGAGATATCATTCTCATGAAGCTTGATCTGGTGATCTCCATAGCAGAGATGCAACTTGGAGAAAAATGAGCACCATGAAGATCATGAAGAAGCTCATAAGTAACATGGATTAGTAACTTACCCTTAATTTTGATGTGATTAAGTACATGTAATTAAATTCATAGGTGCCATGTCCCATTTTTTTAAATAGAGAAAACTAGGGAAGAATATAGGCTGGCATTGGGGTGAATAATGCCTTGTTTCAGTAAGTCTTGAATGAGCATCTCAATCTAAATATTTTGATGAAATGGGTAATGGTATGGATTTATGTTGGGAGGAATACTTCTAGGAAGGAGATAAATATAGCAGTCCTCTAGTTGTAAAGGTGGAAATCCCATTAGATTAGTAAATACATGTGCATACCTATGTAAAATAGTTTGTAGATTAGGAGTGGATACCATTGATGGTTGCATTTTAACAGAATAGAGATAGGTAATGATGTCATGTGAATTATTCTTAAGAAGATATTCCATGTGATGTGAACTGAGGATGCTGAGAGACCTTGATTATAATCCTTTTGATGTGTGTTTTTTCCTATTATCTATTAACTACATTCAAAGTTTATAAAAATCCCATAAGATGGGTCAAAGTGTGTGTAACCATTGGGCTCCCAAAACAACATCACATATACTTAAGGATAAGGAAAACATGTTTAAATACAAGTTATAATCTCTAATAGAGATACACACATTATGATACTTCATTTTTCAATGTAATGTACCCTCATTGATAATCATGACTTCAAATTTGGAGTAAGGATAGACAAACTAATCAGCCTATTTGGTGATTCAAGGGTCAATGAAGTTATGAGTGATACCAAAATCAATGAGGATTATGAGAGGGAACTTCTTAAATTAACCCATGACTCACAAGGTTTATGGGGTGGTGACTCCTATTAATAAATGGAGAGATATCTCTAGTTTATCTTCTTGAGAAGCAAGTTCCATAATCGATTGAGTTTATTTCAAATCATCTATTGTATCCTGAACATCTTCTCAATCTTTAATTTTGGGAAGACAGTCCACATCCAATAGGTAGATCATTTTCTTGACACATCGATGTCCCCAAGTGAGTTTATCATCACAATTATAACATATTACTTTTTCTCTACAAGGTTGCATCTCTACTTCAATCAAATGCTTTATAAGAGTGGTTATGGGGATTGGCATTCTTTGAGATTATTATACATTTATATTTATAAATGGAGAAAAATTGTTTTTGAATTGCTACTAAGTTGTGATATTATCCTCTACCAATTTATCAAACCCTAAATCTTACATCATCATGTTGGGTTAGAACATTTTAACCTCAGATTGAATTACATCCTTCAGTTCACTAACAAAGAAACTCCAAAAGAATTCATTGAGCAATCCCTCTATGCGATTGACCAATTTTTTAAATTATATTTGATATTCTCTCATGGTTCTTGTTTGGTGAACTTTAGTGAGTGCTCTTGTGAATTCATCAAAAGCACTAGGGCTAAACTATTTCAAAATGAGGGTGCAAAAATTGGTCCATCTTAGCTCGTCATGAGCCTTGGTATACCAGCAATACCATTGAAGGGCTTCAAGTTCTCATTGAAAGTATGTAAGTGGAACTTTTTTGGAATCAAAAGTATTATTTAGACTAAAATATTATTCTATACAATAGATCCATCTAGTCACATTTGCACCATAAAATTGAGAAAACTCAAGCTTTGGCCCATGAAAATTACTAAAATAAAAATATATTGTGTCAGAAAAGGACTCTAAATGTCATTTATTATTGAAGATGGTATGTTGAAGACTGAGGCTGAGAATTTTTTTTATCAAGATCTTTGATTTGCGTCTTGAGGGTGGTAATTTTATCCTCCATGTTTGTTTTTATTGTTCAGGTTACTACCATGACTCAAATAAGATATTTGTTTTTGAAATGAGTAAGAAAACTAGAGTTAAGACAAGTTTTAGTAAGGAAAGTTTGTGATTTGGGCAAAATCAGAAGGGATAAAGGTACTTTTACTAATTATTTTCCATAATGGGAATATAATTGATGAAGGTGAGGGAAATTTTAGGAGTGAAAATGGAAAAACTAAAAAAATTATCAAAGAGGGACAAAGTAGTAGAAAAGGGAGATGAAGACTATGGAAAAATTTCAAGGCAAATGGACAAAAATAGAAAAAGTTATGGAAAAACCCAAAAAAATAAAAAAATGAGATTTATGAGAATTAAGAGTGGAATTAGGATATGTGACATTAAATAAGAAACCATGGAGAATGAAATTTTAGGAGTTTAGATAAATTTTGTGATGAACTGGGCTACAGATGGAGAGATATAGCAAAAAATGATTTTTTCTTGTGGATTCTATTTTCTATTTTATATCTAGATGCAAGTCCTCTAAGAGCTACCTAATACTCTATGGATATTATTATAAAACTAATAGGATGAATATTTTCTAATTTCTAGTTTTTATCAAATGTCTGGTTGCAGTTCCTTTGATAGTCTTTAGAAATTCTCCTCTTAGTTGATTTTTTTGATAGTCTACTAGAAGTATTATGAAACTGATAGAAATGGGCCCCAAGTTTTAATGGCTACCTAAGGGTTTAAAGATATCTCTGTAGACACCATTGACATCTAAGTGAGTACCACTCTCTAGAAAATTTTAGGCCACAAATTTAACTCTAAATGAGAGCTCTTAGTTTTCCTCACAGATGGGAACTAGTCAATTAGAATGGGGCCATTGCCCATTTCACTAGTAGGTCCTCTCAATGGTAAAACTACTTTGGGTTTCGTATGGTACTCCTCATAATCATTTCTAGGGATTTTACCCAAGCACTTCCCATAGTTATGCAAATAGGTTTTTACCCTGATTCAAAATAGATTATTCTGATACAAAAAAATTAAATGAATTATGTATCAGAACAAAAAAACACTTTCAAAAAAAATTAGCCTTGTAAAGCGCTCTAATACCATATGAGAGGATCATTCTTAAAAAAATTATCAGATAATTATAAATACACAAAATAAACTATGAAAATTAGTAATATATCAACTCAAATAAGCAAAACTAAATTATAATGGTTAAATTATAGAATCAATGGCCTCTTCGAGGGGGAAACCTCCTTTAAGCAAGCTCAATATAATAAATTTATGGATGCCTTCATTGGCCTCAACACTTATTTATATACTAAGTATAATCTAAGAAACTACTACTTCCCATTAATGTGGGATAAAAATGATCACAAGATGACTTATAAAGCATATACATCCATAACAACTATTATACTGACAAAGTAAAGATAAGGGGTAGCACGGGTTCCTAACAATAGAGGAAAAGAGTTTCATATTTTTATTGTCTAAAGTGTAATCATAGGTTTGATAGAGAAATTTGAATTCAAAAATTAATTATTCTAGGTCTTTAGTGGACAAACCTCTAATGGTAGGTAGATTGGATGGGAAAATGTCTTTCATTATTATACTATCATCATTGTCAGAGATGATGGGGTAAGATAAATTAATCTCAGGAGGATTCTTGTTAGGGTTTTATAAATGACCTACATTTTCTCCCATTGTAATTAAAGTTTTATTAATAGGACGGGATCCTTCAAGGTCTTCTAACTATTCAATGTTAGAAAGTTATCTTTTTGTATAAGAAGATTCCTCTAGATCTCAGGATGTACTTCTAATAGACTCTCTTATTTCTTTTTGAAAGTTATATATCTTTTCTACAAATACCTATATTGTCTCCCCTAAAGGATGAGGATATTTCAAAAAAAACCTTCCTTGTGAATCAATTTTCCTACTCATATACTTATATTTAACAAGAGAGTAATTTTTATTATATTTTTAGTTTTTGTACTATTAGTTTAAGATTTTACCTTACTAACACTTCATAAAAAATCTCTGACAACGGTGCCAAAAATGACGGGAGTCTTTGTCATCCCTTTATTTAACCAATCTATGTTAGTGTCATTACTTACCAGGGCCAATGTCCAACACTGTCTACAGTGAGATATTTATTAGATTCAACTAACAAATTTGGTTGGGGGGTTTTTGGAGTTGATCTATCTTAAGTTTCTACTTCCTAAAGTTTTAACTAAGTGATGAAATAAACAATCTTGCTCAAAATGTAAACACACCAAATTGAATGAAATGCTTGAAATAAGTCACACTGTTGTTAAAAATTAAACACACTGAAATCAAATATCAAATACACATTTAAGTTAAGTTGCATTATTAAGATTACTAAAATTAAGAAAATGATAAATGTTTGTTTAAATTGTAAAGCGTGCGCACACACACACACATTAATGGTTTATTTGACCTAGAGGTTATCAATCTAATCAAATGAAGTATTTATATTAATTCAAAGTAAAAATAAATAATAAAGAAATTATAAATACCAAAAGTACACACATATTATCTTATTGGAGAGTGGACCCTTGCTCACCCTTGGATTCAGGGTCAAAACAATTCAATCTTTAGTAAGCAAGCTTGACTAACACATAGAAATGAAAGAGTGTTATTTGCCACAAAATATTCTTATATTCTATATTCAAAATGATATATCTTATAATGTGTAACCTAAATTTTGTATTCTTCCTATATTACTATTTTTAGTAATAAAAACCCAAAATATAAACAACATCAAGTAGAGAGGATAAATAGATAAGAAGATGCTTATAATGAGATCATTTATCATCATTTTACCTCTTTTAACTCCCCTCCAATATTTTTAAACCAATTTGAGTGAAAAACAAGTGGATTATTGGATTACTTGATTATACTTAATAATGGCTTCAATGGATTTTTGGATTGGTGATGGATTTGACAAAGGCTATATCAGTGCAAGAAGGATGGTTATGGATGAAATATGTCTTAAATATTTTTAAGTTTCAATTTATTTTTCATGTAGTGATTGGGTTGTTTATATAAGCCACGAGAGGAAAAATCAATGGTTCAAATATAATTTTGAGCCATTGAGATCAATGACTAAGGATTTTCTAAGAAATTTGTAATTCCTTAAAAACCTATAGAATAAAGGATTCTATAGGAAGAGGGTTAGATTAGAGGAGATTATATAATTATCCATTTATAGAATCTCCATAAGGGAATAGAGGTAAAAATTACTAGTTTAGTCGGATGGTAGATGGGTATGTAAATAAAATGTATTTTTAAATTGGCAAGTGGCTTAATGGATAGGTAAGTAGGTAAGTAGGCTTAGTTAGTAGACTAATGAGGGTGATTAATTATTTTAAATGGTATAATAAGGTTTGTTTATGTGGGTAATATGAAATAATATGTTAATTAATTATATAGGAAATATAGTTATAGGTTAAATTAACAGAATTAATAAAATTCTCAAGTGAGAAGATTTAGGTGCATACATTTTCCCCCTCTTTAAAAGAGTATTGAGAGTGGTTATGATGAAAGGAGTATTGGTATTTCAAATAAAAACCATAATAATGTATGTAAATGGTGTTAGATGGTTTTAATTAGTATACTCCCTTGGAAACATGTGAGAAAAATTGACCTAGATGGTCACTCGAATAGAAGGGTTGGGGGTGGGATGAGACCATGGTAATGAGATGGGTTGGGATACACAAAAAAATTATATATCTATGATTTATATGCCCCAAGTATAGGTATTATAGGATAAAGTGGCTTAGTCTTGAGAGATGGGTTCTAGACAAATGATCAATGTCTAGAAATGAAACTAATTGATAGGATAATGAATTCCAAAAATGGAGATAATGTTTGAGAAATAAATAAATGAGAGAGAGAGAGAGAGAGAGAGAGAGAGAGAGAGAGAGAGAGAGAGAGAGAGAGAGAGAGAGAGAGGATAAAATTAAGTGATAATTTCCATAGTAAGGACACATGCCATGGAGATCTTGAAATCCTATAATTAATATTGAAAGAGGTGATTAATAAAAATCCACTTTATTTGAGATGTGTAGCTTAATGTGTTGTGATATGGTTAAGGGCTTCATCTGATACAAGATGGGGATTATGCATTAATAATAGATAAGATATCCTTGGGCACAAGACCATGGCTAGGTATTGCATACATAATCATAATAGACCTCAGGTTTATGTATTTATAATTCAAGATTAGGTTGGATAATGTGGAAATGAAAAATACATGCCCCAAACATCTTAGGAATAGAGTAAATTGACAAGAGTTAAGATGAGGGAATATGTGTGTTTAGGGGCTAAAAAGGTAATGGGGGTTGGTAAAGAGGGGTAAAAAGGAAAAAAGAGTGAAATGGGGTTCATTTTGACTTCTAAATTTGGTGAAAATTTGCTTTGATCCAAAAAACATGGACTATATCTCATGAGCTTCACACTACGACAAAAGAGTCTGTGAGTTTCAAAGGCCTAAGGATGCTAAACCATTGGTATGTTTATTACCCTTAACCTAGTGATTTTTTAGTTTTTGATGATTTTTTTCATATTAATTAGGGTAAAGGTAGTGTGGTTGTAATACCATGACCGAGGGTAGTGCCCTTGGTCACATTATTGCACTCATAACTAGTGATATTGCATCAAGAATTATGGTATTATACTAATGCAAGTATCAACTTGTGATATTGTGATACTATAAGCTAGTGATCTATGGTTTTTCATAATCACAAGGTTAGAGTTGTGGTTATGAAAAATTGTAAGACTTGACTGGTGATATCAACAAGGTCACTAATTAGGTCAAACTTACAAATTATGATAATATCAAGAGTATTTGAGGGATAAAGGATAGGCTAAGGTGTTTAGGGGAGTTAGAGATGGTCAGGGAAGTATATAAGTTTAGTTAAGATTAGTGAGGTTAGGATGAATTATGGATATATAAGTTATTATGGGTTAGGGTTAATTAAGTGTAAGTTGGATGATAAAGGTTAAGGATAAAATGGGATTGATAAATGATAGAACAAACAATACAATTGTATACAAACACTAGATCTAGATGTGAGATCAATAGCAAAGACATTCACCATGAAACAATGAGAATAAATTTAAACACACTATAACACATATATACATGGAAAAACATTCAAAGAGGTAAAAAAATCACAAATATTATTCATATTATGAGAAACTAATAAGTACCCAATACAGTGTTTCTTCCTCTTACTTCTTTTTTAATTACATCTTATTATATAAACTCTTTATTATATAGGCAAGGTAATCTACCCATTATAAATGACTTTTTCCAATTAGGACATTAATGGTTCCAACCTCTCTAAAGGTTATTTAATATATATTATTATTTATTTACATGAGGATAAACTCATGATAAATAATAAAACATATTACTTTTTAACCAATCTAATTTAATGTATTAAGAGTACATAAATAATTTCACTTAACCATTAATTGTTCCAATACTCCCCCTTAATGTTAAGTGGTAATTCATGGTGATTTTTAGGAGGTAACAACATAAAGAACTTACACTCCATAAACCATACATGATGAATTTTCAAATGTCATAATTGAAGGAAACATCTTTCATCATGCCATAGTCACCTTTAAAGGAATTATACTATGTAAACATAGTCACTCAAAGGTATTATAATATTTAACTATAGACACCAAAAGGTATTACACTAAGTAACCATAATCACATAATCACTTTTAAATCAATTACACTATGCAACTATATATACCCAAAGGTTACATTATGTCACCACAATTACATAGTCACCTTTACAAGAATTACACTATACAAATATTGACACCTAAAGGTTTTCCACTATATCCCCATAGGCACATTTAAAATAATTAAAATATGTTATTTTAAACCACTTAAAGTGAGTTTAAGCTAGCATGATTTTTAGACAACATCCCATAGTGAGAATACATTCCACAATTATTTATGAATAATCAACCAAACATATTGGAGTATTTTATAACATAAAGACCTCCATGCTATTATGTGTTGGCTAAAATCTATATTTCCATACAAAGTTTATTAAAATCACATAAAGTTATATATTATAATTATTTACAATAAAAAAAAGTATAGAGAAATAGAAGGACACATACAACCCACATGGTTGTTATGAAGTGACATTGTCATGCCACTCTCCCTCAATGGCAACTTTGATAACTCCAATATTGAATGAAATTATATAGGATTTAATTTATTGGTGTTGCATTGGATTTTTCACCAAAGTTACAAAAAAAATTACTATCACCAAGAAGGTTGGTATAATGAGGAACTTCCACATAATATTCTTCTATCATCCTTCATAGACACAAGGCTTATTTAACAACTTCCACATGAAGTGCTCTAAGTGATAACACCTACACCAAACATATAAATATACATATAAGTAGACTCATCATAGTATGGTTAGCATCACAATAGCTAAATAAATTAGTATAATAAAAGAAAAAATAATATAAACCAAAGTTTACAATTCTTTTATATATCAAAGTATTTTTTGTATAGATCCTGCATGTATTTGAAAGTAGCACCCACATATTATTAAATATATATCCTAATAATGATCAGATAGATCAAAATATCAATAATATATTTGTAAATAGGGGTTATCTTTAATGCACATAGTTTTTGGATCAAGCTCTAACACAGCCTTCAATAAAACTATATGTAAGCTTGCAATCAAACATGTTAAATTTAACAAGTAGGTTATGTGATGCACATACAATAAATTCACTAATAATTTGATAATAAATTAACCAAACATTACATATATTATTAGAAATAATTTCATACTATAATTTGAGTCATGAATATTTTTCCTTCCTTTTAAAGTTGATAGTACAAGTTTGCATTTTATACTAAATCAAAAAAAAAAATTTAGAAAGCAAAAGTTTAATGTGATTTATACTTAATTTTTTAATAAATACACATATTTTAGTGTGTCAACAACACTATTCACTTTAGCTTATTGTAAAATAATTCAAAAACATAAATAATTGCAACAAGGGTAAAAATTGTAAGTGTCACAAGTATCATAAATAGTGTCACAAATTACACTATTTGAATAAATTATTGTAAAATCAATAGTATAAGGTTTAAAATCAAATAAAATATCACCCCAATGTGTCTAAAAGGTGAAAAAACTTAAATATCAACCGGTCACATGACCATCTTTGACAAAGAATATGACAAGTCAAGGGTGTCAAAAGTGTTGAAAGCGTTGCAAGCTTCACATGTGAGATTTTGCATGACTAATAACCAACAATTTTAAATAATTATTTTAAAAAAAATTAATTAATTTTGATCATATATATATATATAGGGATTGATATTTAATTTAAAGACCTTGGATCTATAAATATTTTTCAAAAAATACTAGTAAACTTCCCTTTATCCAATATAAGATTTCATGTGCAAGCTACTTGATTTAACTAATTTTTATTTTTTTCAAAATAAAAATAGTAAATACATGTAAAATAAATATCTCATTATTATATAAATAAAAAAATAAATAAATAATTTTTTAATCATTTTTGAAAAATACAAGTCAACACACATGGGCCCATCATGTTCCTACATAGAAAATTGGCTAATTACAACTCACCCGATAAGAACTAAATTATGCCTTATGTTTAATATTTTTTTGATTTAATTTTTATTTTTTTTAAATAAATAAATCATAATTAAATACTTTCATTAAAAATTGTAAGCATTTATTTAAAATTTGGAATTTAAAAAAAAAAAAAAAACTTAAGTGGGATCCACTGCTTGGGTGGATTAAATCCAATTAAATAAATGTTTTATTTCTAAAATAATTGCATTAAAAATTTAACATTCCCTTTAATTTTTTGCTTTAGTATGCTTTATATAGAAGCATGACATAGGTAGAGAGCAGAGGAGGATTGCAGGAGCTCTAGACATCCATTTTCAGTGATCCAAAGCTTGAAAACACTTGTAAATTACCATCCAAAGCTACCAGTAGATCAAGATATATAATTTTTAGACTGTACAATTATATTTTAATGCTCCTACTACTATTATGGCATACTATGGCACCTATGTAGAAGTAAAAAAAAAAACAAATTTCCTTTTGACGCTCTTCAGTGTCTAAAAATGGCTCCAACAAGATTAAATATTTTAAAAACCATGAAATCAACCTTTAAATCTCAAAAAAAGACTGAGAATACATGATTTATATTTTTTTTCTTATTCTATGGCCATACACGCTGAAACATGATGCTTGGGAGAAGATAAAAAAAATTTAAAAAAGCTACAGTAGACCAAATCAGACAAAGTAAATATTAAAATTACTTGGAAATAGTCAAACTAAGCAAATGGAAAAAAACAAAATTGAGATTTACTATCTAAAATCTAATTTTTATCTCACACATGTTAAAATGACATTTAGAATGAGAGATTGTTTTTTGAAATGAGCTACAAGAGTCCAAATCAAGTGAAATAAAGGTCAAAAATGTTTGGAAATGGTCAAACTAAGCCAATAGAGTGACCAAAATAAATATTTATTGTACAATTTTTTTTTAAAAAAAAAGACCATACAAAGGCCATAAAAAATTTTCCAAGCACTGAATTACTCACTTTTTAGCTCTCTTAATGTTTGCAACTCTCTATAAGTGTTAAATTTGCAATTAAAGAGCTTCAACTACTTCATATAGATTATTAGTCAAAAAAAAAATCTTAAAAAAAATTAATGTTTAAAAAAATATTTTTAACCTATTTTAATATTCTCATTTAGATCTATGACATGAAAATAGGCTTAAAATATGAAAAAATTGCATAGATATGAGATTTTTAGGTTTTTAAGAGAAAAAACAATAGAATAAATTAATTTCTATAGAAAGAGAAGCTTGAAAAATTTTATGATCATACCATGGCTTGAAAAATGGATTAATTTATGCTTGAACACAAGCTAAAAAACTTTGATCTATTGATCTTTCCACTTGATCACGCATCAACTAGCTCTGATACCATGATAGAACAAGCAATACGATTGCATACGAACACTAGATCTAGATGTGAGACCAATAGCAAATAAATTCACCATGAAATAATGAGAGAAAATTTTAACATAGCATAATATAGATATACGTGGGAAAACCTTCAAAAAGGTAAAAACCCACAAAGAATATTCATATTATAAGAAACTAACAAGTACCCAATACAGTCTTTCTTCTTCTCACTTCTTTTTTCATATTATGTGATATATGAATTTGACTCAAGAGAGGATGGTTAGTATGATGTTAGTTCTAAAATAAAAACAAAATGAAATAAACACACTAATAGCATAACATCTCTAGGCCTAGACACTAGGGAGAACATAGTTAACAAAAACAAATGATAAACACAACTAGAAATCAAAAAATGAAAATACAAGAATTCCTTCACCTTCAATGGATGCTCTAAATCCCTTTGTAGTGGTGGCTTGTTTGGCTTGTGCTCATGAAGTTCTTGGCAATGGAATCTTGACTACCTCCATCTCTTCTTGGCACCTTTGGCTTATGGCTTGGCTTGGCTTGGCTTGGAATCAATTTGGCATTATAACACTATTTGCTTAAATCTTTTAGAACCAATATTTCATTATAAATTTACACTAATTAAGCTTAGAAATGATTTTGTGAAGCTTTCTATTTATAGCTTTTTGGATTGATTAGGATCAACCTCAACCGTCAATCTCAAGATTGAGATGTGTGGTTGAGGATTAATTCAATTTTTAGAATTATGTTTGTAATTATCCTCATCATGATATTGAAATAAAGAGTAATTAAGAGGCATGGAGGGAATAATGGAAGGCATTGATAAGGTATGGGAGGCATGAATCTTGATATTTGTGACATTTATGGCCTAGGGATATCCTCTCAAGAAATAAGGTCACTTGATGATGTAGATATTCGATATCTATTTCTAAAAATAAATATTCAACAAGTTTGTATAGAATTATTAATTATGCCTTGATTTAGTTTAATTAACTCTTAAGCATGATTAAACACATTATACACAAATTACCCAAATTGATCAGAATGTCTTTTTATTGGTCTAAATTTTGATTGGATTGGAATTGGAAGGTGACATTAGATGCATTAAAACCATATTCTTATTTATGATGTTGCTAAAAATAAATAACAAAGGCACATGTCTTGTGAAAAATATTTGATAGGGAAGAGCAATCTAGAGTACCCAAGTACAAATTTGGCATTCTAACTCAAAATGAACTAATCAAAGTTAGTTGGCCCATAAATTACATTGCCCCATTTAGGGATACCCTAGCCAAACTCAGCACTTGAATATGTCAGTTTCATATCGTTTAACATGTTTTAGTATTTTTAGGCCAAATTATGCATTTTACGTGGAAACTAGTCAAAATCCTGATTGGAGGTCATCGGTGGCTAGTTTTAAGTGTCTACAATTTTCTCCTATTTGGGAAGGCATTGTAAACTATAAGAAAAATAATGTCTTATCAAAGAATGAAGAGGTCATGTATGCCTACAACTACAATGATGATAAACTAACTGCATGATGTCCCTTTGAGGGAATGATTGGCATAAGGAGATCGATAAATGGTCCCTCAAAAAGAAAGAAGCAAAATGAGGGGACCAAGGAAAAGGAAAGATGATGGGGTAAAAACACAATGATAGTGAATAAGTAATCAAAATAATTGATAATGTAAGTGGAATGGTGTACAATGGTTTCCCCGAAGGCAGTTATAAGTATTGTACCCTAATAGTGGAAACATGGTATGATAGCATAATGATTTACCTAAAGGTAGTTATAATCATTGATAAGATAGAGCTACCCCGATTATGATAGACAAAAAAGATAATAACATACCCCTGTATAAGTAGAAAATGTAAAGTGGTGACAACACAATGATTTGTCCAAAGGTGGTTATAATCATTGAGAAATGTAGATGGGACAGTGTGCAACGATTTGCCCATAGGTAGTTATAATTATTGGACCTTGATTATGAAAAACATGATACACTTGTCTAAGGATGATGATAACTTAACACAGAGGGTAATGATGAATTAGAATAACTTGTTAGTAGGGAGATGCTCATTTGAACTAATAAAGGTTGAAATTCTTGTGTTTAATTACTCTATTTGGGATATGATTAGGATGGAAATAAGATGTCAATGATGAAGAGATATCACCATTTTTGAATAAACTTCTTGAAGCTAAGGTTTTTTGTAGCACATGTCAGTAGGAATC
Source organism: Torreya grandis (assembly GCA_037957365.1). NCBI lineage: Eukaryota > Viridiplantae > Streptophyta > Pinopsida > Cupressales > Taxaceae > Torreya > Torreya grandis. The sequence continues at coordinate 786,195 of JARHVA010000522.1, read as the reverse complement.
ATGATATAACATCATGAGGACTTGGTCAAAATATGCATGAAGACTGACTCTCATAATCTAATACTCAATAGAAACCAATTTACCAATGATAGAAACCATGATGATAATGTAAACATATGCATATGGATGGATTCAAGTGTAAGTATGGGTAAGGATTCACCTAATGAACACACACAAATTGAATCAAGGTAACAGTATTGAAAGCAAATAAATAGGTAGACAAACAAACAAAATAAGTAGAAACAAACAAAACAATAATGCAATAAAAATATTATGAATATTTCCCTAAAAAATAGGTGGCAACTTAACAAATGGACTAAATGGGAGAATAGAATAAAAGGAAGGGGTGGCCAAGCTATCTCCATATGTACTAGGGAAGTGGATGCTACCTACATAGTTATATGGCTGTAATATCTAATAAAAAACTTTAGGCCAAATGTAGTTCTCCTAGGGAATGAAAAGAATGTGATAACTGAAGAAAACAAACATAATGGATATGATAGAAAAATAAGAATGGTCTTGTAAAATGGTAAGTGTATGAAAGAAAAGGACAAAAAAGATGGGGAAACTAAATGATAAGTGATTTTATTATAATGTAGTTAGGGTTCCCATAATCATTAAGGCAAAGAAGTGGTCAATGTTTTTGTAATTTTATAATGATATTTAAATATTTTTGAATTTTTTGGAGTTTCTCAACTCAATAGAGAATGATGAGACACTAAATGGTTCAAGCTCACAAAATGGCAAGAGCATGGATTATGTTGCCTAAAGAATGGTGAGACTGTTTAAACTAAAGTTAATCATAAAATGGTGAGAATGTAGGGGAAAGGGTGACTGAGCTGACCTCAAGAAGTATTTAGTGCTACCTACATAGTCCCAAAGAAAGACCTCAAGTCACTATAGTTCCACCTTTATAGCAGAGGAACTTGAATAGTGTAGCAACCAATTCAAACAAAATTGGCACAGTGGTAAAAAGGCATAGTATAACATAGGAAGTGGTAAATTCGTATGTAAAAGTTTAATGTTGCCCCTAGTTTTCCCATAGGTGGTTATAACTAAGACACAACAACATAGATCAAAAGATACTAATTTTCCCAAAGGTGGTTATAATTAGTAGCAAGATTGGTGGTAATAAATAATAACAAATGAAGTATGAAACTACCAAAACTTCTATCATACTATCTCAAAAAATGATCTCTATTTGAAGATCTTGAACCAACTGATGAAATTGATCATATATCTCAATGTTAAAACTGCATAATGGATAACAAAAACCAAGGTCAAATAGGCTAAGCTATAGAACATATGGGGTTGGTAGGTCAAAAATTGAAAGTGGATATAGTAAATAGGATGGATAAAGATGGTATTTATACAAACAAGAATAGTGACAAAAAGGCATAACTAAAACATTCCTTATAGAAAATACACCTTAGCACTCAAGCATAGTACCACTTGAGATGAATAATATTCATCACCTTTGGAATTTCCTCTCCATCTACTGTGGAAAGATTTTATGCTCTTGATCTATAATTTGTAGTGATGATAAAACACCCTATCCAGTTTGGTTTGAATTTTTCTTTATGTTTCTTCTAGATCATGGTATTCTTTTGGTTTTCTTTAAGAACAAGATCACCAAGTTCAAATGCTCTATACTTAACATGCTGACTATAGTGGCCTTTGAGTCATATCTGATATGCTTTAAGATTATTGAGGATGGCCATTCATTTCTCATCCAATAGGTCTAGCTCTTGTAGATGAGCTACTCAATAGTCATGATCATTCAAGACATGCATAGCAAATGCAATTCAACATCAATGAGAGGGATGGATTTATTACCATAAATAAGTGAGTATAGAGTGGCTCCTATGGGTGTATGATGATTGGTATGGTTTTCAAAAAGGGTAGGGAATATCTGGAGGTGTCAATTATGACTGACATCATTAACAATCTTTTTGAGAATATTAATAATGATTTTGTTGGATGCCTCAATATATCCATTACCTTGAGGGTAATATCCTATAGAAAAGTGTTGTGTGATATTATATTTAGTACACAACTGGTCTACATTTTTGTTCTTGAATGATCCTCTATTATTAGATATAATTTTAGAAAGGAACTATAGCAGCAGATGAGATGATTGAAGATGAATTTTGAAATCTGCTTTCTAGTTAGGTAAGTTAGGGGTATATCTTCAACCCACTTAGTGAAATATTTAGTTGTGGTAAGGATATGTTTATGGCCATTAGATGAAGTGGGGTTAATCTTTCCAATGAATCCAATTCCCCATGAACAAAATGGCCATGGTGTCAAGATTGGTTTCAGAGTTTTTTTGGGTAATGAATCACATTAGCATGCCATTAACATTTATCACATATTTTTACATATGCAGTGACATCTATGTCTATTGTGGGCCTATAATAATTAGTGTGCAATATATTTTTGGATAGGACAGCCCTACTAGAATGGGCTCCATATACTCCTTCATGGACTTCTCTTAATGCTAATGTAGACTCTATCAAATTTAAACAATGAAGTAGAGTTCCATCAAAACTATGATGGTAAAGGGTGGATCCAAGTAGCATATAATGAGCAGAATGATGAATGAAGGCTTTGGTTTATTTTTGAGATAGGTTAGGAGATAGAACCTGGTCATGAAGGTAGTTGTAAAGGTTTGAATACCAGATAGAATTAGGGCTAATATTATCACAAATAATGATAATGGTTGAAGGTTCATGAGATAGTTTTAACAAATTACTGATGAGGAACTGATACTCTCTAGCTTTATCTATTTTTCAAATCAGAGAACCAATAGTAGCCATGGAATCTATAGTTATATTGCTAGCCCTGGGTATATACTCAAACCGAATGTTGGCAACTTGTTGTTTAAGAGTGTCAACTATGGATTTGTATGGAACTAGCTTGTCATCTTTGGTTTGAAAATGATTTGTAACCTAATTGATGATTAACTGAGAATCACCATAAACTTAGAGATGAGATATATTCTAATGCACTAATTTTCAAAGTCTTACAACAAGTGCTTCATACTCAGCCATGTTGTTTGTATAAGTAAAGTTGATTATGAATGATTTAGGGATTAGATCCCCCTATGGTGTAATAAACAATAGGCCTACCCTTGATCCATGTGTAGTGAATGAACCATTAAAGTACAATTTCTAAGGCTACCCCTCAAGGGGTGTGTCAATGATGATAATGATGGATTCATCAGGAAATTGAAGCTTGAATGGTTGTGTGTCTATGAGAGGTGTGTCTGCAAGTTGATATACAAGAACTTGTCCCTTAATTACCTTCTAATTGACTTACTCTATGTCAAAATCACTAAGAAGCATGATACATTTAACCATTTTACCTTGTAAATCTATTTTGGATAGTAGATAATTAAGCAAAACTACCTTTGAAATCACCATGGTTTTATTATTCAACATGTAATGACGTAGTTTATAAGCTATAAAAACCATGGCTAGAAATTTTTTTTTCAACAGGTGTATAATTATGTTTATATGTAACCAAGGTATGGCTTAGGTAGTATATAGCATGCTCCTTTCCATTGTCATCATGTCGATCCAAGAGTTCCCCCAGAGCATGAATAGTAGCTGATAAGTATAACAAAAATGAATTTCTTTGCATAGGATGTAAAAAAATAGGTAGATTAACAAGATAATCTTTGAGTTGTTGAGAGGTTGATTGGTAGTGATCATCCTAGTGAAATGCAACTCCTTTATTCAAAAGGTGTGTAAATGGATGGCACTTTTCTGCTAACTGAGAGATGAAGCATTTGATTGACTAGATCTTTCCTTGAAAACTATAAAGTTGATTTAAATTGCTTGGTGGTGGCATCTTGGTTATAGCATGGACTTTAGCCAGATCTACTTCAATACCTCTATGATACATGATGAAGCCAAGTAGTTTTCCTAAATTTATACCAAACACACATTTATTTGGATTGAGTCTAACTTTGTACTTTCATAGTCTTTCAAATATCCTATACATCACTACTAGGTGGTTGGCCATATTTTTGGATTTTCTCAATATGTCATCGACATAGTCTTCAATAATGCCATGCATCATATCATAGAATATGACAGTCATGGCCCTTTGATATGTGGATCTAACATTATTAAGGCTAAATGGCATCACTTGATAGAAAAATATTCACCATGGATTGGTGAATGTTGTTTTATATTAATCTTTTGGCATGATTCTGATCTGATTATATCCTAAAAAGCCATACATGAGTGAAATTGATGATCATGTCAATATTAGGCAATGGAAAATTATATTTATTAAAATATTTGTTTATGTCTCAAAAATTAGTACAAATTCTAATCTCTTCAAGCTTTTTACTAATAGGTACTACATTATAGATCCATTCTGAGTAGTCAATTAATTAGATACATCTTACTTCTAAGAGTTTTTCCAACTCTTTATTTACTAATATAGTAATACAAAGATGCATCTTACGTAGCTTTTGTTTTACCAGTTTGGTGTTAGGATTAAACACAAGGTGGTGTAGAACCAAGGTGGAGTCCAAACCTCATATGTCAAAATAAGCCCTTGTAAAGATATCTACAAATTCTCTTAATAGAGCTGTAAAGATGTCATATTTATCCTCAATGATAGATGTACCTAATTTTATCCATTTTAGGTCTGATGAAGTCCTAATGTTTACCTTTGTGGTATCTTTGACTAGAAAGGTTGAACCATCTTCTAGGATTGTAGGCAATGACTAGAACTATTGGATTATGTTAGGATCCTCCATTAGGACTTACTCTTTAACCTCTCCTAGGCATGATGAATCTGAGTCCCCTAATGGGAGATCTAGCCATGTGACAAAAACAATTAGAAATTTTTGAAATTTTTGATCAAATACTTATTTTTTCTCAAAATTGAACTCAGATCCATAGGCAAGTTCATCATTGGTGGTCTCCTGATCTAAATTCAAAGAAGAATGAACACCCCTATCTAATAGCACTTGAAATAGGTTTTCACCACTAGATCAGTCTTTATCTTTACTTTTTACTTAGTCAGAAAGAATCTCAAAGAGGTTTTCATTTTGGGACCTCAATATTTTACTTATTTATTTTTGGCTAAGGGTGTTCACTTGCTCTCCAAAATATGCTACAAGATCTAATGTGATTGAGAATCCTGATTTGTGATCTCCCAATGGAACATTGTCTCTAAGGCCTAAGACATCATAAAATGCCTCATCATTTTGGAAGTCATCAATTGACAAAATAGATTCTTATTGGTCCCAATCTATTAGTTGGGGATAATATAATGGCAAAGGGTTGTGATGAATGACTAGGGTAAGTGTACAAATGGCATTGCTATTAAACAAGTTGGTTTTAGCTAGGTCATCAATGGTGAGGCTATGATCATACTCTACTTAACTATTAGCATCATCATCACTTGTCATTGGTGATGGAGTTTGAATAAGATATGTGGGTCACCCCTAAGAAATTTAAATCTAAGTCCATAAGGTCTTTCATACTTGGTCATGGAAATTGGCTCGATGGTTCCTTATTGATTTGGTCTAAGACCTCTTCCTTCATATTTTTGATGCTCTATAATCCTATTGGGAATAGGATACCTTGCACTTTTATAACAATCAGCTTAGTTGTCTTTGTATAACCATGATTCATATCCTTTAAGAGGGTCAGGTTCTTGGCTAGATGCTAATATAAATGTGATAGGTCTTGTATCTTTGTTCTTTTGTTGCCAATGCTTATGTGTGGTGACTTTAGGTCACCAAAAGGTTTTTGAATTCTGAGGAAGATCAAAAATATGAAATATATCATGGGTCACATACTCTCTTGATCTATTATCTAAAATGGTGAAATGATTATAAGCTTCAGTAGGTGGCTTGTGGGAAAGGAAATCCAAGCTATTAGGATCTATAAAATTATCTAGTGAAGGATCAATAAGTATAGCCTTTACTTTATCTTGCTTAGAACTTGGATTCATGATGTACTGATAATTATAGCTTTGAAATTTAGCCTCAAGATACTTGTAGTGTTCATATGGGCATAAATCTCCTATTATATTCACTTCCATCCCTGAGTGAGAAAACTTGATACATTGGTGTAGCATTGATGGGACTACATGAATCTCATGTAACTATGGCCTACCTAAAAGCATATTGTATGATAATTTAAGATCAAGCATGTCGCAAAGTGTATCATGGGTCAAAGGCCTAATGATAATTGGTAAACTAATGGTGCCTTGTGATTCTCTTTCCTGATTATCATATGCTTTGATAGTTATTATTTTTGGCTAGAGATCTATCATTATGTACCCAAGAAGATTTAAGAGCTTGAGAGACACTATGTTAAGGTCAGATTTATTGTCTACAAGGACACATTTCACTTTATGTTTTCTTATATAAACTTTTATGTATAATGGATTATTATGGAGTGGGCCAAGGGAAGACATATCACTTTGGTTGAATGTGACTTTTTGAACTAGAGCTAGGTGTCCAACCAAATCTTAAAATTTATTATGAGATATGCCACTAACAATAGTGGATTGGGTCAAAAACTCATTCAAGATGTTTTTGTGGATTATTGATGTTTGTAACAAAACTAAAATAGAAATTTATGCTAGTGTCTTTTGTAATTGTTCCACAATATCAAACTTCTTTTTTTGGTTAGTACCGAATAGTTTATTTTGAGGTTGAATGGTTGGTTAGATGACAGACAAAGTGGTAGATGGTTGTGGGCCTAGGATAGTAATATTTGAACTCTGAGTTATGATTACATAATTAAGATTAAATATTGGACCATTATTTCTAACTATTGTTGCAAATGGTGTAGGACTAGATAGGACAAGTCTTGGTTGTTTTTGCACTTGCATGTAGCCACGTGAAAAGAATGAGTTGTTATAAGATCCAAAATTGGAAGTCCTAGTTTTCTGGTTTACGTGTATGTACTTTCAAGTAAAAGAAAGATTATCTATGTAATTTGGCTGGATAGTATTGTTTATTTATGGTCTAGGCTGATTAGTGCTTGGTCTAGAATTAATGGAGATGGTATTAACACTACCCCCTAAAATATGACCTACAACTTTGTTGTAGTCATGTGACAATGCATGGTAAGTTTATTGGTTGTTACCATTCTAACCTTGGTTTTGTCCATTATTTTGTTGTTATGAGTTTTGATACTATTTTTGTCAATTCTACTAGTTCAACCTTTCATTTTGATACTATTGATTTTATTGCTACACTGGCCATTATTATTGTTGCTAATTATTATGTTCATAAAAAGGGTTTTGATAAATCCCTAGAGTTTGATTGGAAGTGGAATCACCATTATCTAATGTTATTTCCCCATTCTTCAACATATTCTCAATTAAATACTTGATTTGGACACATATTTATAAATTATGCCCATTGACTTGATGATAGTCACATAATTCATTTTCATACTACCAATCAGGATAGGGAATGCCTTACAGATAATGGTTTGGTATAGGCTAACTAATTAGATTAGTGGTAGCAAGCTTGTGAAAGATAGATTCAATAGGATCTCATAGGTCACTAAAGACATGATGTGTAGGCATGGTTATCTTAGAAATAGGGGTTTACAATGGTAAAGGAAACTATATTTATTGTACAGGTTTTGGTTGTTGTGCTTACGACATCAGTTGGAGAGGTTGTTGGGTAAGGGTAAGCTAAAAAGGTTGCATAGATGAGGTTTGTATAGTTTGCACATGATGGGATTCGATTACTCCATTTCCCATAACATTCCTTTTTTGATTGAATTGCTTTGGTCTTTCTTGGTTATTGGCCTATGCTAGTTGTGTTGCTTGCACTTGAATAGGATGTTATTTTTGGCCATTTCCTTGATTGGTAGAATTAATTTTGATGACTCCTTTATTGATGAACACCTGCTCGATCAACAAACCTTTATCAATGATCTCTTTGAATGTATATGCACATTGTAATTCCAAATGGTAAGCTATCTAAATATGAATTTTTTTGGTAAACATAGTGGCTAATTGTTTATCTGGTAAACTATGGGTGAAGTAGCTTGCAAGGGCTCTCCATCATTGTAAATAACATGCAAAACTCTCCCTAGCTTTTTGCTTTGCTTATGTCAAGTCCACTAATGAGATCTCATGCTTGATATTTTAAGAAAAATTCTACATATATTTATCAAAATGATCATCAAATTATGTTACTAAATTCTTAGGCAATATTAGAAACCACTCCAAGGCTTGTCTAGCTAGGCTCCTTGGAAAAAATAGTAGAAAGTATATATCAATATATGGCATAGGTTGACATGAAACAAATAATTTAGTTAAATGAGCCTTAGGGTAACCTTTCCCTTTGTATTTTTCAAATTTAGGGGGTTCGTATCCTAAAGGAAATGGTATCTAAAAATACTCCATGTTGAATGGATAAGAACACATGTCATCCAATTTGAACTTTTTGGTCTACTTCTCTGCCTAAATAGTATCAATTACATCCTTCAACTGTTGTAATTCTTGAGATAGGAAATTGGAAGGGATATTAGTTTGAGGGAAAATATTGGTTTGGGTAAATGGTTGGGAGGTCAGAAGTGAGACACTTTGACCAGGGTATGATGGAGACACCTATTGGGGTACATTAGCTTGGTTGGGGAATGGACCAAGAATATGCATACATGGATTGGGATGTACTTGAAATTGCATATTTTGCTACATGATATTCTGGTTTGGGTTGGTGATAAAGGATTAACTTGGAGGATTTTATTGTTGGGATGAATGGATATAACTATATTGTACCTACTATGGTTTAAAAGGGATATGATATCGACTAATCAAACCTTGTTTTTGAGTCGGAACTTTTAGACCAAGACCCTATCTCTAAATTTATGGCACATTTTAAACCAACGGTTGTCTAGTAGGTACTTAAGAAACATGGGGACCTCTTTTTTCCATGAATCCCTATAAAGAAGTGAAATCATGTTATATATTCAACATCTATTGCTGACCAATATTTTCACATTATTGATTAGTTATTACATGGTTTTGAATTGGCATATTAGTCTATGATTGAGGAGGTATGTTTATCATTACCTGGTGAGATGGTACATTAGTTTACCCTAATTGAGGTGGCAATATATTCATCCTCTATCTGTTGATACACTAGATTGTGTCTATTATTGTGTAATACTATTCGCTACTTGTTGAGGAGGAGTAGGGTTTATCACATTTTATCATTGAGGTGTAACATTACCCATTGTTTGATTACCTAATCCTATAGGTTGTACACTTGAGGAAGTGGTTAGTTGAGGCTGGGGTGTAGAAATTTTTATTCTTTGGTATGATGATCTGTTCATAGGATTAACTACATGCACATATTATTGTATTTTTGTTTGTGCATTAATACCACTTTGATCAAGATTGGATGTTGTTTGCATGTTATCTATTATGTTTGGCTCACTATTGAATGTAGAGGCCAAAGACACTTCTTCAATAATAAGAATATGCATCAAGTTATCTATCAAATCATTTTATGTGAATGGGTCAAAACTCAAATATTTTTGTCCACTTAATTCTATCAATACCCCTATTGAAGGTAATACATCAATGAGAGGCTTACTTACCATGTTCATATGATTGAAATCACATGCTAAATTTAGATAGGTTTGGTATGCTATTTTCATTTGGTTAAAGTGAACTTTCATGATGTTTTTGCCTTAATTGGATATATTGGGGTCTTGATACATTGTTTTGACTAGAGCTATAAGATTTCTAGAAGAAGCCTATTCATCATAAATAATATTGTGGGACACTCTTACTAGACTTGGTAAATTTTCATGGAGGAAGTCTACCGAAAACATGGACCCTATCTCTATGGCTCTAACTAAAATCTCATCTTTGTTCTCTAACAAATATCGCTCAAACAAAAATAGATCATACGTGGAAGTTGTATTGGTAGAATATGACTGTTGAAGAACAGCTCATCCATTATTGGTATTGTAGCTAGGTATTTCATAGTTTGTTCTTGGTCTTATTATGAATAAGGTGGTGTGTTAATCGAATAATTAGCTAATGGATCTTGGCTTTGTGCCCCTGATTGAGTATTATAAGAGGGATAAGAATCCATCTCATAAGCAATATTATCTTCATAGGGGTCTTGAACCATTTCTTCATGTGTGACAACATTACTAATCCTTGGATTATACATGAGTCCACTATGAGTGTATGAATACATGTTGGTATCCATAGTCAATGCTTTGCAATAAAAGGTCAAAGAGTTAATTTTAAAAAGAATAGATCTAAAAACAAATGATGCCTTCAACTAGGTCAACTAGGTCTAGATTTGTCAAAAGGATCAAAAGATTTATACAAATATTTGTGAGGAAATAAGCTAGCATAAAATATCTAACATTTTACTGTTCACATAAAGGTAAGAAAGTAAATAGACCAAAAAAGAGAAATGCCAAACTCTAAGGTTGAAGTGTTTCAAATCAGTTTAATCTAAGAAAAGGAAAAGTTGAGTTGCTAGGTCTTTTGTCCAAATGTGGATTCAAAAGGTAGGCTCAAACAAACAGGCATGTGCTAGGACTCTTGTCCAATTGGAATCAAAAGCTAGACTTTGAAAATAGATGAAAGTTTTAATCTAACAGATTTGAAACACTTCTAACAAACACTAGGCATTTGATTCTCGGTCATGAACTTAATCAACTAGGTATAAGGTATGAAATAAAAGGCACTTTAGCAATAGTTTATTTTTTCATAAATAATGGTATAAAACATGGTTCTTTTTGACAAACAAGCTAGACAAAGATGAATGGTATAATTATGCTTTAGACAAAGGATCAAAAGTACACTTGGATTGGTCTAAAAATGTAAGAACAAATTTGGAATTCTATGCAAAAGGTTATATGAAACAAAGTTTGAAATGATTTTGGTAGCGTAAAAATGTTATACTACCCAAATGGTGTGATAAAAATGTTTGCTTTAAAAACACTCTAAGGCAAAGATAAATTTCCATAATTTTGACAGCATAACACTACCTTTCTTGACTCAAAATGTTGTGGTATATAGACTTAAAGTTCAAGTGTTTAAAATAAAATGGCTTAAGTATATCAAGTGATGACAATGATTATGATTCTTAAATGGCCTTCAACCCAAATTGGAAATTAAACCTAAGTTCCCTCAAGTTTAGTGAAAATGGTGAACCCACTTAACACATCAACCCTATGAACTTGTAAAGGTGTAATTATAAATTTAGACTATAAGTGAAGGACTTAAACAACTTTGGTAAAGGTCTCTACTCAATTGGGCAACATAAATACACCAAAGAGGATGATATGACTATCAATTTTTTGATGAACTTTGAACAAGGCAAATTAATGATCTCATGTGGTGTCATGTCCCCTTTTTCATGGACATTGACAGTCTTGATGATTAGCCTATTATACGACCTTCGTAGGCTAATAGGATGGATAGAGGGTCATAATGGAGCTTGGATTGACTTTGATTCACATAATTTCTACATTTGGTTTTCATTCAGGTTATTTTAGATGCATTGGGCCTGAGCTCCTACTTTTTAGGGATATTTGATATGCAGTGGAGCACCTTTATTTTGGTATGGTCATGTGCGGAATCACTCCCTGATTCACCTTCTTCGGTCGGTTTGAGGATTCGACATATATTGAGGGAGATATTAATATTTGATTGATTTAATCAAATATTAATTATTTGGTCTCATTAATAATTAATTAATTAATTATTAATTATTTGGTCTAATTTTAAATTAGAAAACCCTAATGCTAATTTAAGAAACCCTAATTAGGGCAAGCATATCTTTTGAGGGTATAAGGGTTTCACATGGAGGCCATTATTGATTATGCATAGATTATTGATTATTGAAAATTGAAGAAATTCTTCTGTGAAGACTGAGCCAAGGGTTCCAGGATTCCATTTGCAGTGGAGAACGTCAACTCTTCATTGTGTGTGATTCAGAGGTTGTGAAAGATCAGTCGATCTATTGCCAAATTGAGAGATAGCTTCATCCAGAAGTTATCACAGAGGTACAGATTTGAGAGATAACTTCACACAAAAGTTATTACAGATATTTTAGGTATTTATCTTTATTTAGTTTTTGATCCAATAAATTATACAGATAGAGATATTCTGTATTAGAATAGTATATCTTTAGATCAGGTGGTTCAACAATTAGGGGTTAAGAACAGACAGGTTGGCGGCCGTACTAAGTCTATACAGGTCCGTACAGATTCCCGCAGATACCGACACTGGCAGACAGAGATCCCCAGTGACCGACATCGGCCGTCTGAGGATCGACGTCGGCAGATAAGGACCTACAGAGACCGACGTTGGCAGTATTTTGACCGACGCCGGTGACTGTGTGTTCGACACAGCAGGTCAAGACTTCCAGAATTGTAAGTTTATTCCCAGTTTGCATAATTTCAGGGTTTTAAGACCATATCTGTAATATTCTTTGATTTGCATAAGAAAGGACATCTATTGTAATCAGTTGGATGAATGATAAGATCTGTGATTTTTTTATGCATGTTTGAATCTATTCTGCAAGTTTGTATCTGTGATCAGAGCTTTATATGTTTCTATATTTCCTGTTTGAAAGGGGATATTACAGTTGTTCAGAGCTTTTATAGGAGAAAAAAGAGCCCCTAAGTAAGGGACATCACAGTGGTATCAGAGCTAATGTCTTGCCATCTTGTTGGGTAGTTGGGTAGATTGAATCAGCAAAGTATCATGATGCCTTCATATACTCAGAAACAGTGGGACAATGATATGAAGAAGCTGGAACACAGTTTGAAGCAGTTGGATGAAACCCAGAGGAGGATGAAGGAAATTCTTTCATATCCTACATCCAAAAACAAACCCATAAGGTATAAGACAACGAATGATGAGTGGGACTTATTACCTCCTCATGTTCAAGAGAGGACGACCTTTGATCGTTTTGTCAAGCTGAGGAGAGAGCACTACAGATCACTTAGATGAGAGAGCAGCATGTCCCATAATTATTATGATTATGAGATAGGATATAGTGAAGATGAGGATGAGTTAGATGCTTACACTCAGAGTGTACAGGTGTGCTCAGATGTTAGTACACTAAGGGTTGAGGATTTCTTAGATATGGCAAAGATTATAGAAGAGTCCTAGGATCCTATTATTGCAGATGACACTCAGGAGAATGCAGTGGACAGTTTTGAGGACTTAGTTTCACTGATTGTTTCTCTCCGTATGGAAGAGTTAGACAGTGATGCTACAGTTGTTGATACTCCGTCTGTTGATATGAGCTTTGGCATTGATTTACAGAGTGTGGATGATCATTTGTATATTGAGGTGGTTGGTGATGAGTACCTTCCTACAGTTGTTGCTGATGAGCATGTTGTTGAGGCTGATACACATATTCAGGATTTGGGAGTACCTAATTCTGATGAGCTTGAGATACCAGTGGAGTTGAGTCTCCAGATTGATTATTCTCACACAGATGACAGTGTGGTACAGTTGGTTGTGCCACCTTTATAGAGAGATCAGTTGGAGTGTGTGGGGGAGTATGTTGATGCTTCCACATATAATTTCTACTGCACTAAACCATTCATGGAGTATTTGCTAGATAGTGCAGGTGTTCGTCTGGACTCACATAAGATGACAGAAGGTGTTCTTATTCAAGGTTCTAGTGCTATTAGCAGATTGGGTGAGGAGATTTTATGAACCCTTTCTACTATGTTACCTTAAAGGGATGTTGAGGTGATGTTTGTTGAGCCGAGATTGGAGCCATCCATTGAGTCCCAGTTTGGCAATAGTGGGCCAGTAGCAGAGTTTGGGGGTTCTTACCAGCATCATACGGTGAGGTATGCTCCTTATTTTTCTTTACATTTAGAGATTAGTTTTGGTGTCAGTGACTCAGGGACCAATGATTGTCATATACACGATCCAGTAAGATGTGAGTATCAGTTAGATAGGGACTTGAATTTTGACAGAGTTGATATTTTAGTTGGCTTGAGTCCCTCAGAGTGGTTTCTTCTACCGGCATCTACAGTTGGTCTTCAGATAGTTGTTTGGGTGTCGAGTGCAGTTTTTCAGTTGCTGATTTTGATACTGTTGATGCTATTGATGTTGATGATTTATTCACATGGGTTGATTGGTGACATGATGGATGTTACACAATTTTTTCCTTGGGATCCAGGTGGATCGAGTAGTTCATTGTTCCGAGATTGCTTGGGGACAAGCAATTTTTGGAGGGGCAGATTGTCATGTCCCCTTTTTCATGGACATTGAATAGTCTTGATGATTAGCCTATTATACGACCTTTGTAGGCTAATAGGATGGATAGAGGGTCATAATGGAGCTTGGATTGACTTTGATTCACAAAATTTCTACATTTGGTTTTCATTCAGGTTATTTCAAATGCATTGGGCCTGAGCTCCTACTTTTTAGGGATATTTGATATGCAGTGGAGCACCTTTATTTTGGTATGGTCATGTGTGGAATCACTCCTTGATTCACCTGCTTCGGTCGGTTTGAGGATCCGACATATAATGAGGGAGATATTAATATTTGATTGATTTAATCAAATATTAATTATTTGGTCTCATTAATAATTAATTAATTAATTATTAATTATTTGGTCTAATTTTAAATTAGAAAACCCTAATGCTAATTTAAGAAACCCTAATTAGGGAAAGCATATCTTTTGAGGGTATAAGGGTTTCACATGGAGGCCATTATTGATTATGCATAGATTATTGATTATTGAAAATTGAAGAAATTCTTCTATGAAAACTGAGCCAAGGGTTCCAGGATTCCATTTGCAGTGGAGAACGTCAACTCTTCATTGTGTGCGATTCAGAGGTTGTGAAAGATCAGCCGATATATTGCCAAATTGAGAGATAGCTTCATCTAGAAGTTATCACAGAGGTACAAATTTGAGAGATAACTTCACACAGAAGTTATTACAGATATTTTAGGTATTTATCTTTATTTAGTTTTTGATCCAATAAATTATACAGATAGAGATATTCTGTATTAGAATAGTATATCTTCAGATCAGGTGGTTCAATAATCAGGGGTTAAGAACAGACAGGTTGGCGGCCGTACTAAGTCCATACAGGTCCGTACAGATTCTCGCAGATACTGACACCGGCAGACAGAGATCCCCAGTGACCGACATCGGCCGTCTGAGGACCAACGTCGGCAGATAAGGACCTACAGAGACCTGCGTCGGCAGTATTTTGACCGACGCCGGTGACTGTGTGTTCGACACAGCAGGTCGAGACTTCCAGAATTGCAAGTTTATTCCCAGTTTGCATAATTTTAGGGTTTTAAGACCATATCTGTAATATTATTTGATTTGCATAAGAAAGGACATCTATTGTAATCAGTTGGATGGATGATAATATTTGTGATTTGTTTATGCATGTTTGAATCTATTCTGCAAGTTTGTATCTGTGATCAAAGTTTTATATGTTTCTATATTCCCTATTTGAAAGGGGATATTACAGTTGTTCAGAGCTTTTGTAGGAGAAAAAAGAGCCCCTAAGTAAGGGACATCACATGTGGGTAGCATAACACCTCTTTATTCAAAGGAAAATGAGGACTATGTGTTTGGTTTGGGATTCATTTGTTTACACCAAGTTTTAACTCCAAACAAGACTTTAATCTAGGAGAAGACCAATTAATTAATTTCCCTTAGATCCTAAACTGACAAGGTTGCTTGGTATTGTTGGAATCTATCAATATACGTTATTTGAGAAGATTTTAAATGTTCATCCAAAAGTAAATGCACATTATATAGTAGGGTTTTTACACCCCCTTCTCTCAAATGATAGTACTATGACATGGACCTTGAGGCGTACCTTGTACCAATAATAATTCCACAATAAGTGGGGATTTATCTAAAATCTAACAAGCTTTTGAATGATCTAGGGGAATCAATTGCACAATGATTTTCACGCTAAACAATGGAAAATAAAAGCATGGATTTTGGGTTCATATCACTTGTCTTATTTCAAAAAGTTCTAGTCCTTTTTTTAGCCACTACATCCTATTGTTCACTCAATGTAGTGTGATGTCCAAAGTTTCACTACATCCCATGTGCAACTCCAAAGGAGCCAAATAAAGTCAATGTTGGGAGGTGAAACCTCAAGTCAAAGATTCCCTAAAGAACTTGTGAGAGGTGATAAAGTCCCCTCTCAAGCCAAAATACATAAAAAATAAAGAAAACATGAAAGTAGAAAGACTTTAGGGTTTCTTTCAAGGTCACCCAAACTTTGATGAGTTTTTGGGGAGTGCTTTGGACAACTTTTTTTCTAAGCCTGGCACTAGGATACTTGAAATAGAAATGGCACTTTTGAATTTAAGGGTTCCCTATAGGGGACAAATTCAAGATCGTACACGCAACATTCCTTTTTTTTCCAAACAAAATCTAATTTATACAACTATTTAAAATAAGAATTGACAAGTGTGTTCAATTTTAAGCCCAAATAAAAATTTTGGTGGTATTCATTTAACCCCTTGATCTTAGTTTCAAACTTTGAAAACATTCACCAAAAACATCTAAAAATTCTTTGTTAAACATCCATATTTAGGTTGCTAACCAATTTTTAAGCATACAATAGTGATTTAAACATGTTTTGAGCAAATATCTCATTTGGTCCTGCAACAAAATTGTTAGCATGTCCTTTAGCTTTAAATCTCCTTTGAGTTTTAAATAACAAACTTTGGGAAACTGGCTCTTAGGTTTGTTTTTTTTTTAAAACACAGTGATCGACATCAGTTAATACCACTAACATCAGTTACAGCTAACCAAGATCTAACCGATGTCAATTTTTATAATCAATGTTGGTTAAGTCAGTGATCGATGTTAGTACTTCTACTGATGTTGGTTACTATGTAAAAACCATGGAAACCAAAAATAGCAAAATAAAGTTAGAAAATCAATTTTTAAGAGTTGTAAAGGCTCAAATAAATATTTTAGAGTTGCAAAGAGATCTCTTTTAGGTGTGATACGTGTCTAGTCTCACTAGGCATGCCATTATGTGATCTTAGAATTTGACTCAAGAGAGGATGATTAGTTTGGTGTTAGTTCCAAAATGAAAACAAAATGAAATAAACACACTAATAGCATAACATCTCTAGGCCTAGACACTAGCGAGAGCTTAGTTAATAAAAATAAATGACAAATGATAAACACAACTAGAAATCAAGCAATGAAAATACAAGAATTACTTCACCTTCCTTGGATGCTCCAAATGCCTTTGTAGTGGTGGCTTACTTAGCTTGTGCTCATGAAGTTCTTGGAAATAGAAGCTTGGCTACCTCCATCTCACCTTGGTACCTTTTGCTTGTGGCTTGGTTTAGAATAAATTTGGTATTATAACACTATTTTATTAAATATTTTGGAGCCAATATTGAATTATAATTTTTTACTAATTAAGCTTAGAAATGATGTTGTGAGGCCTCCTATTTATAGATTTTTGGATTTGATCAGAATCAACTTCAACCATCCATCTCAATATTGAGATGTGTGGTTGAGGATTAATTCAATTTCTAGAATTAAGTTTATAACTATCCTCATCATGAAATTTTAATAAGGGGTAATTAAGAGGCATGGAGGGCATCATGGAAGGCATTGATGAGGCATGGGAGGCATGAATCATGATAGTTATGGCATTTATGGCCTAGGAATGTCTTTCCAATAAATGAGGTCACTTGATGATACAGATATTCAATATCCATTTAGAAAAACAAATATTCAACAATTTTATATGGAATTATTAATTAGGCCTTAATTTGGGTTAATTAGTTCTTAAGCATGATTAAGCACATTATGCATAAATTATCATAATTGATCAGAATGTCTTATTATTAGTCCAAAATTTGATTGGATTGGAATTATAAAGTGACATTAGATGTGTTATAACCCTATTCCCATTTAGGATGTTTCCAAAAACAAATAATGAAGGTACATGTCCTGTGCAAAATATTTGATAGGGAAGAGCAATCTAGAGCACCTAGGTGCAAATTTGGTATTTTGACTTGAAATGAACTAATCAAAGTTAGTTGGCCCATAAATTGCATTACCCTATTTATGGATACCCTAGCTAAAATAAGCACTTGAATATGTTAGTTTCAAATCATTTAGCATGTTTGAGTGTTTTTAGGCCAAATTATGCATTTTAGGTGGAAACTAGTCAAAAGTCTAATTAGAGGTCATCGACGGCCAATTTTAGTTGTCTAAATTACCCAATATAGTCTTTTTTCCTCTCAATTTTTTTTCATTACATCTTATAATATAAACTCTTTATTATATAGGCAAGGTAAACTTCCCATTATAAATGACTTTTTCATGTAGACACCTAAATTTGGCCACCAATAACCTCCAACCAAGCTTTTAGCCAATTTCCACTTAAAATGCACAATTTGCCTTTAAATTACTAAAACATGCTAAATGATGTGAAACTGACATATTCAAGTGCTGATTTTATCTAGAGTATCATTAAATGGGGTAATACAATTTTTTGGCTAGCTAACTTTGATCAGATCATTTTGAGTCGAAATGCCAATTTTACACCTAGGTACTCTAGATTGATATTTCCTATTTAATATCTTGCACAAGACATATGTATTTGTTATTTGATATTGGTAACATCCTAAATGGGAATATAGATTGAATGCAACTGACATTGACTTCTAATTTCAATCTAGTCAAATTTTAGACTAATAACAAAGTATTCTAAACAATTTGAGTAATTTATGCACAAAGTGCTTAAACATGATTAAGAGATAATTAATCCAAATCAAGGCCTAATTAATAATTCCATGTAAACTTATTAAATACTTTGTTTTGGAAATTAATATTTAATATTTGCATCATCAGGTGACCTCATTTCTTGGGAAGACATCCCTAAGCCATAAATACCACAAATATCAAGATTCATGCCCTCCATGACTCATTAATGCCTTCCATGATGCCCTCCATGACTCTTAATTTCCCCTTATTCCAATGTCATTATGAGGATAATTATAAAATCAATTCCAAAAATTGAATTAATCCTCAACCACACATCTCAATCTCAGGATGGATGGTTTAAGTTGATTCTAGACATTCTCAAAAATCTATAAATAGGAGGCCTTACCACATCATTTATAATTCTTGATAATGAAAAATTATAATCCATAAATAATTCCAAAATACATTACAATTAGTGTTACCATGCCAAATTGATTCCAAGCCAAGCCAAGCCAAATCCATAAGGTGCCAAGAAGAAAAGGAGATAGCCAAACGTCCTTTGATGAAGACTTTATGAGTACAAGCTAAGCAAGCCACCACAATAAGAATTTTAGAGAATCCAAGGAAGGTGAAAGAGGGTTTATTTTGCATTTTAGTTGTGTTTTTTATTCATATTTTTTTATTAAGTTCTCCCTAGTGTCTAGGCTTAGAGATGTTATGCTAGTTAGTATGTTTCTTTCATTTTGTTTTCATTTTGAAACTAACACGATACTAACCATCCTCTCTTCATTCAAATTCCTAGATAACATTTCCAACCACCACATTAATGTGTCTAACCTCTCTAAAGGTCATTTAATATATTTTATTAATTATTTATATGAGGATAAACTCATGATAAATAATAAAATATATTATTTTTTAACCAATGTAATTTAAAGTATCAAGGGTACACAAATAATACCACTTAACCATTCATTGTTCCAATAGTAAGTAGGGTTTAGGAGTTTTAATTAGGATGGTTAATTAAGGAGGGGGATTTAGGGTTAGTTAGGTGATAGGGAGAGAAGCTCAAATTTTAGAGGAGGTCTGATAGGGGGAAGCTGTATTATGTTGTCTTTGAGAAACTTGTCCAAAAATGAAGCATATGACTCCCCTAATGGAATGTATTATTTTTGGGTAGCCTATTTTTTATTTAGGGTTTATTGATGGGAGGTGTTATAGGAGTTGGTTTGGTTGACGACCGGAGGTGGGGTTGTTTTAAAGACAATCATGTTTGTGATTGCCTTTGGTTTGGTGTTGGGGTAGTTGGATTGGTTGGTGGTTTTGGATATAGAAGGGTCATTATATTTGAAGATAGATTTTTTATTTCTTAGTTTCAACTCCCCCTCATTTATGGATCTATTTTATAGTTTATGTGCCATGGTAAAAGGCTCATTAAAGGTTCTGAGGTTTGAACTTATAGAGTAAGGCCAATGTTTTTGGCACAAGATTGAGATAAGAGTTTGATCAACTTAGGTTGGGGCAAAGAGAAAGAGAGATGTTTGATAATACCTCTCCATCTAACTATGAAATTGGTAATTTATTAATTTTAAAAATACTTGATGGAATATAGGTTTGTTATGGAGACCTTCTTAGATACATTGATCAAAAAGTGGTCTAAAAAGGTTTGGGCAAGTAGGAAAAAGGAACAGATGGAGTGCTTAATGAGATCACTATACCAATCCAATGATAGTCTAGATAAAGACATAGAAAATGTGTAAAGGAGAATAAAATCATCATAGGTAATCAAGTAACAAGAATACCAAAATTCTTTTATGTGTTGTTGGGGGTGTTTCTCTCTATTTGCTATTTTTTTCTAAATATGAAAAGAAGAAACTATCAATAAGGGTAATGGTTATGAGAACTTGGTATAAAATGCACACATGATCCAAATGATGGTGAATACTCCTATTTGGATAGGAAGGAATAAACTTCAATAAGAAAACACTAAGAAAACTTATTTGTTAGACAAGTAGCAAAGTGGATTGCCTATCATGAGCTAGGTCCTAGAAGTGAAAGATTCCTAAGAGGTTGTTAATCTAAAATATTTGGATAATTAAATTGAAATGATAAACTAAAATATAATTGCATTAAATGATATAAAATTTAAAATTAAATATAATTAATATCAATGATTTGTGAATAAAATTACTAAATAAAGCAAACACTAAAAGGCAAGTCGAGGCAAGGTTATGGTTTTGGTTTGGCAAATAAGTTAAAAGGGAAAGATGGTTTCATTGAGGTTGATAAATGATTGGAATGATAAATAAGGTGATGGGCAAAATGATCAATAAGATAGAATGGAAAAGGGTAAAAAGGATAAATGGTCAATTTGGTAAATATGGCCAAGAGGCAAAAGGGGTCAAGTGGGTAAAATATGGAAAAGAGGTAAAAAGGGTCAAGTGGGTAAATATTTCCAAGGAAATAAATGAAGTAAGTGAAAAAGGGGAAAAAGAAGAGGTGAAAGGTATGGAGGTCAAGAGATAAGAGTCCAAAGTAGGTAATAAGTTGAAATTAATTAAACAAGCAAGGTTACCTTTGAGATGGTTGTTGATGATGGTGTTATTGATGAAATCCTAGAGTGAGTGTCCCATTTGGGTTAAGAAGTCAAAAATGGGTACCCTTTGTCTTAAAGATGTAGGTATATTATTTTGGAGGTTAATTTCATGTAAAATACATGTTGAATAATGGTGCCTTGAGGGGAAATTTTCCATATTTCAATGAGGGGACTTTGTGATGCTTAAATGAGGTCATCAAGCACTTTGGGAAGGGTCCTAGGTGGGGTATAATGTCCCACATAAATCCACATCACTTCTAAGCCATGCCACTTGTTATATCACCTCCCAAATCACCTTTCATGTCACATTCCATGTCCCTTTCCATGTCACTTGCCATGTCATCATTAATAGTGATAGTGGGTCCTATAGTGAATATTTATTTTTAAAAATATTATGTGATTAGGAAAATAGTGAATAGGGTATAGGGGAAAAAAAGGTGAATATTTTTTGTGAAGTTATGAAGGCCTACCTCTAATGGAAGAGTTTCTATAGTGGTAAGGGTTTGGGAGTTACCACCACTAGTAATAGTAGCAGTTTCGAAGGCATGATCATTATAGCAGCCCATGATTGGAAGCCAATTTATGTCAACTAGGACAAAAGGTGATAATGATTAAAATGACCACCAAGCCTGCAATGGTCACAAGATGACAAAGTAAGGAAATACATTAGATGTGAATTAGATGATAAGGGAAACAAAAAGATATCATGATGGTGTATAATAGCTTTATCGAGATGACCAATCATATTGAGGGTGATGTGTCCATGTGAAAAGGTATGTAGATATGACCATTTCCAATGGGATGACTATTCAAGGGAATCAATGAAATCATATGAACTTCATAGTTGTCAAAATAGAGAACCAAGTTGATGAGGAAGAATGGGAAAATGTTCTATTTAAAGAATTATGATAAGGATCAGTACCAAGATTAGATCATGTCCTTCATGTAAGCACATCTACCTTCACACAATTGTCATTCAAATTTCCATTAAAAATGATGGTGTATATCCCTCCACACACTAATATTACCATCTTCAACCACATTCATCCTAAAAAGTAATAGCAACAATGAATTGGAGTGCCATAACTTCACTAACACTACCATCTAGCTCAAGAGGAAAAATTTATTAAATAAATGATGCCTTCTTCATAAGGTCTGTCAATGTATGTATGTGTTTTAGGCCATATGTAATCTAATGACTATGTATGTGTTATGTAATTCATCATACCCTAAATAAAATATTTCATAGTTTGTTTTGTATAAAATGTGTTGGATGTCATTGGTCGAATGGTATCATGCTTAAGGTTGTGTGGATACTTATGAATGTTATGGTTATGGTTATGATTAGCATGGTTGTGGTTGGTATAATCTTGTTGAATGTAAAAAGAATGATTATTGTTGTTGTAACATTGGATGGTAAAATTCATGAGGAAAACACCAACCAAGCACATTAAGAATAGAGAAAAATGCTTTTTTTTATAAGGACTAAAAATAGACCCAAAGTAACATCAACTTAATGAATATAATCCCTTCAAACATTATGCATAAATGTTCGTTAGTTTATAAAAAAAGGTTTCTTGATCAAAAGGTGTCAAGTAAGCTATAGATCCCTTGATTTATAGATAGTCTAAAGGGAAGATGGGTGATGGGTGGTGTGAAGGGTAATGGGTGATATATATATATATATATATATATATATATATATATATATATATATATATATATATATATATATATATATATATATATATATATATATATATATATATATATATATATATATATATGATAACTGCATGTGAATTAACTTTCCCCTTCTATAGGTGACCTAAGAATGGTAATAGACAAGTTCATGTCATATTATAGATGTAGACTGATCAATGTGGGAAGTCTACATGTGGAATTTGATTATGGCTTCCAACTTATTATGTTGTTGGAGAGTCAATTGCAGATTTAGAATTTATTGTGATAGTGGGTCTTCTACTTTATTTCTTTATATGGGAAGATGATTGATGTAGGAAGCTTCCAATAAATTTATCTACTTTTGACAAAGAGAACTTACCCATAATTCAATGGAGTGGTCTAAGTTTATTGGCTTTGTTTAGTGATCTTGATATCTATCCTTCAAGGAAGTAGTCTACCTTACATTTGGCATTTTTTATTTTATTTTTCGGTAGCTATCCTTCAAGGGAGTAGTCTAAAATGCTTAAGATATTGACCTAAATAATTGTTTCAAGATGAAATGTGTTTAGACATGGATCAATCTAATTAGGTTCAGAGGTTTACCTTTATGAGGGAAAAACTTTACACAAGAAGGTTAATGATATGTGAAAGGGTATGGTTTTTAGAGACAACAACCATGGGATTACATCTTGTTAGAGATGAAAAGTATCCATGAAAATCATGCTATGGGTATAGCTATGGTACCCATATTTAGGATTAGGCCATGACTATGATGATTAATCACATGGTTATATGTTGTAATCAATTATACTCAAAAGGGGAGGAGGAAGGTGGGTGAAGGTTAAAATCTCATAATCAAAGTATGAGCTTAAGTTAGATAAAAATGTGAGATTGATCCTTCTTTTAAAAAAAAAATGGATGCAAATGCAAAGCATTAAGAGGCTCAAGTTCTAGTTTTCCTTTGAGAGAGGACAAATGATAAGCTCTTGATCCATACTTATGGGTAATGATGTAGGTTCTAATGAAATTAAAAGTAAATTACCTCATTTTATCTTCTCCATGTTGGTCATGTGTTGGTTTTATTTTAGGACAAGATCTATGATATTAAATTCCCATTGTTTGAGGTGTTTTTTATAATCATGGTCAATATGCTCTTAATAGATGCAAAGATGGTTAAGGGCAGAAAGGCAATTTTCATCAAGTAATTCAAGGCATGTGAGGAATTCCTGACAATAATCCTCTTTAGAAATGATATTGTGTAAGTAAATATAAAGAGAGGGAATTTGTATTTCAAGAGGTAAAACAACCTCTATTCCAAAGACTAGGGAAAAAGGTGTAGCACTTGTTGTGGTTTGGATACTAGTGCGATATGCCCATAAAATAAATGGGATGTGTATGTGTCAATCCTAGCCTAAAATACTTAAAAATTTGGTCAATATTTTGATGTGAGTTTTTTTTGAGGATTCTACCTATCTATTTTCCTATGGATGATAAGGTAAGGAATGGTTGAGTTTGATGCCAAAAACATTACAAAGGGCTTGAACTTTTTAGTTTTTGAATTATTTTCCATTATTTATTATGATTTTTTGAGGGACCCCAAAATTATAGACAATGTGATGATTGATAAAATTTATAATTTTTTCAAATTTAATGGAGATAAGGGGGATTGCCTCCACTCATTTAGTGTAATATTCTATAGTGGTGATCATATATTGGTGTCATTGAGAAGAGTGAGGATTTATTTCTCCAATGAGATCCAACCTCTACTAAGAGAAGGGACAATAATCCATGGATACCTAAAGGTTGTGAGTGGGTTTGTGATGTAAGTTAACATATTTTTGGAATTTAACACACTTATTTACATAGTCATAGTATTCTTGATTGAGGGTAGGCCAATAATAACCCAGGTGTAGGACTATTTTGGTGACAATGAAGCCTCTAAAATGTCCCCCAAAAACTCCATCATGGTTTTCTTTGATGGCATGAAGAATATTATGACTATGTAAACAATGGAGGAGAAACCATCAAATCCATGTTTATATAGGATTCCCCCCAATATGGTATAATGAGAGGTACCCTACACAAAGGCCTTCTGGGTATTCTTTGAGAGGTCAGTTGGAATGATGCCCAAATTAAGGTAGTTAAAGATTTGGTCATACCAAACATCAGAAGGAGATGCCTCCACACTATAGATGGTTAAAAGGTCTAAAATAATATATGAGGGCCTAATGAAATGGTAGATGGTGACAAATAATTTGGATTTCATAGGTCGAGAGGGTATTCGAGATGTAAGAGAGGCCATTATGTCTACAAATTTGTTATTAGATCAAGGCACTAATTAGATTTGATAATAATTAAAATATGTTAAAATCTCATGAATGAGGACCTTATACTTTTGTAAAATGGCATTTTTACAATGATAGGACCCATTAACCTAGTTAATCATGAGTTGAGAATCAATGAAGATAGAAATGGTTTTGATTTTTAAGGCAAGACTAGTTTGGAGATCGATGACCAAAGCTTCATATTCTACTATGTTGTTAGTACATTCAAAGTCAAGTTTAGAGGATAGTGGAGGGGGTTCACCCTAAATGGGTAAGATAATTATGCCTATACCCCCATCATGTTGGCATTTAGATCCATAAAAAAACATGGTCATTTGGTAAGAGGATTATCAATGAGAAAGAGTTGCAATAGACTCATCAAGAAATATTAATGGAATGGGATGGTTATCTAAGAGAGGGGCTTCAGCTAATTGATCAAAAATGACCTACCCCTTAATGGATTTTTGGTGAAGAAACTCAAGATCAAACTCAGCTAAAAGAATGAGCCACTTAGCCATATGTTGTTTTTGGTATGGCTTGGAGTGCATATACTTGAGTGGGTCGATGTTAGTGATAACATATGTTTTATGATTAAGAAGGTAGTGATGAATCTTATAAGTAACAAAAATGAGTGAGACAAATCTTTTTAGGATGGGTATATCCTGTCTCATACTCTAGAAGTGTGTGAAGGATATAGTAAACAACTTGATGTTTATTTTGTTCTTCCTAATGAGCTAGCATGGCACCTAAAGAGTGATCAATGGTAGATATGCAAAGGTAGAAAGGCTGGTCATCCCTAGGTGGGATAAGAATAGGTGGAGAAAGTAAGTACTCTTTGAGTGAATCAAAGGCTTGTTGACAATATTTAGTGCATCTAAATGAGGTGTCATTCTTCAATAAGTGGTGAAAGGGATGGAATCCATCTAATAATTGAGAGATGAAGTGATGGATATATTAGAGAAGGATTTATGGATTTATATATTCATAAGTTCCTAAGTTAATGTCATAGTTGATTTATTGAGCATGGTTTAATTTTCTAGAAGGAAGTATTTATGGATGGGAGAGTATCCTACACCAAGGTAGGTGAGGATAGAATTATCATATTTGTAGTGAATGGTATAGATGGTGGGTGAAACATGGTTGATCATTTTAGGGTGGATGAGAGGAAATGTTTTATTTTAGCCACGATGTTGATAGGTCAATGGACCTAAACTAATGGTATTGATAAAAAAGCTAGACAAAATGATGTGAGAGTATTTAAATTGAATTGGTAAGGGTAGAGGTTATTGAAATTATAAAAGTGAGGATAATAGGGGTAGAAGTTCCTCAACTAGGATTTGTGTGGTTGGAGGTTCTCAAAATGGGAGAGATGGGATTGGTGAGGTTGGAGTTTCATTAATAGTGGTGAGAATTGGTTTTGGTGATGTGGGTTATTTTGAGGGAACATATCCCAAGCTAAAGAGCTCATGAGGTTTTTGTGTTTTGGTGATGGGAATTTTGTGAGGTCCTTCTTTATAGAGTCTAAAACCAAACCCCTTCTAAATGCACTGATGAAGGTATGTCTAGGCAAAGTTTAGATTACTAAGATAAGAAAAGTTGGAAGTGAATGGCTAAATATAAGGCATAGAGATGGGAGTAAGGAGTGGATTATAAAGTCTCCCATATAAAAAATATGTTCTATTTTTGGAAATTCCAATGGGGATAAGGGTACCAATATTGGGATCATAAGATGGATCATTTTAGAGATTCCCAAATTTGTGTAGAGAAGGGAAAGCATCCAATACTAGGAGTCGATATTCCCCTAGTGTGAGACATTGAAATGTGTATTCCAAGGGGTTTTCAACTAGGATATGAGATGAAGGGATGGTTGAAATAGCGTATACTTCCTCATTTTTGTAGACATAAGTTTTGGCAGGTGGGGTTGATGTAGTGGTTTGGTTATAGGTTGGTTATGGAGGGGGTGAAGGTGGAATGAGGATGTCATTGAGCTAATATGTCATATTATAGGAAGTGAAGGGACCCAGATTGGATTTGATTATAATTACTTGTCCCTTATGTTTGAATTTGATACATCAGTGAAGGGTGGAAGGGATGTAACCCATGGCTTAGATGCTAGGGTGACCAAGTAACAAATTATCTAGAAACTCACCCTCTATAACATAAAATAGTTTAGGAATAGCTCAAGTCCCCAAAAAGATGTTGAGAATAACTATTTATAAAATGGTATCCAAGGTATCATTGAATGATTGAAGGAAATATCTATCTTTTAGACATGATGTTTTTATGTAGTTAAATTTGATCATAAGCATGGGAGGATATGATATTGATACTCACTCCCCCATTAATCATGACTCTTTTGACATGTGATTAATTGATATATGTGATGATGAAAAGAGGGGAATCAAGGTTGTCACAATGATATGGTGGAATCTCCAATTCTTGAAAAGTGACAATGGTAGCATGTTGGATGGCTCCAATAAAAGATGCAAGAGATTGGAGATCATCTGGTTGAATCTCTATATAATGTAGTGTTTTGATTAAAGCCTGATGATGTTGAGGTCAATTGCAAATTAAGTCATACAAGCTCATTTTGACTAGTGTTGGTGAAGTTGTTTTAACACCAAGTTCTTGATAAATGGAGATGCATTGGAAGAATAAGGGGCTCCCAAAATGGAGACTTTGATCTTGGGTGGTTGTGAGTATGAAAGTGAAGGTGAAGGTGAAGGTGAAGGTGAAGGTGTAGTTGTTTGGGTATGGTTGGTTGGTTGGGGAGTTGAAGGATAAGACCATGTAATGGCTACCTTGGCCTTCCTCTTTTCATTTTGTTGGATGATTTTACTCATATCCCTTTGTTTGGCTCGAGACTGATTCACCATATGAATGGTATTGTTAAGGGGGATGGTTGCTTACTTTAGTTCCTCTTCTTCACTCCTTGGTAGAAGTAAGGCAGTGGATGATTGATAGGTGGATTGGATAGGTAGTAAAAGAGGTAAGGGACTTATAGAAGATTCATCTAGTAGATCATCTTCCTTTAAAATGCCATGCACAATTGATTGGAGGGATTTACAATTTTTTGTATCATGCCTAGGGGTCTTATGATAAAGACAAATCAAGTTATCCTTGAACTAGGTTGGCTTTTGGTGAGTGGGGTTAAAAGTATTTATTGGTGGTAAGCTAATGATAGATACTTGTAAAAGTATTTTAAAAATTATTGTATAAGATTATGATAAAGATCTATAAGATGGTGAAGTTTGAACTCTAGGTGTAGGCATCTTATGGGGTGAAGTTTTTTAGATAGGAGGTGTGTTTAGTGAAGTGATTTTGCCTAGTAGTTTAGGAATAATTGGCTTAGATTCAATAAGTTTAGTAATTGAAGGCCTAGATGATGAGGGTTTAATGGATGGGAAAGTGGATGGAGAAAGGTTGGTAAGGAATGATGATGAACTAGAGGGTTGGGTTGTTATAGGTAAAGAAAGGAGAGATGGTTTTTTGGAGGAAGAGTAGGTAATGGGAATGGTGGAAGGATGTGGTCCAAAAATAGAGGGTAAACATGAAGGAGGTGGTATGGGCCTAATCTAAGATTTTGGCCTATAAAACCCTCCCTTTTTAATAGGTTTAATTAGATTTGGCTTTGATTGGGTTGATATAGTTAAATCCAATCTCAATGGAGAGTGAGTAGGATTAGGCATGGGAAGGATCCCTAATTTTTTTGTGTCTTGATGAAAGAATCATAGGGTGGTTTGAAAATTTTAGGTGAGGGTATCCTAGGTGGTTCACTAGTGATCTTAAGAGGGGTATTTAGTGGAGTTATAACAATAGGATTGATGGTAGACTCAAGTGAGGTGGAGGGTTCAAATATTCTTCGATATGGGAATCCAAGTAGATGATAAAAGGTGGATTTGTCAAATTTAGGTTGGGATCTAAATTCTAAATTTTGAATGAGACAATAAAAAGGTTTATAAATGGGTATTTTTCTCAAATCATTGGTTTCAAAGTGCAAGCCCTTTAAGGAAGAAGAAGGAATAGTTTCAATATTACTATCTTTGGTGGAAGGTTTTGAAGGTGATGATTGGGTAGATGAGGGTAAGGTTTTTTTGGAAATAGTTTCCAAGGGAGGTATATATGGTTTTATAATAGGAGTGATGGGGGTAATGATTTTAGATAAAAGGGTAGGCATAGTTTCTTCTTAGGTTTGGTTATCTAAAGAAGTAGGTGGTGTTTCTACTTGGATTAGAGGGGTGGATGAAATGGCTAATGGAATGGTTATCTCCTTAGGTATTTACACCATAGGAGAGGTGGATAGAACTATGGTTTCATCCAAGGAAGTGAAAAGGGTATCTACTTCCTCCCTTTGGGCACCTAGAGAAATAGGCGATGGTGGATTATTTTCCTCTATTTAGGTGATAGAGGTGATGACCTTTTTAGCAATGGGGACTTTATTGATGACATTAATTACATGTGCCTCATATGATATGGAGGATTCAAGTTGGTTTTCATGGTGTTGGGTTGAAGGTGGATGATTTGGGAATGGTTTTTGTAAAATATTAAGAGATTAGTTAGAAGGAAAATTTGGGTTATCAAACACAAGCTACCCTTTATCAATTAGGTCCTAGACAATGCTCTTATAGGTATTGCATCTATCAGTATCATGTCCAAAAACTTGATGATAATCACAATGACCATTCTCATTTTACCACCCAAGAAGGGGCCATAAGTATCAAATTATTAAGGGGGCTTGATGGGTGGAAGTTGGATTAGATTGGGTTTAAGTAATTTTTCCAAGATTGATGAATAAGACTCCCCAATCAGGGTAAATGGTTTTGAAGGAGCCTAGTTTTGGGTATGGTTTTGGTGATTAGAATGATTGTTGGTTTGAGTTTTTTGGTTGATGATTAGAGGTGTGTTTTTGAGAACAACTAAATGTGTTGATGCTTTTGCTTTAGAATTGGTTGGGTTTTTGGTTTTGGTGGTGGATGAGTCAGTGGATTTGAAACTAGAATTTTTATTTCAAATCTTCAACTTCCCTTCATCAATAGCATGGTTTTCTAATTTGTGAGCCATAGTGAAATCTTTGTCAAAGGTTCTAAAGGGTTAGACTTGGAGAGTTGGAGAAATATGCTTGGCAAACCCCAGAGAGAATAATTCAATCAAATTAGGTTGGGGTAATGGGAAGGTAAGTTAATTGATGAGGCCCTTCCATCTGGAAATGAAATTGATAATGGATTTATTTTCAAATTATTTGATGGAGTATAGGTTAGTAATGGAAACCTTTTTAGATATGTTTACTAAAAATTGTTCTAAATTTTTTTGTGCCAATTGAGAAAAATAAAAGATAGAATGAGTGAGAAGGGCACTATACTAGTCAAGGGTGACTCTAGACAATGACATGGGAAAGGTCTAAAGGAGGAGAGCATCATCATAAGTAATCAAATAAAAAGCATGATGAAAGATCTTAGGTATTGCTGAGGATCCTCTTTACCTTAGAATTTAGAAAATTTGGGCAATTTCCACTAATGAGGGTGAGAATGAATGGGCATGGATAAATGGATAGGGTCATTAAAAATTTGGTCGTAAGATAAAAGATTAGTTGAGGTGGATATGGATGACTCCAAACTAGTCATTTTGTCCATTAGAATTTTGATTAGATTAGGTTGAGGTTCAGAAGCCATATAATTAAGAGGTACATTTTGCTAGGGATGGGTCATGGAAATGTATGAATAGGCAATAGATGGTGCTGAAGAAGCCACATATTGATAAGTGGTACTAAGAGGTTGTGATGGTGACACATAAGAAATACTTGGTATGAAATCTTGTGTGAAGGGAGGCATGTCCCTTATGGGTGAGGGACAACTAGTAAGTTGTCATAGGTACTTATTGAGAAAAATATGTAGTTTGTATGGTTGAGGTAGGAGGATGTTGGGAAATTTGAGGTTGGGTAATTACTCTAGTGATAATTAGGGGAAGGTTTTGAGGTATGAAAAGCACTAGGATTTGAAGTGGGATTGTGGCTGAGAGATTGGTTGTAATCGAAGGGAAGATAGAAGCCAGAATGGAAGATAATACACCAATGGATGGGGTGTAGGTAAAAAATGACAAGGTTGAACCCACATGGGATGTGATAGGATGTGTTTGGTTAGGGGGTGGAAAATTAGTTTGAGGTTGAGTAGATGGGGTGTTGGAAGAGGTCTAGGTCAATGGTTGGGTCGAAGTGGTACCTACCATAAGGTGAGATGGCATGCCAAGAGAAAGATCAAAATAAGGAATGGAAGTAGGTGGGGTACGGTGAGGTAATGTTGTAAATCCATTAGATTATTGTTAAGAAAGGCATTAAAGTATGGATCTCCTCCAAATATGATTGTGATTTTAGAAGGAAAATTTGATAGAGGAGAATGGTGAGGTGAAGCATGTGGAGATTTGTCAACATCTAAGGTATAATCCATATATGAAGAAGAAGGTGGTGGTTGTTTGTTTTGATTTCTCACTTGTTGTCTGATTGAAACCATATGAGAAAATAGGCAATGTTATTGTGACACTCACACCTCAAATAAGAAGCAAAACCAGCAATTTCAAAGCAATAAATACATACACTAAGATGCAAATTTTATCCTTAAGATTACTTTTTAAATAACTTTTGGCTTATGCCTTAAAGAGTCTGATAAGGGAGGTTGGATTTAAAAATGGGTACTAAAGTGGAAGTCTACTGATAGTTTTAGGTTGTTTAGGTGCTCAAAAGGAAGATTTGTGTTGAACTTCAGTACGTGGCCTAGTGTTTAAGAGTTTTTCCCCTCACTACATGATCCTATAGCCAGTGTAGGTGCTTAGCCAATATATACTGAGTCCAGAGTCAATACTCAACTAGAGAGCTAAGTTGGTTCTCCCCTTGGTGGTGAAATAAAAGTGGGATATCCAAGTGGGGGCAAGGTTGCCACTAGGTGATTAAATCTTGGTCGGTCCTTATATCAAGTATTATTTTGATGTGTAAATTATTTTTTAGTTTGGTTTTGTATGTGATAACAAGTGTGAATGCTACGATAAGATTAATTTACCTCTTAAGTTAATAAATAAACTAAAATTAGAAAACAATCCATAAATACCAAAGGTTGATTTTTAAGCACAAAAATAAATGATTTCATTTTATGAGAAAATAATTAAGGAATAAAGGGAACTAGGTCCCATCAAGCATGCCAAAATATTTCTCTCTATTTTCATTTTTTTTCTAAATATGAAAATAAGAAACTATCAATAAGGGTAATGGTTATGAGAACCTATTATAAAATGCACACATGATCTAGATGATAGTGGATACTCCTCTTTGGCTAGGAATGAAAAACATGAAATAAGAAAATACTAAGAAAACTTGTTTGTTAGACAAGTAGAAAAGTTGATTGCCTAGTGTGAGCTAGGTCCTAGAAGCAAAAGCTTCCTAGGAGGCTATCAATCCACCTTATTTGGAAAATTAAATTGAAATGATAAAATTAAATATAATTTCATTAAATGAAAACAAATTTGAAATTAAATACAATTAAGATGGATGCTTTGCTAAGAATATGACTAAATAAAGCAAATGTTAAAAGGCTAGTCGATGCAAGGTTATGGTTTTGGTTTGGAAAATAGTCAAAAGGGAAATATTTTTTAGTTGAGGTTTATAAATGATTGAAATGATGAATAACGTGGTGGTCAGAATGATCAATAAGATATAAGGGAAAAGGGTAAAAGAGATAAATGGTCAAGTTGGTAAATATGGCCAAGAGGCAAAAGGGGTCAAGTGGGTAAATTATGGTAAAGAGGTAAAAAGGGTAAAGTGGGTAAATATGGCCAAGGAAATAAATGAAGTGAAAAAGGGGAAAAATAAGAGGTGAAAGGTATGGAGGTCAAGAGAGAAGAGGCCAAAAGAGGTAATAAGTTGAAATGAAATAAACAAACAAGGTTACCTTTGAGATGGTTGTTGATGAAATTATTGATGAAATCTTGGAGTGATTTCGATATATCTTTGATGCTTTGTTTCTCCTCCAAGATGAGGATGACCTCCTTCTCAATTGGATAACTTCCTCTAAAAACCTACAATAAAATTTTAATAACATAAAATACTAATTTTCCACTTTCCAACTTAACCCTGGGTGAAAGAAGGGGTAGGGGAAATTTATAGCATATGTTGTGAAAAGTCATGCCAAAAGATAAATAATAGAGGTATGGTTACATTTTCTATGTGGTGGATGAATTAATCAAAATGAGGTGGGTGGGGATTCCTATTTGGGTTAGTGAGTGTCCCATTTGGGTTAATAAGTCAAAAATGGGTGCCCTTTATATTAAAGAGGTAGGCATCTTATTTTTTAGGTTGATTTCACGTATAATAAATTTTTACTAATGGTCCCTTGAGGTTAAATTTGTCATATTTTAAGGGGGGTCCTTGTGATGCTTAAATGAGGTCATCAAACACTTTGGGAAGGGTTCTAGGTGGGGTATGATGTCCCATATCAAGCCACATCACTTCTAAGCCATGTCACTTTCCATATCACCTCCCAAATCACCTTTCATGTCACTTGAAATTTCACATTCCATGTCACCTACCATGCCACATGCCATGCCACTTATCATGTCATCATGAATAGTTATTGTGGTTCCCATAATGAAAAGTAATAGTGAATAGTACTTTTGAATAGTATTATGTGACTAGGAAAATAATGATTTAGTTGGGTTAATAAGGGTTTATTAATGGTTAATAAGTTTTATGGGGTCTTTAGGGGTGTCTCGAAGCACTTAGTCATTGAAAATTGCAAGTGCATAATTTTATTTTGTCTACAAGGGGTCCTCCTTACTTTAGAACTTAGAATATTTGGATAGTTCCCATTGAGGAGGGTAAGGTTGGAAATGGATGGATGGGTGAATAGGTTTATTATATATTTTTTCATAAGATAAGAGGTTGTGAGTCCCCAAGATAGATGACTCTAGGGTTGTTATTTTTTCCATTAACATTTTGACCAAATCTATTTGGGGTTGGGTAGTTATAAAATTATATGGTAAGTTTTGTTGGGGTTGGGTGGATGCAATCTATGGATAACTAGTAGAAGTTTGAGAATATGTCACATATTGGTATGTGGTAATTAAGGGTTGGGATGATTCCACATAAGCTTTAATGGGCACAAAATTTTGGGTATAATATGGAGCTATGTATCCTTGTGGATTAGAAACATAGTGTGGGTAGGGTGTCATAAGAAATTTTTGAGGGGTTAATGTGATTTATTTGGGAGGTATTATAAAATTTATATATTGGGGAATTGAAATGGATTGGGTTGGAGGTGTGGTATGTTTAGTTTGTTGGAGGTGAGTGGTAACCCTAGTATTGATAGGTGGAAAGGTAGAAGGTATAGAAAGCACCACACTTTGAAGTGGGGTGGAGAATGGTGGATTAGTAGTGATAAGGGGAATAGTGGAAATATGGGTAGGAGATATCACCCTAGTAGATAGAGTAAGGGTAATTAAAATTAAGGTTTCCCATATGTTAGAGGAGGATTTGGTTGGAGTAGGGGGTGGTTGGTTATTGGTTAGGTGGTTTTATTAAGTTTGGGTGGAGGTAATAGGTGGATTATTGGTGGAAAAAGATGATTGGGTGGTCATGGGTTGGGTATAGGTACTAGAAACCATAAGATGGATATACATACCATAAGGTGGATCACTAAGAGGAACTAAATTAGTGGTGTGGTGAGATAAGGTGTTGAGGTAATGTTATAGGGCTAAAGGGTTATTTTCAAGGAAGGTGGAAAAATCTGCATCACTTTGGGAAACTATCCAAGGCATGGTAGGGGGTAGAAGGATGAGGATAACCCTCAACATCTTAAGTATACTCCATGGAATAATAAGAAGAGGAAGGTGTCTCTTTCTTGGTTTGATTCTTCAACTATTGTCTAGTGAAGACCATGTGAGAAATATAAAGAAATAAAGGAAAGGTCACAACTCAAATATAAATAAAACAAAAGAAAAATATCTCAAAGTAACCAAACATACAATAGAGTGTGTTTAAAGTCATAGGATACCTTTTATCTTGATTTTGGATTATGCCTTAGTTGGAAAGTGTGAAGAACAAATTGGTTTGTAGAATAGGGACTAAAAAAGAAGTCTATGGTTGGCTTCAAGTGTTCAAGGCTCTTAAAAGGATATGTATTGAAAATAAATACATGGATTGGTATTGGGGTATACCCTAGAAAAAATTAATTTTCTCTACACCTATAGGTTTTATATCAACATCTACCATAGATTGGCAGTCTTACCATTACTCTATGCTAAGCTAATTCATTTTTGGTCCTAAAAATCTATTCTATGCAATTTCCTAGCCAAGAGCCCCTCAAAAATAGTCTGACCTTACACTTCCCCAATTTCCATTTACCTTCCTATATCATTTTATTCTACCCAACCCTTCAAGGAATGCAAGGAGTCATCCAAATAGGAATGTACACCTATAGTTAGGTCAAATTGATCTTCAAAAAAAAGATAAAATTCAATTTTTAGGTATAGGTGGAAGTAAACAAATTTATTATTGTGTAAAAATACATGCTCAGGCCCTATCATCTTCTCCCAAAGTGCCAAAAATTATAATAAAAGTTTAAGATCTAATAATATTACACAATTAATCCCCCATCAAAGCTTTTTTTGATAATAACTTTAAAGTGCCAAGTAAGTTTATTTGAGACCTAATTGGTAATTAAACTTTGGTTGCAATATAATATGAAGAATGAAGCTTATCAAGACCATTTTGGGGAAGGACACACCTAATTACCATAGTTTGGAGTGCTCACCCCAATGAAGACTATTATTAGGCTTTTAATTCTAAACACGACTAACATGAATCCTTACTAAACATCAAGATCTATGTGGCCTAGGACCTCACTTAAAACCATAACCTATTGGAAATCATAAACTGCTAGAAACCATAAACTATTGGAAAACATAACATGTTGGAAACCATAACCTACTGGAAACTATAACCTATTGGAAACCATAACATGCTGAAAACTATAATGTGTTGGAAACCATAATGTGCTAGAAACCATAACCTACTAGAAACCATAATGTGTTAGAAATCATAACCTTCTAGAAACCATAATGTGTTGGAAAGCATAATGTGCCAGAAACCATAATGAGCTAGAAACCATAAACTAATAAAAACCATAACCTACTGGAAACCATAAAATGCTAGAAACCATAACGATTACATCTAATTATGGTTTCCAACATGTTATAGTTTCCAATAGGTTATTATTTATATCATAACCATAATGTGCCAGAAACTATAACCTATGGGAAACTATAACCTACTGGAAACCATAACATGCATAACTTGTTGGAAACCATAATCAGCTGGAACCCATAACCTACTGGAAACTATAACCTATTGGAAACCATAACATATTTGAAACCATATCCTTCTAGAAACCATAATCAACTAGAAACCATAAGGTGTTGAAAACCATAATCTACTATAAACCATAACATGTTGGAAACCATAAACTGCTAGAAATTATAACATGTTGAAAACCATAACCTATTAGAAACCATAATGTGATGGAAATCTATAGGAAACCATAACCTACTGAAAACCATAATATGCTAAAAAACATAACTTTTTGGAAACCATAATGTGCTAGAAACCATAACCTGCTAGAAACCATAACTTGCATGAAACCATAACCTGCTAGAAATCATAACTTACTAGAAATCATAATGTACTAGAAACCATAACATGATATAAATAATAACATGTTGAAAACCATAATCTGCTAAAAACCGTAACATGTTGGAAACCATAACCTACTACAAACCATAATGTGTTTGAAACTATAACCTACTAGAAACCATAACATATTGGAAACCATAACCTACTAGAAACTATAACCTTATAGAAACCTTAATATGCTGAAAACTATAAGGTGATGGAAACTATAATGTGTTTGAAACCATAATATACTAGAAACCATAACCTGTTAGAAACCAAAATGTGTTGAAAACCATAACCTACTAGAAACCATAACTTGCTATAAACCATAACCTATTAGAAACCCATAACCTACTAGAAATCATAACCTGTTGGAAACTATAACTTACTAGAAACTATAATATGCTAAAAACCATAACTTGTTAGAAACCATAATGTGCTAAAAACCATACCATAACATGCTAGAAACCATCATATGTTGAAAACCATAACTTTTTAGAAACCACAACATGCTGTAAATCCTAATATGCTGAAAACCATAACTTGCTAGAACCCATAACGTGCTAGAACCCATAACTTATAAGAAACCATAATGTGAAAACCATAACCTGCTGGAAACTATAACCTATTGAAAACCATAATATGTTGAAAACCATAACTTTCTAGAAACCATAACATGCTTCTATGTCTTCTTTGGATGTTAAAAAGATCCTCATATTTATTCTAATACAAATAATCAATGAAATAAAAGTGCTATGCATTGTCTTAGTGATCAAGAAGTGAAGGTAGGTTCAGTTCCAAAGCCTTATCTAAAAATAACACCATCTAAAATGATTTCCAGATTAAGGGCCATGGAAGGTAAGATATTCTTACATTTAGTAATGAATATAGAGAGTAGGAAGGATTAAAAACCATATAAACTAGACTACCATAGAACTCTAAAATAATTTGTAATCTTAAATCTATTGTAAAAAAATAAAACATATAACAAATCCTATGTGCGTGGGTGAGATAAAGTGCACATGGATACAAGGTTGATAATCATGATTTTGGAACTACTAATTATGTAGTACACCAACTATAGGAGTGACTTCCTAATTTTGATGAGCTATTAATCAGCTAGACAAAGTCTATAATCTTCCTTTGAAGGAAGCTAGAGGAATGTAGTAGCTATAATTGTAGGTTCCACTTCACTGCTACTTAGGCATATCAATCATTATTAACAGCCATAGATTTCAAATCTATCAATTCGCCAGGTGATAATCCTACGTGTTTTTTGTACAATTATAGTGTTATAAGATAATCCAACACTACATATCCAAGGAACTCTAGTCATTGTAAAAGAAAATTAGATCATCAACATACCACTTAAATACAAGAATGTGAAACTCACTGAGAAATTAAACTTAAAATATTTGATGTGTGAATGCAGATAATGGATATGTAATCCATAAATAAACAAATGGCTTCTCTTTACAAATAAAATAGTTACAAATCATTATAAGTAAGATTCTAATGTCTTAATCCTTGCATGTACAAAACATTATCTTGCTCCAAAATTTGAACTCCATATTGAAACACAATAGGGTTGACAATAAATAATGATAATTAAAAACTAATATAATTATATCCAGCAAATAATTTTGTGAAGATTTGATCAAACCTTACAACACAAGGTTAGCTAAGAAAGTAGATATTATATCTCATTTGGTAATAATAATGCACCAAAAAAGGTAAAAGATTTGATCTTTGCATAATGAATAGTAATAAGGGTAAAGTAATTTAGCTGTTATGAGCAAAGTAAACAAAATTATCATGGTGGTAGATGATGATGTCACCAATTGTCCTACCCCAGACTTTGATATAAACATTTGAAAGTGATGATTTATAGACATTAGGGTTGAAAATAAATAATGATAATTAAAAACTAATACAATTGTATCCAACAACTAGTTTTGTAAAGTTTTGATCGAACCCTTTAGGATAAAGTTAGCCAAGCAAGTAGATCTTACATATCATCTGGTAATAATAATGTACCAAGAAAGGTAAGAGATTTGATCTTTGCATATTGAATAGTAATAAGTGTAAATCAATTCAGATATTATGATCAAAGCAAACAAAAATCTCATAGTGGTGGATGATGATGTCGCTAGTTTTCCTACCCCAGACTTTGCTACAGACATTTGAAAGTGTTGATTTATAGCCTTAGTCTAAATTATTGGTTGTATTCATCTCCTTTCATCATTGAGGCTATTTGTGCTTATACTTGAAGGTTATTTCAACCTAGTGCTTTTTATTGCACCTAAAATATGCTTTCTAGTCTCAATGACCTACTTAGGTTATTCATGAAAATTAATATGATTCCTTCATTTCTTTATTTTCTCTTGTGCTAATGGTAAATTACTGATAAGGTTCAATTTATTAATTGAAAAGTAGTCAGTTTAAGGAACATAAAAATTTGACCTAAAAAGGACATGATAACAATGGAAGAAAAATAAAATCAATGGTGTACTCTTAGCTTTCAGATTATCAGTGACTAAAACAATTTTTAAATATATAATCCAATAATCATAAATGAAAATAAAATCAAAGGATGAAGCAAATGTACTTGAAAGCAACCAAAAACCCAAGGAAATTGATATGATGCATGTGTGAGAGCTTCCACTAGTAAAATTTGATTATGAAATGAATAATGCAATACTGACTCCATATAGGGAATATTAACACTAGCTGACAATCAATTATCAAGCCTACTTAAAAATGGATTTCTCTTGGGTAAGGTCAATGTTTATTCCAATCTAGTGCTAAAATTTCCCCTCCATAATGAAGACAAGCACTAATTAGAGATTCTATAACATCTGTAATGTTTTAATCTTTATATACCTATAACCCTTGATGTACAAGTTCTTCATTGAATTAGATTTTTCTTGGGGAAACCTAGATGGTGAAGGTATATGCTACCCAGGTGTAATCCACTATCGTGGATCAAAATCTTCATTTTGAATATAACCCTATAAAAATTTTCACACCAATAAGTTAAGATTAGATTGAAATTTTTTATATAATAATGCACCTTTTACAAAATATGAGTCATAAAAGATGATTGAAATAACCACATAATTACTCTATTTCTCAATCAGGAAAAAAATTGTTTATTTTTAAAAAGGAAAATGTAAGGAATCAAAGATGCAAAATAATACAATAAATCATTTCAAGATTTTCACTATAATATTTGATGAAAGCATGAAATTACAATACAAAAGGAATGGGTTGATAGGTGAACATGTACAAACTACATAATTTATAGAATGCTAAAGGTAATTATCTAAACCACCAATGCATTAAAGGGAATATGAATTGTAATCCTTATATTATGTAGATCTAGGAAAAAAAGTTGAAAATTCCACTACTAGAGTAGTTTCATACATCGATCATTATCTAGGCTTTAACCATAACAATTTTCCAAAGTTTTTCACTATGCATGACTCTTATCCATCACATCTCAGAAAATTAGGGCATGTAAAACTAATAAACCAATAAGTATCAACTTCAATAATGTAAATATATAATACCTCACAAACCATTAATATAGGTTCTACCCCTCCTATAATTAAGACATCCCTAGTGGAAACCCTAAAAACTTCCATTCATACCTCTTCCACTTAAATAAATTAAACAACCAATGATACAACCATGCCACCTAATATAATACAATTAACTACAACCAATCAACCCAAATTAACCAAAATTAAAAAAATACCTTATCAACATTAATTTCAATGCAATTCTACTACACCCTCAAATGATTTACTACAACACTATGCACCTTTGCCCATTAAAAATATAATAGATTATGATGAATGGTCCCCTAAAACTAAACTCTCATATCTCCCATCTCAAATATCTTTCTTAGAAATCATGCTAACTTATCCTCATCATTGTAATTGGCCAATGCAACTCCTATTCAAAATGAACATCCCTTATCCCCCATCTATGGGGAAAGAAGCTACCTTATTAGGATATGAAGATAGAATCATTATATAGCACTTAAAGAAGCTACCTTATTGGGATATGAAGATAACATCATTAAATAGTGCAAAGAAATGTCTATTCACATTTGATGAAATGGTAGATATATCTCTTTCACTCAAATTCCTTATCATCCATGATTCTTGATGAAATATTACTTCATGTAGATGACCATCCATTATTCATTAGTGTACAAATAGGAGATATCCAAGCCAAATGTGCCATAATTGATAAATATTTAGACACTTGTGTGGATTCCCTTGATTTTATTAAAACACATAGATATTTTGAATGCAGTCTTAAATATGTAACCACTCCTTTTTGGCCACTTATATGTCTAAATGGAAATTAGACTGATTTATTGTAATCAAACAAAAATTTATCTATAAATTTTAAAATCAACCCAATTTCCCTATAATTTTGATGTATACATTCTATGACACTTTAGTACATGATTAATTGAGGTAATGCACTGCATTATATCATTCAATTTTCTAAAAATTACTCCAACTCAGTACCTTGTTTTCAAATGACCCTTAAATCAATTAACCAAATTATTCTATTATCACATCCTATCCCATCAAATTAACATCAAATTATATTAGTTATTTAAAAGTAATTAATTAGCTAATCTTCTTAAAATGAGGTTACATGGAATACACATATTACTAATAAAGAAAAATAAATATTCCTATTTATCCTCATCATCTAAACAACTTGTCAATTTTGTATTTAAATCACATGGAAAGGCATACCTCTTATTACAAAGCTTGTATATTACAAATCATACACCTTACAAAGCTTACATCTTAGAAAGCCTATCCTATTCTTACATACCCCATGTTCCTCATCATGAAGGATGTAGGAGACATTTTGGACCTTTGATTCTCATCTTAATATGGATGGTTAATATCCATTTCATAAGTATATAAATTGGAGGATGTTCTTCCAATTTAGATAAGCTTTAGTAATGAAATATTATTATTCCAAAATACTTCCAAAAATCTACATTGTGCTACTACCATGCCAAGCCAAATCAATCCAAACCAAGGTGAATGAAGGAGAGATGGTGCAAGATCACCATTGACAAAGAATCCATTATCCATAATCCAATAAATCCAATTATCTCAACAATAAATTTGGAGCTACAAGGAATGCAAGTATTTACTTCTAGTTGTAGTTTGTTTTGTTATTATTATTCATATATTTTCCCTAGTGTATAGGTTAAAGGTGTTAGGATTTTAGTGTGTTATTTAGATTTGTTTTTATTGGACTAACACTATAATAACCTTCCATATTGATTCCTTTTTCACATAATGACATTCCCTATGGGACATGATATTGCACCCCACATCTTCTTCTTCTTCTTTCAATCTTTATTTCTCTTTTCTTGTATTAAGTAAAAAAAGGGGACTAGTAAAAACACTATAGTTTTTAATGTATTAATTCGTATACTCAAAATTTTGGTATGTGTATTTTTTATTTTGTTAATAAAATGATTTATAAATATTATATCAATATAATCATTATTTTAGGATATGTGCTTAAATCAATTACTATCTATGTTTTTAATCAAAATGACTGTTAAATAGGTCATATCTTCTAATCTAGAAATTCTTTTCTTCTAAATTTTATGCAAGTGGTTCAGATTTGGCTTATCTCAATACGCTCCATATTTTGTAACAATTCGATTTTAATTTTGTGAGATATGTTCATTTTAATAAAAAAAATCATTTATTTTTTTCATTTGGTTATTTTCTAACTTGCAATTTTATTTTTCACATATTTATCCTAACTTATAGGTATTTGATATTTGGAAGATTTATAATATTCCCCTCAGAATGTATGATCAACTTGAACGTCACACAACAATAAGTACATAATGGATGTAGTGGTTATGAAAAGGACAAGACCTTTTCACAATAAGCCAGCTGATGTAGATCCAATTAACATGAGCATATATAGTGTTAGCCACACTTGGGACCATCTAAAAATGCATGAAAATTGATAGTTTAGAACAACCCCACTTACTATAAACATACTTTTGATGCAGGGTGAGTATCCTGAAGATACATATCATAGTAAAAACTCTTCAGAGAAGAGAAGGCCTACAAAACCCACTTTTCACACACTTTTATTTTTTAGATTAATATTTAAAATCCTCTCAAGAGTGATTATATTAATGGAATTTTATAGTATTATGCATCCTTGTCAATTTTAGGATTTAAGATGTTACACTTAGGTGT
Organism: Torreya grandis; assembly: GCA_037957365.1. Lineage (NCBI taxonomy): Eukaryota > Viridiplantae > Streptophyta > Pinopsida > Cupressales > Taxaceae > Torreya > Torreya grandis. The sequence goes on along the minus strand of JARHVA010000522.1, from coordinate 742,880 downwards.
TTGTGTCATTTTATCCTTTTTTTCATGGTTTTGAGTCTAAATATTTGTTTTTCAGAACACATAAAAATAAATATTGTTTACACATCATTCCATTATTTGAGGAGGCATTACACCATCCATTTGACACCATGCCTTTGCCTTAGTCTTTTGACAAAAAAAATTATATGTCACTTGATTGAAAAGGGTGTCATTATGCTACCCAATTCATTCTAAGTTTTTATGCCTTTAGGTCTTGAAACATATATTTTGTCACATATTTAGAGCATAATAGAATTGTTATGTTGATCAAATTATTTTTAATACTTGTTTTACTTGTGTCCAAATTCCAAATTAAAAACCAAAACCATGTGGGCCTTTTGGGGTCTATACCTAGTGTCATGATACCACTCATTTGTGTAGCTTTTTGTATGTTTTGAGAAGTCTAGTCTTATAAGTTGAGTTCATTATTAGACTTGATAATTTCAAATCCAAATATTTATTGGTTTATGCTTAAACCTTGTGTAATTTTATCCTAAACATTGATCTTTCACTTTTGGGTTGTGTAACTTAGCTTAGTTCTTTATTCAATTTAAAAACTATTATTTGTGCCTAGACTTGGGAGAGGTAGTCTATCTTCCATATGCCTATCGTTTCATGTCTATTTATAAATGACCAATTTAATGCTTAAAATCTAAATTCCTATTTCATGCCAAAGTGTTTAAAATTAGTTATATTAAATCTCTATCTTTTACCTTATTTTATTTAAAAGTCTAGTTTTTGTGCCTTTTTAAAAAGACCTAGCAATACCTGTTTTAGCCTAGATTTTGTGCCTTTTCCAAAATGCCTAGCAATTTTTTTTAATTTCGATTAGACTTTTTTAAAACACTTTGCACCTAGAGTTTTGAATTTCATTTTTATTTCATCCACTTAACCTTTTTATGTAATACTGTAGACACTATAATTTCATATACTAGATATGATTATTTGTGTTGTAGGCCCTTATTATTATTTTAAACTCCTAAATATCCCTATCCTAAGGTTTAGTTTATTAAACATTAACAACCCAATAATTATTTTTTAAAAACTACATTTTCACCTCCCTAACCACCTAAATATATTAACAACGTAGGGAATCCTAACCTTTTAACCACTTCACCCATGTATAACCCTATTCCCAACAACCTCATGCCCACAAATCCAAATTTACCCATAGTTGGAATAAACCAAAATGGATAAACCTTCAACTTCCAGATTGGGTGAATAAATGTCAATTATCCTAAGATCAACACCAATTTTTTGTACCAACCTCAATCCATTAATACCCATCCAACCCTTTCGATCAGGGACCATAAACTATGAACCTAGATATGCTTATTAGTTTTTTGGGAGAATTAAGGAAGAATTAATGCCACTCTACTGAGATTATGTTGCATACAATTTGCATCAATCATTATGATCTTGAATAAGTGCTTCAATTTTTAAAAAGTATTTCATTTTTCTTGTAAATAGGTTCAAGGTAAGTACTTGCCGTTATTTATTTTTTTATTAGTTTATTTGATTTTATATATTTATTTATCCCTTAGAATATAACCTATATCCCTTTGTACCTATTTATTTTCCTCTATCATCCTTGTATTATTTATTTTAATTAAGTGTAGTTTTAGACAAAATCGATGTTGATTCATAAAATAGTCTTTCCATAATCCTTTTGGTCTAACTTGCTTGAAAAGGTGAAATTATATCTCCAAAAGGTTTATGCTAATCTTAGTCTAAATAGTCTTTCATATAACAACCATACTCAATCAGGTTTTATTATTTATGATTGTTATAGGATGACAAAGGATAATAAATAGGCACAAAGGGATATAGGTTGTATTCACTCATTCAAAGCATGCATAGTACTTCATTCAAATCCGTATACTTCTACCTCATCCATAATTCCCCCAAAACCAAGCCTATATAACATATTTGAATTAGAATATTACACCATAATGCATGCCATTTCAATAATTACATCCTAATATATAAATGAATATTTCTGGCTAGTTCACTAACCAAACCAACATTCCATAAAAAACCATGCATTTAGTATACCCCACTCAAAGTAATCCACTTTTGACTACCCAACCTCTACCTCAAGCTGATGTTGCATCTAGTTTATTGGCATAAGAGCTACAACAAATGAAGGATGCAATTTACATCATCCATGTTGCGAAATAGACCAAGAAGTTTAAGTTGGATGACATGTGTTCCTACCCATTCAACATGGATTATCAACAAATACCATTTCCTTCAGGATAAAATCCACTAAATTTTGATAAATACAAGGGTAAAGGAGACCCTAAGGCCCATTTAACAGAATTATTTATTAATTTCTAGTCCATGGCTTATAATGAAATATACCTCCTACTTTTGTTTCCCTAGAGTATGGCCAGATAAGCTTTGGAGTGGTTTCTAAAATTACCAAAGAACCAAATATTTAATTTTGATGACCTTTTAGATAAGTTTTTGTATTATTTATATTGCAATATTAAACATGAGATTTTGTTGGTAGATTTAACTTAGCCTAAGTAGAAATCTGGTGAAATTTTTGCAAGATATTTGCAATGATGGAGAGCACTTGCTAGCCATTTCACTCAAAGTTTACCAAATATATAATTGGCCAATGTATTTAACAAAAATTTGCATCATGAGATATCTTACCATTTAGAGTTGCAATATTCACACACTTTTAAAGAGATCATTGCCAAAGGTTTATTAATTTAGAAGACCCTTATTAACAAAAGGATTATTAATCTCACCTCTTAGAATCAAAATAATAACCAAAACCAACGAACAAGCCAAAATCAAAACTAAAACTAAGTCCAAGCAAAAGCATCAACAGTAGCCAAGGTGAGTAACTATAACAAATCCAAGTAATTTAACCATAACAATGTTTTTTGGAAATGGAATAATAGATTCATGTCATGTCCAAAAAGTCCAAACACCATCTACTCAACATACACCATAAATGCAACTTACTCCTCTTTAGCAACCCATTCATCAAGCACAACCTTCACAGTAGCCTAGTTAAGCTCCACCAATGTATCAACCATTACCTTTAAAAACCCCTCATCTAAGAAGAAATGCCCCAACTTGTCAAGTTTTCAATGGCCTTGGTAAACCTATATAATCCATGTTTCACAAGTTATCTATAGCTAATATGATTAGTTGGTCAATTCCAAATTATTATCTTGAGGGTCTTCCTTATCCAGACTAGTATAGAGAGAATGAGTTCTATGAATAGCCTTGGGTTCATGGACATAATATATGTTGTTGTGTGTAAATCAATCACCTCATTGAAAATATGTTGAAAAATGGGGATATTACATAATATAATAGAGCATCTACATCCAATCATAACCTAGGTATATATCAAAACCCTTTTCTATAACATACCAATAATAATAATAATCAATAATAGTAATAATGAAGGCTAGAATAACATCAACAATAGTATAAAAAACCATGAAACAATAGAAATATCAATATTAATAATAAAAAAATCAAATGAATGGGAGGAACCAAGGCCAAAATGATTCCAATGACCAATATACTTACCATGCAGTTAAACATGACTACACTAAAGTTGTAGGTCATATTGCAGGAGGTCATATTTTAACCATCATCATTAATCTTAAACCAAGTCATAATAGACTAGGACCATTCCAAACCTATTACAATCAACCCATCTATTTTAGTGATCCTTCATTGACCTAAGACCACAAACAGGCACACCAACAACCAGGGATTACTATTTTGGGACCTTATAGTAATAACTCATCATTGACCTGTGACCATAAAAAGTGTGTTTGTAAGCAAGACATTTTCCTCTATGTCCCCCCCATCCATCATCATTTTATAGTAAAAAAGGTATTATATCTAATCTTGATTATGCAATCACAACTCAATAGTCAAATATTATCATTCTAGGCCCATAACCATCTAGCATTGAACCCATCAAAACCACCATCCTAGTTAAGAACAAGACATATACCACTATTAAGGACAAGACATTTAATATTATGGAGCAACTTTAGAATATGACCATATAAATATCCATTTTGTATTTGTTGTGTATGTATACTATTCATAATAACATCTTGACAAAGTTCTTAGGCCAATCCCAAATTTCAAGCAATATAACTCCAAACAAATTTCAAGCTTTGGTTGGACACCTAGCTCTAGGACAATAGTTGACCTTCGAGCATAATGATATGTTTTCCCTTAGCCCTCTCCATAAAAAACCACTATACATTGAATTTGTCATAACATAACACAAAATCAAATGTGTCCTCATAAATAATAGATCAAGTCTAAATATAGTGTCCTTGAAGCTCATCAAGCATATGGGATATATAACAGCCAATATATAGCCATAAATAATTACTATCAAAGCCTATGATAATGAGGAGAGAGAATCACAAGGTACCATAAGCTTACTAGTGATTATTGGGCCTTTCACCCATGATACACTTTGCCATGTGCTAGACCTAGACTTATCATATAATTTACTTTTAGGTAGACCATGGATACATGAACTTTGTACAATCCCTTTGGCATTACACTAGTGTCTTAAAATGTTCTCACTTAGGGATGGAGGTCACTATCCATGGCAATCCATAACCATATGAAGAGTGTAAACATTTAGAGTTTGAATACAAAATCTATAACTACCACTTTATCGTAGACCCAATAACCAAGAAGGACAAAGACAAAGAGATACTTGTCAAATTGTTAGAGGCCAATTGCATAAACCCAGATACCCTTGCTCTTCTTTACATACTACTCTTGAAATGTCCAATAATTTTACCATCTCAAATAATGGTCTAGGAGAGTTTTTGACTCATGACACATTTCATATTACCATGATTCCATAGAACCCCAAGTCTTATGGAAGACCTAATGCTCAACCATCTTTCATGGAATGGCAATAAAAAGGAAAAGGAAAACTTCATAGTCCATCACCTATTACTTTCAAAATGACCACTAAATAAGAAGAGGACCCACTTGCCAATGATGAATCTTTTTTATACAAAGAAAAAATTCCTAATTGATATAAAAGTGCCAAATATCCCATCCCTAATAGGATCATAGACAACCAAGCCTATGAAGGAGGAGGCCTTGGGCCAAATCAGCATGGAACTCTTGAGACAATTTCTATGACTATGTACAAAGGAACTTATGGTCTTGGATTTAAACTTCCTAGGGGTGACCACATGTATCTTATTTGTGTTTTAACACCAATGACTAGTGATGATGATGTTAGTAGTGAAGTAGAGTCCGATTATAGCATTTATGAAAACCTTACTAATACCAACCTATTTGACCCACATACCATTTATACCATTACCCCAGTAACTTAACATTCCATGCTTCCCCTTTATCATCCTCAACTTATAGATTAGGACAACCAAGAATCCATAGTGCCTATAGATGAACTAGATAATGATGAGGATTTTTATGATTTTCTAGGTCTAAGAGATAATTTTCTATTGGGAGACCATAAATAAGGGTTTTCTATTAAATTGGATCCTATAGCCTATTTTGGAGACTGGGTGAACACCCTTAAAAAAAACAAAAATATAAAACATTGAGGTCCCAAAGAGAAAACCTATTTGAGTTAATTTTGGACTAGGGTAAAATTAAAGAGAAAGGTGAGTCTTTTGGTGAAAACCTATTTTAGGTACCGCTAGATGGGGTCGTTCACTTTTCTTTTAATGAAACTGAAGAGACTACCAATGATAAACTTGCTTTTGGGCCAAGTTTAGTTCTGATGAATAAAATGCCTTTGATCAGATTGCCTAAGAATTTCTTATAGTATTTGTGACATGGCCATCATTACCATTAGGAGACTCAAATTCATCTTGTTTAGGAGATCTTAAAGAACCAATTCAACTAGAGGAATTTGTCATTTCATGCCAATTCACATGCTTGTTAGCCATTTTAGAAGATGGCTTAACTCTCCTAATAGAAGATACTTTGAAGGTCAACATCAGGACTCTATATGACCTAATGTAGATCAAATTAGATGCATCCCTTACTATGGAAGAACATGAAATATTTATATCCCTTTCAAGGGAATTTGTTAACTTTTTTGCAGGGACTATTTAGACATGTCAAGTTTGGACCCTACTTTGGTTATACACCACCTTATTATACATCTTGATACCAAACCTATGAATTAGAAATTATGAAAGATGCATCTTCGTATTACTATACTAGTACATAAATAATTGGAAAAAATCTTAGGAGTGAGATGTGTTGGTTGAATATTTTGTTAATCAGTGTACTAATAAATAAAATAGGTCTGATTAGCTAAAGTAGGAAGATTAGTCATCCAAATGTGTAGGTTTACCAAATCAGAAGGGGAGTGATCTCTCCTCTCATCAAGGGGAGGTTCCCTATAGGTATGCTATATATATATATATATATATATATATATATATATATATATATATATATATATATATATATATATATATATATAGAAAATAATACTCAAGGGTAAGACAAATCATCTATCTCTCTTTCTTTAGAGATGATGTGTGTAGATCAAAGGAGAAACTCAAGGAAAATGATAGAAATCACTCCTCTTCTTTCAGAAGTACTATTCAGCAAGCCATAAGAATACTCTATGTAGTAATAGCAAAATGTAGTAAAAGATGTAATAACCAGCAAATCAAGATGCAGCAAAAAGTCTCCACCTGGATTACTCAAGAATAAGATACGAAGAACAATGGGGGCACAAAGTCATCCCAAGGTCCTTTACATAGGAAAAAGAAAATACAAACACATTGAAGGTACTTGTGGGGGCACAAAGTCATCCCACAATCGATCTTCAGGACACCTTCCTAACCACTTCTATTAATTCTACTTGTTAGATCAAATAAACAAGAACGCTGCTAGGAAATAGACATATGAACAATTCCCTAAATAACATAGGCTATTTCCAACACAAAGTCTGAAAAGGTCACTTGCTTTCTTATTCAAATGAAAAAAATGATTAACAATCTGAGCTCAAAGTCTTAGTAGATGCCTTTCAATTTGGGTAGAGTTTTTGCTTCTCTGGCAGAAAAAGATCCTCATAACAATAAGAGAGATTACAATATACAGAGGTCAAGAGAGGTTTGGTGCATTTATCCCATGGAACAACTCATGCTATGCATGCAATGCTTTGAATGCACTTTTAGTTTTGTATCTTAACTCGACTACCATCTCCTAGAATTAGATGATTCTCTTAGTTCCCCCTCTTGATTGAACTGTTGTTCACTTTCCCTTTATTCCCAAAAAAGTTGTCTTTTAAAGGCTCAAGAAATCTACATCCACATATCAGATCTAAACACTCTGTTGACACTCCAGATCTTTAGTATTGTTTCCTCCACTTCACAATGATTAGGGCTCTCACACTTAAGTCTACAAAAATCAACAGACACTTCATTACCACCAAGTTTGCATCCTTGAATCTACCATTATTTGAAAAATATCTCATGCATGGATATTTTTAGTTCTTTTCTTCATCATTCCTCCCTTTTTAACTGTTGAATCAGGGCCTTAAATTGCCTCTCTATTCTTTCGTCACTTTTTGATGAAAAATTGACATGTGACAACATTTGCTTAGAATCAGGTGAGGACACACAGTAGCTTCCATTGCTATGAGAGGCTTTAGAAACATATTTTATGAGTCCAACAGAAGATGACATGTGGTAGTTTCTGTTGTGCTCTAAAAAATGCTTAAGAGAATCTTATAAACTTGATCAAAGCTCAGATGCAGATACATGTCACTCTCTACAGAGTTATAAATGAACAAGTGGCAACTTTTGCTTGTCTTTAGAGAGTCAGGTAGATGATGACACATGGCATGTTCCACTTTCTTTAATAGCTCACTGGGGGTCCACCACAGTCTTTATGAAAACTAGAAGTAGGAGGGAGAAATTGTGGAGATTGATACTTGTCAGATTTTACCAAACTTTTGTAAGGGACACATGGCATGTTCTATGGCTTCTTTAAGAAATGTTTATTGATAGAGGCTTTAAAGCCTATTATAAATTTAGAATCATGGATGCAGACATGTGTTGCTGTCCATGGAGTTACAATAGAAAAGGTGGTAGCTTCCGCTTGCCTTTTGAGAATCCTGTGGAGGATGACACATGGAAACATCTATTGTGATTTTGATGAAGGATACATGGCAGCATCCATCACATTTTAGAAACAATATAGAACTATGTGGAACTCATTTGGATTCATGCAAATGATGCCACTCATCAGCCTCCACTAATTTATATAATGGAGATGTGGCACGATCCAAATACATTTTTTATTGACGTGGATGCAGACACTTGGTGTATTTCACTTCATTTAGCCACTCGTCCCCAAGCCCACCATGGTCTTTACTCAAAACAATGAAGCCAAGGGAAGAGACTACATATATTGACACTTGGAGGCTTCTGACAAGCTTCAATAGGGATAGGTGGCATCTTTTATTGTGATTATAAACAAAGTGCAATGGGGCTCGATAGACGACATGTGGCAACATCTACTTGACTCATTCTTTTTGAGGTGCTCCTTTGAACCATTTTGATTGAACTGACTGATTGAACCAAATTTGGTTCAATGGTTTAATGGTTTAATGTCTTTGTTTTAGCTAAGTCTTGACCATTTGAAATAGTTTCTAAACCACGTTGAACCTTTGAACCTTGAACCCATTGAACCTTGATGAAGCGATTAACTCTTGCTGATGACATTGAACCTTTGAACTTGTTGAACCCATTAAACCAAAATGGTTCAAGGTTTAATGGTTTGATGGTTGGATCTTTGCTTTGATGTTTGCCGATGAACATTTTTTTATTGAACCAAGGCACTGAACCAATCTCAAAAATGACTAAGTGTTAGAAACTGATTCTTTTGATTGAACCTCCGTGTAGAAGGTTTTGAACCTATTGAACCATTAGTCTTTTCACTGAAAAGGCTTGAATAATTCCAAATTTTGAAAGCTTAGAACAATTTTTTGAAATGAGAAGAGATATTTTGGTCTTTACAAGACCAAAATAACTTATATGTTGTCCTAAAAATGAGTGACATTTTTTTGGGGACAACAACTGGCTCCTATTGGGGAACTTCCTTTTGATGAGAACTTGGAACAACTGAGGGGAGTAGAAACTTAAATCTCCAGTGCCTTCAAGTGTGCCATTGGGCTACAGAGTCATGCTACCTAGAAAGAAAGGTGATAAAAAAACATGAAAACAAATAGCATAAAGTATAAAAGACTATACAAATATACATATATATATATATATATATATATAGACAATTTCATTTGATACTTCAAGTGTTGAAGTGCTTCAAATGCTGCCCATTGTGAGGTAGAGAAAAGGGTGTGCCATCTTGAATTTCAATAAGAATATATTTTCACCTTTGAGCTCATGGATAGTAAAAGGGCCTCTCCACAGGGAATCAAATTTTCCATGCATTCCCTTTGGTTCTCTTCTCTTGTCCCACAGTAGGACTTGATCTCTAACTTGGAAATCTCAGTTATTCAATTTCTGGTCAAAGAGTTTCTTCACCAAGATTTGATGGAATGTGATTCAGTCTTCCACTATATTTATCTGCTCTTCTAGTTCAGTCAGACACATAATTCTCTTATAAGGGAGCTTTCATATGTTTGATCTTCAATTGCCTTAACCAATTTTAATGCTGGCAATTCCAAGGTGATTGGTATCTCAGCATTAATACCATAAAGAAGTTGAAAAGGAGACATACCAGTTGCCCTTTTGGGTGTAATTCTATCGGCCCACAAAGCATCAGTCAATGCTTTGTGCCATGTTCTTTGGTTGTCATCAACCAACTTTTTGATGATAGTCACCAAGTTCTTATTACTTGATTCAGCTTGTCCATTCCCTTATGGAAAGTAATTAGATGAGTGGAAGAGTGTAATTCCATAGTATAAATAGAATTGAGTGATCTCCTGGGAAGTGAAATAAGCTACATTATTGGTGATAATCTTAGTTGGGACCCTAAACCTAGAAATGATGTTCTCTTTTAGGAAATTGCACACTACTTTTGAAGTAGCATGCTTGGTTGGAATTGCTTCCACCCACTTGGTGAAGTAGTCGGTGGCTGTGAGGACATAATCATGTCCAACACTTGAAGATGGGTTTAAAGCACCAATAAAATTGAGGCCCCATTGCTAAAATGGTTCTTTTATGACTACTGGCTTGAGAGGCAAGGCAGCTAACTTGGGTCTTCCAACAAACTACTAACATAGTTCACATTTCCTTACCCATTTATATGCATATTAAAAAAGAGTAGGTCAGTAATATCTAGCCTAAAGGATCTTATGGGTAGTCACAGGAGCAAAAAAAATTCTCCCACATGCTTGATTGTGGAAGAATCTCAAAAGTTGGCTTTGTTGCTCCTTGTCCACGCATCGACGGAACACTCCATCAAGGCCCCTATTATATAGGCCATTGTCCCAAAGGATGAAATTTTCCACTTTCAACTTGATAGTCCTTCTCTCTTTATAAGATAGGTGAGCAGGACATTCACCATAAGTAAAGAAATGAACAATACCTTAATACCACTCATTAGTGGTAGAGACAAATAGGATTGTTGGCACTTCTACTTCTTCTGATTTTTGATGCTCTATTCCCTCTGGCTTGTTGTCAGCAATTAATTAGCATAAGACTTTTCCCTAAACCAGCTTTATTGGTTTGATGAGTAGATCAAACTCCTAAATTTTTGCAACCCAATTCCTCTTTTCATCCCAAACTCCTACTAAGTTAGTATGGATTTGACTATTGTGTTAGGAACCAAGGCAGAGTACGTGAATTCAAGATGTAGAAGCGGAAATGCTTTACTACCTTCACCATTACATAAACATGCTTTTCCATATTCGAGTACTTTAGCTCATGAGATTTGAGAGGATAGCTCATGAAGGAAATGGGGGACTCCATACCTTCTTTATTTTGTTAAACCAAAATTACTGAAAGCATGTGTTCTAAAGCATAACTGTACATGGTGAACTCTTTGTTATAGTCCAGACAAACTAGAATTGGGGTGTGAGCAATGGCAGTATTGATATCTTTAAACACTAACTTGCCTTCATTATTCCAACCAAAGGTGGGCTTTCCCTTCATCATGTTTACAATATGTCTAGTCTTCTCAGTAAATTTGGGGATGAACCTTCATAAGAAATTCACCTTTCCAAAAAAAGAGTGAATAGAAGTCTTACTTGTAGGCAAGGTAAGCTCTTGGATAGACTTGACTCTGTTTGAGTCAATTTTTATGCCTTCTTTAGACACAATGTGTCCAAGAAGTTTTCCCTTTGTTACTCCAAAAATTGACTTCTTGGGGTTCAAGGAAATGCCATTCTGAAGGTAGCATTCCAACACTTGTTATAAGTGGCACACATGATTTGGGTGATGCTTAGAGAAAATAGTCAAGTCATCAAGATAAAATATAATGAACTTGCCCATCTTATCCTCAAAATCAATGTCCATTGCTCTCTAAAAGGTGGTGCCAGCGTTTATCAAGCCAAAAGGCATTCTCTTATAGGTGAAGGTTCCCCAAGGTGTGGTGAACACAGTTTTATGCTGGTCTGCTTCAGCAACTTCAACCTGATTGTATCTTGAGAAACTGTCTAGCATTGATAACATCTCTAAACCAGTCACTGTTTGAAGCACTTGATCCATGATTGGTAAAGGATAGTTATCCTTCAAGGATGACTGATTCAAATTCCTAAAATCCACACCAAGGCAAATTTCACCATTCTTCTTCCTCATAGGCACTATGTTTGCAATCCATGTGGAATGATGGATTGGGAAAATGATCCTAGCATTTAACATCTTTTGTATATTAGATAGAATAGTACCTGACATCTTTGGATTGTATTTCCTAGGTTTTTGCTTGTAAGGCACTGAGTTAGCCTTCAGAGGGATGTCATGTCAGATTTCATCAGGCCTGAGTGACTTTAGGTCATCATAAGAGTATGTTAAAATGTCCATGTACTGTCTGAGCAGAGAAGTGAACTTGAATCATTCCTCAGGAGTGCAGCACTTCCCAATGTTCACCATCTTGGGGTCTTCCTTGGTACCCAAATTTACTTGATCAAACCCTTGAGAGGAGCTTGCCTCTATTTACTGCTATTTGATGAATCTATCATGCTTATCAAATAGTTTCTCAAGGGAGACTAGGCCTTTGCGAATCTTATTCCCTTTAAGTTGCATGAACTCTCCATCTATGCTTGGACTTGATTCAGGGGTCAGTTCGGGCTCTTGAGGTTCACTACCTTCAAAATACAACCATTTAAAAATATCCTTTTGCTCTAATAAAACAATGATTTGGTTGTCATTGTTAAACACCTGCCAATGACTGGCATTATTAGGTACACTTGGTCGAGAGACCAATTCAATAGTGTACCTATCTCCTTCAAATTTTGAGTGGGGAATCAGATAGGTGCCTGAGATAGCCAAAGCATCAGCTCTATAATTGAATACCCTAGGGACTGTAGAGATGCTAAAAGCATCAATGTTTTCAATTTGGTCCTAGACTAGATTGTAGTAATGACACAATTTCTTATTTTTGGTTTGATACAGGTTTCTTACCTGAAAAACCACCAGTTCAACATCTCCTTTAGCATGAAGAAGCTTAATACCTTTGTCCTGAGTAGCCTTTAATCCAAGCAATAGGGATTCATACTCAGTTGTGTTATTAGTATTGCTGAATTGCAACTTGTAGGATGAAGGAAAAATATCTCCTTACAGAGATATCAACACAACCTCAACTCCTGAACTGGTAAAGGAATAGCTACCATCAAATTCAAGGATCCATACCTCATTAGACACTGATTTTCCTTTGGATTCTTCCTCATTTGGAGGTGGAGATTCTTCCATAGTTCTAGCTAAACTAACCTTTAGGTCCTCACCTTTGAGAGCTTCAACAAGCATTTCATGAACTTCTTCAGTGGATAAAAAGTAGTTACCCATGCCTAAAGATTCAAACAAAATTTGAGCTTCAGGTGCTGATGATTGGGTGACTACATATTTTGTTTCCTTTTTAGGAATCAATCTTTTTATGACACCTTTGACTAGGATTCTTAACTCAGACAAGTCCATGTTTAATTTTCCACCAACATCTTTACAAAAATTCTAGCCAAGAAGGATGCCATAAGATGCTGGGACGTCAGCCACCAAGATAGTCATCTTGATTCTTTTGTCTAGGAACGTTGTAAATGCAAATCTGGCATCCTTAATTTGCCCTAGCAATGGTACTTACTTGTTTTCCATGGAAAAACATCTACCAAATGCCCTGGTCAGTGTAAGGCCAAGGGACTCAGCCACTTTGGTAGGCATGACATTGTCTAAAGCTCTAAAATCAATGATACAATTATTTAGTTGATATCTATTTATTAATAGGGATACATAGAAAGGCTCTATTTTCTCAAGAGCAGTAGGAGGAATAATGACAAGATTATTTGGGATAGACATGTTCCTTGGGGGATCATGAGTTGATTTCTTATCTTTTTATCTTGTTGGGATGTTTTGGTTCTTCACACATTGAACCAATTTATGCAACTAATCAGGGTTAGACAACAAGAATTCAAATTCAGACATTTGAACTTTGGCTTTCTTTATATAATCAATAATGTCAAACATCTAAAATGAGCTAGGAATAGAGGATGGGAGATCATCCTTTTGATTCTTGGTAGGGGAGAACTGGACTACATATTTGAAGTAGAAGGTGCAAGGGTATTTGGTGTACTCACCTTTCTTGCAGTCATCAGATCTTTTGGCTAGAAGGGTAGAGTACTTCCACACTTAGCAATTGAGATTGTTGGTTGAGGTCACTCCTCTGTCTTCTCTTTATTAGCTTCTTGAGCTGATTGATTCTTAGACCAGGTGAACACAAAATATGATCCCTCTATTGCATTACCTTCACTTCTGGGTTCATCCTGATAGTTCAAGAAACTAATGTTGGAGTCACCAACTAATTCTTCTTCTTCCTCAATAAAGAGATTAGCATCATCTTCAGGGTTCAACTCAGGCTAGAATGAGAAACCTGAGTCAGATTCAAGATATCCAACCACTAAGTTGGTTAGAGGTGCTTTAATGGCAAGGTTCCTCTGTGGGGGAGGAAGACGATTTAGCTACCCTTGACCCCTAGAAGCATTCCCTTGGTATGTCTAATTCTAGAATGTCCTCCTTAGGATATCTCTATATGTAGGAGTGGATGATGGCCCTTGGGCCATTTGTCTTATGAGAGCCAGCAATTTGTTTGCCAGATTCTGTACCATCGAATCAATAGTGGCTATAGATGAGTAATTAGAAGATGAAGAAGATTTACCTTTGTTTGGATCTCTCCTTATCTTCCCAGACAAGATAAGCTCATCATCTACCTCAGTAACCAAGTCCTGATCTCTAGTAAGGTCTATCTAGCCAACACATCTCAGTAGAAAACTCACTTCAGGTAGTTGTGAGTTGATGAAGAAGCACTTAAGGTTTTTAGGGGTTGGATGAGTGATTACAGGGATCTTGTTCCTCAACTTATCATATTTGGTGATGAAATCCATCATTGGTCCATGAGGTTCCTTCTTCATTTGTGTGAGCTGGGCTAGAAGGGAATGTGCATTTTTTATAGGTTTGAATCTAGCTTTAAACTTAGCTTTGAGTGTGTCCCAGTTAGTCACTTATCTAGCCTACAGATGGTAGAACCAATCTATAATAGGACCTTGCAATGCCTCCATGAACAGTCTGAGCACCACGTCCTCAAATTCCATGCCTATCACACCATAGGCTATGCTAAAGGCTACAATGTGTTCATCAAGGTGAACCTTTCCATCACCAAAGAATTTAGGGAAATTCTTCCTTAAACTACGTGTAAGCTCATGTAGGGGTGGAGTAATATTGAGTGGCCCAAAAGAGTTACCCCAGGGGCCTTGAATTGCCATGAGTAGATTATTGAAAGCAGGATGACAAATTTGGGTGGTGTATGTATAGGCAAAGTTTTGCTAATAGCAAAAAACGTGGCTCTACTTTGTGTTGGCAACTTGGTGTTGGTAAGAGGAAGACTCCTGGTTTGTTGAAGGTGAGGTTGTGGAGGAAACAACTTAAAATTGCTTTGTTGCACCAACTCAAAAATAGGGTCAACAACACCTTGGGATTTTTGGCTTCTAGTATAGCATGAAGTTGCCAGATTATAGAAAAAAATAGGAAAGAACTAGTCTTGCTTTACTTAAAACTTGAGGCTTCAAATTGTGCATTCGATCCCCAACAGAGTTGCCAAAAACTATTGGTTGAATATTTTGTCAATCAGTGTACTGATAAATAAAAGAGGTCTGATCAGCTAAAGTAAGAAGATTAGTCATCCAAATGTGTAGGTTTACCAAATAAGAAGGGGACTGATCTCTCCTCTCATCAAGGGGAGGTTCCCTGTAGGTATGCTATATATATATATATATATATATATATATAGAGAGCATACCTACAGGGAACCTTATATATATATATATATATATATATATATATATATATATAGAAAATAATACTCAGGGGTAGGACAAATCATCCATCTATCTTTCTTCAGAGATGATGTGTGTAGATCAAAGGAGAAACTCAAGGAAAATGACAGAAAGCACTCCTCTTTTTTCAGAAGTACTATTTAGCAAGCCACAAGAATACTCCAAGTAGTAACAACAAAATGTAGTAAAAGATGTAATAACCAGCAAATCAAGATGCAGCACAAAGTCTCCACTTGGATTGCTCAAGAATAGGATACAAAGAAAAATGGGGGCGCAAAGTCATCCCAAGGTCCTTTACATAGGAAAAAGAAAATACAAACACGCTAAAGGTACTTGTGGGGGCACAAATTTGTCCCACAATTGATCTTCAGGACACCTTCCTAACCACTTCTACTAATTCTGCTTGTTAGATCAAATAAACAAGAACACTTTTAGGAAATAGACATATGAACAATTCCCTAAATAACATAGGCTACTTCCAGCACAAAGTTTGAAAAGGTCACTTGCGCTCTTATTCAAATGAAAAAAAATGATTAACAATCTGAGCTCAAAGTCTCAATAGATGCCTTTTAGTTTGGGAAAAGGTTTTACTTCTATGGTAGAAAAAGATCCTCATAACAATCAGAGAGATTACAATATATAGAGGTCGAGAGAGGTTTGGTGCATTTATCTCATGGAATAGCTCATGTTGCACATGTAATGCTTTGAATGCACTTTTAATTCTGTATCTTAACTCGACTATCATCTCCTAGAATTGGATGATTCTCTTAGTTCACTCTCTTGATTGCACCATTGTTAACTTTTGCTTTATTCCTGAAAAAGTTGTATCTTTTAAAGGCTCAAGAAATCTGCATCCATGTTTGTAGGTTTAAGAGGTCTATCGGATATAAACACTGTGTTGACACTCTAGATCTTTAGTATTGTTTCCTCCACTTCATAGCGATTAGGGCTCTCACACATAAGTCTGCAAAAATCAATAGACACTTCATTGCCACTAATTTTGCATCCTCGGATCTGTCGTCAATTGAAAAATATCTCATGCGTGGATATTTTTAGTTCTTTTTTTCATTGTTCCTCCCTTTTTAGATGTTGAATCAGGTCCTTAAATTTCCTCTCTATTATTTGGTCACTTTTCACTAAAAAATTGGCACATGACAGCATTTGCTTAGAATCAGGTGAGGACACGTAGTATCTTCTGCTACTATTAGAGGCTTTAGAAACATATTTTATGAGTCTGGTGAAAGATGACATGCTATGCTCTAAAAAATTCTTAGGAGAAGCTTATAAACTTGATTGAAGCTCAGACACAGACACGTGTCTCTCTCTATAGAGTTATAAATGAATAGGTGGTAGCTTTTGCTTGTCTTTGGAGAGTCAGGTGGATGATGTCACATGGTGCATTCCACATTCTTTAGCAGCTCACTGGGGGTCTACCATAGTCTTTATGAAAACTAGAAGCAAGAGGGAGAAATTGTGGAGATTGACACTTGTCAAATTCCACCAAACTTTTCTAAGGGACATCTGGCATGTTCCACAACTTCTTTGACAAATGTTTATTGATAAAGGCTTTGAAGCCTATTAGAAATTCATAATTGTGGATGCAGACACATGTCACTCTCCATGGAGTTACAACAAAAAAGGTGGTAACTTCTACTTGCCTTTTGAGAATCCTACGAAGGATGACACATGGAAACATTCATTGTGATTTTGATGAAGGACACATGGTAGCATCCATCACATTTTAGAAACACTATAGAACTATGAGAAACTCATTTGGATTCATGCAGATGATGCCACTCGTCAGCCTCTACTAATTTCTGCAAGGGAGACGTGGTGCGGTCTGAATACATTTTTTATTCATGTGGATGCAGACACTTGGCACATTGCACTTCATTTAGCCACTTGTCGTTGGGCCCACTATGGTCTTTACTCAAAACAGTGAAGCTAAGGGAAGAGACTATGGATATTGACACTTGGATTCTCTTGACAAGATTAAATAGGGATAGGTGGCATCTTCCGTTGTGATTAGAAACAAATTGCAATGGGGCTTGATAGACGACATGTGGTGGCTTCCACTTGACTCATTATTTTTAGGGTGCTCTTTTGAACCATTTTGATTGAACATACTGATTGAACCAACTTTGGTTCAACAGTTTAATGTCTTTGTTTCGGCTAAGTCTTGACCATTTGAAATAGTTTTTAAACCACGTTGAACCTTTGAACCTTGAACACATTGAACCTTGATGAAGTGCTTAACTCTTGCCAATGATGTTGAACCTTTAAACTTGTTGAACCCATTGAACCAAAATGGTTCAAGGTTCAGTGGTTTGATCGTTGGATCCTTGCTTCGATGCTTGCCGATGAACATTTTTTTATTGAACCAAGGCTCTGAACCAATCCCAAAAATGACTAAGTGTTGGAAACTGATTCTTTTGATTGAACCTCCTAGTAGAAGCCTTTGAACCTATTGAACCATTAGTCCTTTGACTGAAAAGGATTGAATAATTCCCAATTTTGTAAGCTTAGAACTATTTTTTGAAATGAGAAGAGATATTTTGGTCTTTGCAAGACCAAAATAACTTATTTTTTGTCCTAAAAATGAGTGACATTTTTTGGGGGACAACAAGATGGATCTAACCTATCAAATATTGAGAGTGGATCTCAAATATTATACCTATCATTAAGAAGCTAGAAGGAATCAAAATCTTCATTGATTTCAGAGACATCAATAAGGCCTTTCCTAAGGATGATTTTCCTCTATTGAATATCAACATGATATTTGACTTCACAGCCAACTATGAAATGCTTTTGCTGAAGGATGGCTTTTCAAGATACAATTATATTAGGATTGTGCCAAAATATCAACACAAGACAACATTCACTAGTCCTTGGGGAATGTTTTAATATTAGGTTATGTTGTTCAGACTTAAGAATGTTAGGGCCACATACTATAGGTCCATGACCATCAAATTTCATGATATGATGTATGACATTTTTGAAGATTATATTGATGACATATTGGGTAAACCAAAGACCTATGAAGATCATCTAATAGTACTATGAAGTATATTTGAAAGGCTTTGTGAGTAAAACTCAATCCAAAGAAGTACATCTTTGATGTCACTTTAGGTAAATTGTTAGGCTTCATCATGTCTAGCATAGGCATGCATTGAAGTTGATTCTAAAAAATTACAATCTATTATTGAGATGTCACCACCTTATAATTTGAATTAGCTATGCTATTTGTAGGGAAAGATTCAATCCATCAAGAGATTCTTCTCATAATTAGATTAAAAAATGCCATCTATTTACACACTTACTAAATAAGGGTTTCATATTTCATTGGGATAAAGAATGCTAAAAATCCTTTCAACACCTAAAGGAATATTTTGCCAATACACCTTTTTTGTTTTCACCAATGCTAGGAAAGCCATTCCCACTATGCCTATCTATAATTGACAAAGCCCCAGGAGCACTTCTAGCTCAGCATGATGATAATTGAAAAGAACATGTCTTATACTATTATAGTCATACATTGGTCACGTATGAAAATATCTATACATCAATATAAAAATCTTGTTTAGTTATGGTCTTTATAGCCCAAAAGCTATGGCATTACATGCTTAACAAATAAAACATGGTTATTTCTAAAGTAGATCCACTCAAGTATCTACTATCCAAGACAACTGTACAATACTACATGGCTAAATGGATTATGCTTCTTACTGAGTTTGAGATAGAATATGTCAACTAGAAGGACATTAAGGGATAATTACTAGTAGATTAGCTTGTTGAATCTCCCCTTGTAGACTCCAAACCCTCACTTTTTTCCAAGATAATTCCATCATGACCATCACTGAAACACCTCTTGAGGAAGAACACTAGAATCTATATTTTGATAGATCATTCACATTACATGGATTAGTGGTAGGCCTACCATTTATTACACCATTTGGGGATATCATTCCTAAATAATTCTATATCATCTTTCCTTATACTAATGACATGGATTAATATGAATCACTTATTGTAGGACTTTGTCATGTAATACAATTGAATATTCAACATCTCATAGTTTATGGTGATTCTTAGTTAATCATTAATCAGGTTATAGATCAATTTCAAACCAAATATGATAATCTAGTGTCATACAAGGCCATGGTAGACACTCTCACACAAAATATTACCAACATAGAGTTTGAACACATACGTAGGGTTAGTATCAGGATAATAGATGCCATGGCCACCATTGGTTCTTTGATCTGTAGTACAAACATGGTAAAATATTATTAATTCCTTATTGAACATCTTCTAGCACCTGATCATGAACCTTTAACCATATCAATGATCAATGATATTATTGGCCCCAACTCTATTCTATGTTCATACCTATATAACTAGCTTCACAATCACATCATGCCACTAAAGCTATTATGTAAAAAATAAAAGGAATTCACCCACCAAGCCTCTTAATATACCTTACTTAGCCAAACCCTTTACTATAAAAGCCTTGCTAGAACTATACTTCATTGTTCAACTTTGGTGGAAGCCATATTAGCCTTGAGGGAAGTTCATGAAGGAGTACTGGATCCCACATCAATGAGGTTATCCTTCTTAAAAATATCCTATGTACTAGTTACTATTGGCCAATTATGGAAGTAGATGCAAATGCTTATGTCAAAAGGTGTGACAAATGTCAAAGGCATGTCAATTGGATTCATGTGCTAGTTAAGACACTAAAACTAATTCTTACACCATGGTCATTTTCAACATGGGGACTTGATCTCATTGGGAAGATTAACCCAACCTCATTTATTGGCCATAAACACATCCTTACTACTACTGAACATTTAACTAAGTGTGTTGAATCTATACCCCTTATGTGATTGGAAAACAAATTTACAAATTCATCTTCAATCATATTACCTATTTCTATGGTATCCCAACCAATATTATATCTAATAATGGTATATCATTTCATAATAAGGATGTCAAAATGCTTTGCATCAAGTAGAATATCACCCAACATTTTGTACCATATATTACCCATAAGGTAATGTCCAAGCTGAGGCATCCAATAAAACCATTGTCAACATCCTTAAAAATATTTTCAATGATGTTGGCTATGATTTACACCTCCAAATTTTCCATACCCTCTAAGCATACCAAACTAATTACCTTACTCTAATAAGATCCACTTACACTTGATAATGTAGTTTTCCTTTTTAGGGGATATGTCTCTGGGTTGGATAAAACACAAACCAATATATAAATAATGTCAAAATCAATTTAGTTCATACATCACAATGTGCTCCTAGAATGTGCTACCAAGAAATCATCTTGACTTGAGAAAGTCTTATAAAATATTGGTTCCAAAAAATATCCACTCTACACTAATTTACTTCTAACGAACTATTTTTCTCTTATTCTTCTCCTCTAATGAGTTATTTGAGAACTTAGAATGATTTTGATTTATTTTTCAAATATGGGTCATAGGTTTATATAGCTTTCAAAAACCCAAAAATCATGGATATTTGCCTTATCAATCCCCAAGCCTAAGCCTTTGTTTAAGCTTTTTGTCTTTATCTCTCAAAATGGTGTATGGAAAGTTGATGAGTGTCAATGGGTCGAACCACCCTTCATATCTTCCTATTTGGATAAACCTCCCATGCATTTATATGGGAGATATCTAAATTTCTATGGGAAATATCTCACATTTGTGGGAAAAGATATATTCATGGAGTTAATCTCATTTCTCAAGCATTAGGAAGTGGGATTTGTCTAAAATTTTGGAGATATTGTGGACACTCCAAATGTGAGGATTTAAGTGGTCCACATGTCAAGAATATTTTAGACCACATTCATGTTCAGTCATAATAATTGCACATTTTTTCCCTTTTGCCTAAAAACTTCAATAGGTCATAAATTCTATATATGGACCTTTTTTTTCAAACTGAAAAATGCTCTAGAAATCTTTCAACAAGATCTACTTTGTGTGAATAGTTTGAAAAATAATTAAGACATTTTATTTTTATCCCTTATAGATGATCTCCAGATAACACCTCTATAATAAGAAGGCTTTTGGTCTACAAAAGTCCAATAATCCATCAAAACTTGAAAATGAAGGTCATGTTACCCTTCCATGAAGTTTCCTATCTTACCAAAGCATCTTCTACAACATTATGAGTAAAATATCATCGAAGGCAATATTATCTTTCTTGTCAACAATGTTCTCTTGTAATGATCTAAATATTAGAAGTATAATGATAAATTATTAACATTTCCCTTCTTTTGGGTGATGGGCTCTCACAAGATATTCTACCCCATATTTTACAATGTCATACCAATTTTCCTCTTTAGAGAAAGTTGAATTTATCAGAGACAAGTATGGTTTACCTAGGATAATGCCACTAAATTGAAGTGGAGCCACATCTAATTCAACTTCACCTAAGAAGATGGAGGTAATCACAAACCCTATTTTACATATTTTGCTTACATGTAGGTATATAACATCATTTATCCCAACCAATGAATATGGTCTAAAATGTGGCTTAGTTTTCAAACCTAGGGTTTCTACAACATCTTACAAAATTAAATTATTTTGATAATTTATATTAGAAATAACATCTATCTTTGAATTCTTAGTAATTATTCTGTTGAAGAAATGTTTTTTACCTCTCTCGGGTGATAAATTATGCACTATCAACTTATCCTTGACTATCATCTCCCTGATTATTATTATCTCAAGTTATGCTTGATGAGGCTCTATCTTTTTCTTGACTGAAGATGCAATTAAAACTTTTGCCTAAGGTTGTGGATGAATTTTATTTTCTTATTTCAACATTTTCCCCTTAGCATTAAAGTAAAAACCAAACTTCATGTCTTCTTTAGGCAAATTTATTTTGTTAGTCTTCTTAATTTATGACTTAACATGTCTCTTAAGCATCCTTATAGGGATTTATTTGGCATAATTATAAGATACATTTGATTATTTACTCTTTTCATACTTTGATAAGTCATTTAAAGATGTCTCATCAAATTTAACTGCTTCATCTTTTGAGAATTCTTCCTTTAGCTCTTTAGGGTGTTCTGACTTGTTACTTGAGTAATTATTCAAATCAACTTCTTAGTAATATTTCCCTTCATTTCCAAATCCTAATCTTACATAAAGTGGTATACAATTCCTTAACCATTAATGTCAAGGCCCTTATCATTAAATCCCATATTGGCTAGTAGCTTAGAACCTATTCCCCTTTTGTACTTATCAAATGTATCAACACAAATAGTTGATGAATGTATGGATTTAGAACACAAATTATCCCTAAAAATACTAATATATCTAGAAGAATTGATTTCATTAATTTCATTTTTTTAATGTACATCTAAGTTAGAAGATATATTGATAATCAAAGCATTGTTTACTCCCAAAATTATAATATTGTTTTCATTAGGAGGACTACCAAGAATATAAGAATAACATGAATCACTGATATAACCATAAATTACCTTAGTTTTTTCACTACTCCCAAACCAAATCTCATAAGCATGATTACTAGTTAGCTAGATTCCATCTTCTAATGCTATATACTTGGCCTATCAGGATGTGAGATAGAAATTACCCATAATGATCTCCTTTGCTTCTCCCAAGACTATATCAAGAGCAACTTGATCAAAGAATATACCTCTAATACAAAAATTCAATATACAATAATGTGTCATGTGTCTATGTACCATGCCATTAGTTACTCTGAATGTCTTGGTGTAGGGTAATGAAAGAACTTTCAATCCCATACATTATACGAGACCTTCACTAATGTAACTATCTACAACACTCTAGTCAAAATAAATATTCATGAACTTACCCTCATCAATAGAAGTGATATTCTACCTTTGGGTATTCTTAGAATATAGCATAATCTTTTGTAATTCAATTGATAGAATTTGTCTTATTATAGTATTTGGAGTTGATTGATGATGTACTGCTTGTCTAGATGATTGATTACTTCTATAAATAGTTGTTGCCTTGCCTTTGTCCTCATTTTGCTTCTTGAACTAGTGTAGATCCTAAATTGGATGCAATATCCAACATTACTCTACAACATGTCCTATTTTAGCACAATATCCATAAATTTCTAAGTTTTCATGTGTCCTCTTCCTCTAGCAACATTCTTTCTATAGTTTCACCTATAGAGCATCAATGCTCTATTGGAGCTTCTTGATCTACAACTCCTATCTTCAATATATAGCTTGTTCTCATTATTATTGTGATTACAAGTACTACATCAATGTAGTGACAATGGTTTTCAAAAATAACTAAACTTGAGCCAACATTGGATACATAGTATTCCAAAGTGTGTGAGTAAAATCATAATTACACCAACACAAACTTAGCTCTAATACCAAAATGATCCGTAAATAGTAAGTGACCCCAATTATTAAAAACTATTTGAAAATGGATACTCATTAATTAAAACTTGATCCAACAATGGCACTTTATAATTATAACCAATTTACTCCATTTTTATGGATAAAGAACAATTTCTCAATTTATCATAAAATTACATGAAAATTGGCATATTAACTGAAAACCAACAATTTAATGATTAAAAAGAACAAGAAGAAAATGTTTAAATACAAATAATACACTTTTACTTGATAATAGAGTTCACCTTTTTAGGGGATACATCTCTGGGTTTGATAAAACATAAACCAATATATAAATGATGTCAAAAGAAATTTATTTCTTACATCAAAATGTGCTCTTGGAATGGGCTACAAAGTGATCATTGACTTGAGAAAGTTCTGCAAAAGATGGGTTCTGCAAAATCTCCACTTTGCACTGACTTACTTTTGATGAACTCTTTTTTACTTCTTGTTATCCTCCAATGAGTTATTTGATAACTTAGAATGATTTTGAATGATTTTTAAAATGGGGGTCATGGGTTTATATAGATTTAAAAAACCCAAAAGTCATGGATATTTTCCTTATCCATCCCCAAGCCTAAGCCTTTGCTTAAGATTTTTATCCTTATCTCTCAGAATAGGGCATGGCAAGTTGATAAGGGTCAATGTGTCAAAACACCATTCATATCTTTCTCTTTGGATAAATCTCACATGCATTTCTATGGGAGATATCCCAATTTATATGGGAAATATCCCACTTTTGTGGGGAAAGAGATATTCATGGAGTTAATCCCATTTCCCAAGCCTTAAAAAGTGGGATTTATCTAAAATCTTGGAGAATATTTTGGAGTTATTGTAGACAATCTAAATGTGAGTATTTCAGTAGTCCACATGACAAGAATATATTACTCTACGTGCATGTCTAGTCATTGTACCTACACATTTTTTCCTTTTTGCCTAAAAACTTCAATAAGCCATAACTTCTATATATGGACTCCATTTTTTGAACCAAAAAATGCATCAAAAAGCTTTCGATGATTTATACATTGTATGAATGGTTTGAATAATAATTGAGACCTTTTATTTTTTATCCCTTGTAGATGATCTCTAGATCAGGATTTTTCCATGACAAACTCTTAGTTGTTCATTTTTTGTGAGCCTTAGGTTATGCTCTCGTACTCTGCATATTACATAGTTAAACTCTTGCCTTCTTAATTTTGGTTATGGTTGAAGGTTATGATCAATCTCAATATTCTAACAAATATCCATTGGTTTTTATTGTCACAACAATTCTTCCATAAGGTCCATCACTCATTACAACATCTAAAAAATTCACACATTTACCTCATAGATAATTTCAATTCATGGTGGCCACTGATCATCTCCCCCTTAATTTCCATTATTTCCATTATGTGACATATTTCATGTTTACTCTTCTCTTCTTTTTCAAGGCCCTAAAAAAATGAATTCACATTAAACATTTTTTCTTAGGATGATGAATTTAGTAACTTACATGACTATTGTTCCTTGATGACGTGTTATCCATTTCACCAACTTAATGGATCTTATGGCATCATCAATTCTAAATAATAGTCATTCCATTTGAATAGGTTATGTCTACTCACCTTTCAGTGTGGACACATAACCCCTAGTCAAATGGTCATCCTGACAAGGTCAATATGCATAGTCATGACTCCTTTATTTATCATGTCATAGCACATCATAGATGTCCATGTCATATGATTTATAGTCAATAATTTTTTTTGTTTTCATATCTCAAGGTCTTTATCTGGCTAGTGGTTTTTTAAATATCTATCAACTTTACCCCACCTTATCCAATTGTATACATAATATCCTGAGTCATGAATCTTCATGCTGGTAAGGCCCTACTTAGTGAAACCCATAGATCATTAATACCAAGGTACTAGGATAGAAGATGAATACATATCCACCTTTTCTAAGATTGGATCTATAATTCTTACATTAGGCATGGTGCATCCCCTATCGCTCACCATGATGATAATTTTTTTCTAAATAGAATATACAAAACTATTAAAGAAAATCTTTACAGGTCTTGACTCAATTACTGCGCATAAAACATGGCTCATAATTAGAATGGAATTTTACCAAAGAGACCATGTATATTCTGATAGATGCCCATCTCATAAAACTTGGCTTATAGTGATACATGCTACCAATTTGCTTATGCCCTCACATAATTTAAGAAGATGTAGCCTCCTCACAAAGGAACCCTTCCTTTGTCTTAGCTCCATCAAAGGAAATTTGTGATTTTTAGCATTGTTTTAGGATCTTATTTATCCTACATTTTCTTTAAGTAGTCTCTAATCCTAGTGAATGTGGGATTATTATGTCGACTTATTACTATTTACCAATATTATAAAACCATGATCTCACCATTTTGTGAGTAACTTAAGCCAATGCTCTCACCATTTTTTGAGTAGTATTTTGTCAATCTCTAATGAGTTAATATACCCCAAAAATTCCAAAAAATATTAAAAAAATTTCAAAATCCTAAAAATAGAAACATTGGGTTATAATCTCCTCAAGAGATATAAACCCCCAAAATCTAAAAAATATTGGCCTTGTCTTAAACCTAGTCACCAATACTTGATCCATCCTACTGGGGAAAAATCCATTATTGGTTCCAATCCATTCCACCACCATTGGAGGTGTGACCTTCCCTTTGCATGTGTCCTTTCTTAGGGGTACCATCTAATTTTCACTTTTTAGTCCAAGTTCATAGCTTTTTCCCTACTGGGGCAACACCAAACTATTTAGCTTATATTGAGATATATTATCCCCACATGTTATTCCCTTGAAAATAGCCTTACTTGGGGACACCACCTATTTATCATTAAGTTAAGCCTTTACACATAGATATTGACTTGGTTAATGATAGGATGTTTTCTATTACTTTTACTTTCAAGATTTGTGTGTGTGTGTTTGTTTAGTTATTTATTTTGTTTATTTTCTTTCATTATTGTGCATTGAATCAATCTAGTTTCATTCATAGGGTGATTCCTTTTGAATTTAATTTGAGCCCATCCATATTCATATGTCAACATTGTCATCATGGTTTTTATCATTGGTGCATTGTTTTCAATTGTTTATTGGATTAGGAGTCAATCCTTATGAACATTATGACCCAGTCAACATTGTGTTTTATATCATAGTGTATACCATCATGTGTTACAAAAATATTCAAGTCAATGGATCTTACAAATAATTGTGACATATAAACTTCTCCTTATTCAATTTGACAAATTCTCGCACCCTCCTTGATCAAATTCTTTGCATGGATCAATTTTTATTCTTCTATTTTATTCCTCATTCCATTTTCTCCCATTTCTTAGTGAACTACATTGAACTAAGGCTTATTTAGACTATGTAGGTAGTGCTTAGATACTGATGTATCTTGGGTCAGCTTATCCACCTTTGTTCTTCCTATCATATTTTTCATCACTTTTCACATCCTCATGTGCCTAGTTGTTTGTGACATCTTTAGTTATTAGACCATTGTATCTATGTTTACACCCACTTATATTTAATCTATGTAATAGTTTATTATCCTTGAGTTATGATTGAAAATATGCCCTACTGGGGCACAACTAGTTTACCATGTTCAAATTTTCCTTACTAGGGAAAAATCATTATTCAATCCTAGTCATCAACATGATTATAACTGCCTTTGGGAAAATCATTATTTTAACCCATCTACCCTACTAGGGCACATTCATGTACCATGATGCAGGAGCATCACCATATGCATGTAAAATTTATGTTGTTAAGATTATAGGATGTATGTTAATTCATAATAACCCATTCTTGACACATTATAAGTTTGTTTTAAGTCATTCAAGGCCTTTGGAGAGTTTCCCTCCAAAACTAGATTTGAATTTTCAAATTTTCCTTATGTAATTACATTTTTTTAAAAAAAAATTGTAATGGTTTGGGAGTTATATGAGTTGTGATAGGTCTATAGGAGTGTTAAACATATAAAATGGTCTTATATAACTTATTTGAGGTCATGGTCATCTTGAAATCTAGAAAGAGTAAATGTAACAAGTCATCCATGAGAATAGGGTCAAAATTTGCTATCTTGTGTCTAAGTGGTTGGAGAGAATATTGAGCAAAATTGGAGCATTCTAAACTTGGATAAGACTTCAAAAACTTGATTTTAATCTATCCTAGTAAGATGGAGGCGTGAAAAACCATCCAAAATCCTAAAAGGCAACATTTTTCCATTGTAAGGGTCAATCTCCAGTCTGCCAACACTCTGGCAGAAGTCTGTGTATGTTTTTTTTTTTGAATTTCTTTATTGTGAATAAAGGGTTTTTGTGTTCAAATTTTTTGTATTTAAATGAGTTTCATCTTCTTAGACGTGATCCAATTTTTCTTGAATTTATTTCAAGCTTAAGACATAGACTGAGTTCTTGAAACCCTTGAAATTTCTGATTTTTTGTATGTACAGTCATATACAGTGGTGTTTTTGCACATGTAAAACGTTGTATGGAAGAAAATTATCTATTGGAGATGTTAGATGAGTGAGTTTAGATCCTATTCCAGGTGGTATACTATAAAAAAAAAATTCAATGAGCTCTATAAAAAAAATCAATTAAAAGCTCTCGGCCTCCCTATTTTCTGTGTAAACCAAAACTCAGATTTTGGTCACTAAAATGGCCATAACTCCTAAAATACTAATCCAAATGACTTGATTATTTTTGGAAAAGTTAGATAAAATTATTTTGATGTAATAAAATTGTTTTAATTCCAAAATTAGCTATATATTTTCATATATAGATAAATGTGTTTTTATCTACCTGTAGGTGCTCTTTTTTCAAAAATTGTCAGAAAGTCAAAGTTGAGTTTTCCTTACTTTTGAGTGCTATAACTTGGTATAAGGATTGGATCATATTTATTATGTTTTAAATACCTTAATAAATTTGGTTTCAGATTTAATAAGGGGATAATAATGATTTTGACCTATTGGAGGCACAATTAGGCCTAATAAGACCTACAAGCTTCTGAACAAGGTAGGGAGTTTAGAGACAAAATTCAATATCTTAGAGTATTATATATTATATGAGGATTGAAACATGTTATATACATTGAATAACATGTGTTTAAACTTATTGGAAGCTTCAAATAGATGCATATTTTATATTGAATACCTAAAGCTCCATTAAGGCTTGAGAAGCTAGTAAGGGTTTCAAACATCATAAGGAAGATCAGGAAAGAAGATTGCAGAACTAGAAAGAGTATAATATTACATGGATGGATTCATTGAAACAATCATAAGTGAATGTTTTTAAAGTGTGTTTGGTATCTATCATACCACTACTTATAATTACCTTTGGTAAAATCATTGTCTCAACCTCTATTACTGATTATAACTACCTTTGGGAAAATCAATAATTTTAAATCAATGTATGCAAGCATTATCTCAATTGGATTAATCTAACCCATTGGTTAATTTCTTTCTTCTTCTTTATTCTTTTTGCAAGACTATCTATCAATTGTATACATTAGCCACTCCCTTAAAGGGGCATCATAATAGGCTTCCAAAACTTTTCTTAGATCATCATTATTCAATCCTTATCTTTTTTTTCTTTTTAACAACTTTTTCATTATTTAAAAAGATAAATTTTCTATGTATTTCAATTCCTTCTCAAATAGGGGTAAAATGTAGACACTCCTTTTTTTCCACTTTCATGTCTAAATTGACATCAGACTAATTTCTTGCAATCAAATAGTAATTTATATATAAATTGTTAAATCAACCCAATTCCCTAAGAATTTTGATGTATACATATATGACACATTAATACATGCCTAATTAAGGTAATGCATTGTATTATATCATTAAATTTTCTAAAAATTACTGGAACATAGTACCTTGTTTACAAGTGACCCTTTAATCAATTAACCAAATTCTTCTATTATCACATCCTATCCCATCAAATTCACATCACATTACATTATTTAAGTAAAAGAAATTAATTAGCTAATATTATTCATAAATTAAGGCTACATGAAATACACATATTACTAATAAATAAAAACCAATATTCATATTTATCCTCATCATCCAAACAACTTGTTGTTAATTTAATATTTAAATCACATGGAAAGGCCCTCTTATTAAAAATCTTACATCTTACAAATCTTACACCTTACAAACCTACATCTTACAAATCCTATCCTCTTTTTACATACCCCATGTTCCTCATCATGAAGGATGTAGGAGACATTTTGGATCTTTGATTATCATCTTAAGATGGATGATTCATATCCATTTCATAAGTCTATAAATTGGAATCTCTTCCTCCAATTTAGATAAGCTTTAGCAGTGCAATATTATTATAATAAAATAGTTTCCAAAAATCTTCATTGTATTGTTACCATGCCAACATGCTAAGCCAAATCAAGACAATGTGAATGAAGGATATATGATGTAAGAGAACCATTTACAAAGGCTCCATTGTGCACAAGTAGAGCAAGCCAATTATCTTAATAAGTGATTTGGAGATACAACAAAGGCAAGTATTTACTTTTAGTTGTAGTTTGTTTTATTCTTGTTATTCATATGCTCTCCCTATTTTATAGGCTAGAAGTGTTAAGATTTTAATGTTTCATTTTGATTTGTTTTATTGGACTAACACTATACTAACCTACCCTCTTGGATTCCTTGTTCACAAAATCCACTCAAAGTACATGTTAAGGATATGATATAAGAAAAATCCCTCCTTGAGTTTGTGTTTGTCTTCTTATCATGGTTCTTCTTGTCATGATATGTGTGGAAGTCTTGATATTTAAATTTCCTCTTTCTTTCAATATCTTACTTGGTTGACCCTAGAGACACTGCATGAAATCAGTCACCTCATTAGTATGTCAATTTGGTAATTTTACTTATAACAGTGTTATATACACTATTCAATGAGAAAATAATCCTTAGAATTTTAAAAAATTCCCAAAATGATGTGTCCTAAAAATACTTACCATTAAACCTTTACCTCTCATCCCATTTTATGAATCAAAATGCTTTAATTATCCTATCAACTCTACTAGAGGTTATAGTGGTCATCTTGAATTGATAGGAAACATACAACATAATCTTAAAGATTCAGATGATGATTAACTAGATAAGATTGGTTTAAAAATAAAAACTTTCTATCTCTCTCTAAAAATAATCACTCAAATGCATCCTTATCTATGAGCTTGATCTTGTCAAAAAACATTAGATGAAATTATGGTTACTCTAAAAAAAACTAAAATCCCATTCACCATACCTATTTGAATGATAAATAACCTTTAAAATGATGGATATCCATTAGATGATCCATTTTAATCTAAATTTTCTCAAGCTAAAAATGTAGTGATACTTAAATATCCTTCTTTATAATATTCATTTAGTTCTATTTATGTAGTTCATTCTCTTTTTATAGTACTTGATATCATTTTTTCATCTAGTTCTTGTAAGTCTAAGATAGAACAAACACACACACACACACACACACACACACACACACACACACACACACACACACACACACACACACACACACACACACACACACACACACACACACACACACACACACACACACACACACACACACACACACACACACACACACACACACACACACACACACACACACACACGCACGCACGCATGCACGCACGCAGGCACGCACGCACGCACACACGCATGCATGCACGCACGCGCGCACACACACACACACGCACACACACAAAACTAATCCTTGAACCACTATATACCATATTTGGATTATGATTATAGACCATGTCATGATAAGACCTTACCAGCTTGTTAGATTCCATTACCCTTCCAACTTACTCCTTCCTGAGATGTCAACTACATTATGATAATCCATTAAGATTTCATCTATTAATGTGATTTTGCCTACTATATATCCTATTCCAAGTTATCTTCTTATTGGTTATGGCATACTAACTTTGCCTAAGTTTGATCCTCTATCAGCACAATGGGAAAATAAGCCTTATTGTGAGATCCATAGAGTGGTTGGTCATTGAGCCAAGGATTACAATACACACCAACAACAAAAATTCTTATTGATTTCATGGTAAAAATAATCATTATTCTATTCACTACCAAAAACATTAGAAATATATTGATACATTACATTTAGATAAGGCACAATCTATACAAAAAATCCTACCCCCTCCTAAGATACTTCCAAAATACATATGTAAATATGGGGAAGTTTAATGTCTTTAGAATTAGTATACTACACATCATAATAATATATTTTGATTACTTTAGCAACATTTTCATGATTTTACATGGTCTTAGCCTTCATTGTCTCAACCTCATTCTCTAGTATATTCATAGATAAAGGTTCCACCTTAATTATAGTCTACACATCTTCATAGATCTGAGGATACTAGTCACATTTTAGTTCCTCACATTGATTACCCATAGAGGAGGTGCCTCATGAGCATCATTTTCTTCAACATACTTACCTTGTATGTAGAGATGATATGATAAGAAGTCTTGTCATGACTTTATATGAATATTGATGAGACTCTAATTAACATCATAATTTAGCTACATAAGGATGTATCAAATGTTATAGATGATATTTATTGTGATATTTATCAATATTTGTGAACACATCATGGTATATCATCACATTATTTATCACACTATTACATGATTTGGATTTGATTTATGATCATATATGATCTTATGTTTTTCTTATTATTTTACAATGTCTCATGGATTTATTTCTTTTTCATGGATTAATTTTGTTTCCATGGCTTAATCTCTTTGCATGGTTTCATTTTATTTTTTTATGGCTTAAATTAATGTCTCATGTATTATTCTTATTTTCATGGCTTAATTTATTTTTCATGAATTATATCTCATGTTACATGGTTTATTTTTTCTCTCATTTCTTATCTCTTATGCCTATGTGGATTTATTTTTATTATTTTTGTTATGTCATTTTATTTAAAGATAAGATAGTTCTTATTATGGCATGGTTATTCATTTAATACCCTATCTTTACCATGATTAGTTATCAATCACATTTCTCATTGCATCACTACATACATATACATCGTTGATCTTTATTTATACCCTTTATCTCCTCTTCATACTAATTAAACATATAATTAAGTCTTGAGATCACATACCAGTTTATAGGTAAGCCTAATTATTTAGTAAACATGTCAATGTATCTAGGTACTTTGTGTCATATAACCAAATCATAAAAATCATGTGTTTGTCACTTTTATTACTCACAATTGGTTATTCCAAATCCATATAGAGGAGGAATAAAAAAATCCATAAAAAAATTAAAATCCAAATCATTTAAAATAAAAGGAAATGATCAAAAGAAAAAAAGAAAAATTTAAAATTCAAAATTAAACCAAAAGATATGATTC
The DNA here is from genome assembly GCA_037957365.1 of Torreya grandis. Lineage (NCBI taxonomy): Eukaryota > Viridiplantae > Streptophyta > Pinopsida > Cupressales > Taxaceae > Torreya > Torreya grandis. The sequence continues at coordinate 709,489 of JARHVA010000522.1, read as the reverse complement.
ATATATTAGCACATCTCTTACTCCTAATCAAATATTAAACTCCAAAGTTGGTGACATGATAGAGCCAAGGTCCATTAGGGTGCAATAGGATAGTAGATTGGGATAGGAAATTTTAGATTTATTTCTCATTCTATCTACTTTCTCACACAAGTACCCAATCCTCACAATATACCAACATCTCTAGAAGGGGTCCTTAGTAATGGGGAACATGTTATGGGAATGTATGTCTATTTTTAATTTTTTTGTATCTATAACCTTTAAGATTTGATCTTATTAATACACTTATTTTCCCATAAAGTTTTATGCTTATTATGAACCAAATACCTTTTGCATTTGACATCCACTAACTTCTTAGCATGTACATATTTACTTAGTATATCTCATGCTTACCAAGGTTTAATTACAAACATCTATATCATTATTTTTCATTCCCTAATTCATTAAAACATTCCCAATATTCCTCAATGAATATGTTTTGCTTATTGATCATACCCCTTTGGTTTTCCTTTTATGAGTTTCAATATAAGACCCTAAGTGGGACCAAGCCTTCCTCATGAACATGTCCTTACATTCCACAAATATTTCCCATTATTATTACTTACCTCATTGGTTTTCATTTTGTGAGTTGTAGTTTAAGACCTTGGATAGGATTAGGCTTTCCTCACAAAGTATCCATAATAGTTCCATACCATGTTTAGTCATAAGAATAACTATAAATCTTTATATTATCTTATATTACTTACCATTTTGATTTTCATGCTTCTCAACTTGATTTAAAGTGTCTTAAATTTTTATTTACAAATCATTTACATACATCCTGATATGATTTAGTATGTTTTATGCTTATATTTTCTCATTTTAATCTATTCTATGTTTTACATGCTTTACAGAATTTGATTTAGTGGGTTTTACTTTATTTTACATGATTCTCAATGTGATTTAGTCTATTTCATATTTTCCATTTGTATTACATACTTTTTAAACTTGATTTAGTATATTTTTATAAAATATTTTATCTTATATTTTAAATGCTTCACAACATGATTTAGTATGTTTCAAATTTTCTTTTTTTTATGATCTAGTGTATTTTTACATTTACACTTTTACTTTTTACATATTTATATCATTATTTTTAACCATGCATTTGTTCACATTTGATATAAAATAATATAAAAAACATCACATATTTTACCAAAACATATAAAAACAATTAAACTCGTGTTAAGAATTAAATTTATACATTCATAACATCCATGATCAATAAAAAAAAAGAGATATATGTATCTCTAGAGATCAAAAGTATCATATAATATAATTAAACATGATACAATACAGTAAAATCAATCCATGGTTTTGGTCCACTTATCCATCTGGTGGATGGGCCACACTACCCATTGATGCCTATGAATGTCCCCTCAAAATAGTTTACTGTAATGAATTTGTCTACAATTGAACACCCTCTAGTTATCCCTATATATTAGCCACCTAGGCCTGAACAAATCACAACTCACTATAGATAGCTATATGAGTTATTATCTCCTCACCCTCTATATTACATGCCCACATATCTCCATCACCTACTCCATGTGGTATTTGTTCACTATCTCCTAGTCTTTTTAACTCTCAAGATACCTCATTGAAAAATTAGAACCAATTAGCATAAATTAGGGTAGAGGGTATAATACAATCATCCATATTGGTAGTATCATGGTGCATCAAAACATGATCCAAAATGTCATGGTATGCTACCCATACTACCACACCATATTTAAGCTCCTACTTAATATAATTTTAAAAATAATAAAACTAAATCTACATTATATCTCACATATATATAATATCTCAAAAAAAAATATCTAAACAAAATCTATCAATCTATCCAAATATAACTACTACATAAAACAATACAAAGCACTTACTAACAATAGTGTCCCCATCATCATATACACTACATACCTCTACTGGAGTATGTCCCTAAGGTGATATAAAACTAGGCTAGAGTATACAAACATGTTATTATCTACACTAGATCCATCACTCTATCGACCAACTCTATGTTAGTTATGCCATGGCATATCCCTACTCAGTTGCCTCCTCTTGTGGCTCCTCATATGCCTCTACCACCACCTTTTTATTCCTAAATCATAATGGTACCTATGGTGGAGATGTAAAACCTACTATGGCATAATAATATCCACATCTACATCTCTCTCATTTTTTACAACCATATGTACATCTACCACTACCACCTCATCCTCTATAGCTCTCGCTACTCTCTATCATTATCATTGTCTAGTCCAAGGTCTTGATCAGTGTGGTTTAATCACAAGTGCATTTATAGGCACTCATACACCTTTACTCCCCCTCCAATTCATAGCATGTCATACCTAATAATAAATTATTATTATAGGAAATATGGGAGGTGGAAATCTTAACTATCCAAGTTTTGAGAAATAGGATGTGGATCTACCCACCATATATAATTTCCATAAATACACATATGGGACAATACAAGAAAAATAATGGGCCAAGTAGGACAACTAGATGCAATTTATGCATATGCCTACCATACAATATCACCATGTAGAATAATATATAGCCCTATATTATGTGGTACAGTGTATAACACATGATCCTACCTCCATCTAATAACTTTAGATAAACTATCATTGTTAGAATGGGATGACCCACATAGTTGATACATATGTAACCTATCATATATCTATCCACTAGGTAAAACAATAGGGCCCATACTAATCTACCCACAAGAAATAATTTTATATAAATCATGCACTAGATACACCCTACTTATTAATCCTAGGTCATATAAATTAGCCTTCTCTAAAGTATATTGGCATAAGGAAACCATGTATAGTACCTTACCATACAACTTATGACAAATCACTCGCATTATCATGGGCCAATAATCACCTTTTAGATATCTAAAATAGTCAAGACATAGACATCAAATAGATGAACACATAAACCATCATAATACCTATTTAAACTAATTATCCATAAGGCCAAGGCTTATCTCTCTAGATTTATCTCTGGGGTATCACAAATCATAGGATTACCAACAAAAATAAGTTAGAGAATATCATGGACATCTTATAAGGTGATACCCACCTCAATGGTATCCCCATTCACTTCCCATCAAAAAGTGTTGGTTAGTTTCTACATGGATCCTAAGAACATGTTGACTAAATCAACACTCAAAGGTATCCTAAACATATAAATAATCCCACCAAAACCCAATGAATCTAAATATGCATAATCATCCACTAAAATTCTATATAATAAATTGGGTATCCATATTGCATCCACCAAATGCCATAACCTTCATCATCTCTATGAAAATTCATATAAAAAACATGTATTAGCCTTTGGATTCAAATAATTAGAAAATACTCTACAAAAATAAATAATTACTACACTTTTAACAAAATTAACTACTTCATCAACCTGATTTGAAATTTTATCAATATTTTATATAATATCAACCATATATTACACTATGTTGGCCAAAAACAAAAATGTATACTAGGTCATCTAGGTAATTAAATATATCAGCCATTATCAAGTCTTAAATCTACATCAACCACTTTGAAAAAAATAGGCCACCTCACCTAACACTATCATCCATCCACTTTATACTCAGTAAAATCATCCTACTACATAACCACTATAGACAAAGTCATCCACTTATGATAAATATGTTGGCCACCTTCATACAACACTACATCAACTAGGGTATATGTAGTTGGACTCCTACATCTTATCAAACTAAATCATCCCATATATACATAGTCTGACACATATGGCCAAACTATATCGACCCCTTGCTACATAATCAACCACCTTATTTAACCTTTATATTTTTAACTACATTAACTGGGCCAACTCCATTAAGTTTTTATGGTGATTTTTCATCTATTTGTCATTAATCCCTTAGGTATTAATGACTATTTCCCCCTACCCATTGACCATCCTAATTCCTACTCTACCCTAAAAATTCTAAGGGTAAATTTTGCTTTATGGATTTTCCCCAATACTTAGTTTTTCAAATTTACCTTATTTTGCAATTAAATTTGATAAAAAATCAAAATTTAATACATTACTTACCTGAACTATGTTAGCCACTACTGATATGCATCCAAAAACTTATATTTTAAATTTTAAAATTCTTTAATTACCAATTATTTTATGACAAATTATGTATTTTGCTCATAAGTATGTTACTACAAGATCCTTTTCCAAATCATAAGATATTCTAAAATATTGATAATATAGATATTTTATCTACATATAATGCACTTTTTTTATAAAAAATTAAATTTTATCTTATTTTTCAAGTCTACATAATGTTCTCTACATTTTACACCCATTCATTATTATCATGCAACTTATATTGTACAACAACAAGGTAAATAAAGATATGTATTTTTCATTTATTTCCTTTCATTTATCTTTATGCTTAGTACTACAAATTATTTAGCTTAGCATTGTGTTTTGCTCTATTCTTTTATTGAAGCACCTTCCCATGTTATAATTTCATGATAGGTGATGAGCTTTGAAAGGGGCATATGTATACACACAATATTTATAAAATTTATTAGTTATTGATATTTTCTCTCTTACATAAACCCATGAAATCTAAATCTCTCTAAGTTCATGCCTTATAGGGTGCACTAGGAAATGGTTTGATAGACCTTTCAAGCTTCATAGGATTATTTACCCCTTTACCATTACCTAAAATCAATACAAACTACTCTTAATAAATTACCTAAGTAATAACAAAATCTCTAACACACTCCCCTAAGCAATTTGCCATAAAAAACTATCCCTACATAATTAAAAAACCCATTTTACCCAATTTTTAATAATGTTGACCAAGTTGACCTTATTGGTAATTTAATGTACATTTACATAACTCTATCATCCCAAGCCAACATAGTTAGAGGCAAAAAATATCTATTTCCCTCCGAAGAAAATCAACCTAACTAACCTTGTTAGCTTAATTTTCAAAGGGATTAGGGTTAATCTTTGGCTATAAATACCTCCTCAAATTTATTTCTAAATAGAGGATGATTCAATTGTGCATCATTAATACTCATAAATATGTGTATACTATTAATAAAAGGTTTCATTTCTTAGGTTTTTGCTTTGGAGAAGTAGCACTTATCTTTTTGAGATCTTAGGTGCATAGGAGAATTATTATAGCCTATATATGATTTATCCATGTAATCTACCACAATAATCTCTTGAAAAGTACCATTGGCCAAGGGAGAGATTTAGGCATGATGGGTTCATTTAAATAAGGTAAGTATATTCTTAGACCTTCATATTTTAATAAGTAGATGTTGTAAAATTAATGGATTGAATTGTATCTATACTTAGATTATTTATATGTTATGATAGATAGAATTATATTTTCTTGTTTTTTATATTCCCCATTTGTTCCACAAGCTTTGGTGAGCATTATATTATCTTACATATTCATTTACTAGATTAGCTTACATGTTTATTTAGTAAATTATCTTGCTTATTATTATTACAATCATAATACCTAGTTAGGGTTATAAAAAAATGGCATTTAACTAGAGGATTTGGAAACCTCTCCTTTTCCATTGTGTGATGAGAGATAAATTAGTGTACGTTTAGCAGATCCATTATTGGTCATGACCCAAATATAAAAAATTATTGCTTAGTAGATTATTAGTTGATTACCCTCTCTAATCTTGGGTGTTACTGAGTAGGATAAGTTGTAGATCTATCTTATTTTTCTTATATACACATGGTGTCAAGCTACCCAAAGGACCCCTATATCAAAAGGCACTACCTATGGCCAATACTCTGAGAAAGGACTTAGACATATGTAGTTATCCCCTACATATTAGTGTTGAGATTAAATGTGTGATAATCAAGTACATAGAGTGACCTGCAAGTATGGCCCATGGAGTATTCCTTCAATAATTTAGACCTATATATGAGTTGTTGACTAATATTTAAATAGGATGGAATAGGGAATATTTTCTCACTTGAGTTTTTTTTTGAGTGCCTTTGTAATATGAATTATGAGTTGTTAGGTATTTGATAGGTGATGAATGAATAAGTGTTAATCTTGTTTGTATGTATCTCTCTCTCTCTCTCTCTCTATATATATATATATATATATATATATATATATCCCTTTTGCAAATATCTCACATAAAATCACATATGTTAACCATAAGGATACATTTCATTTTTAAATTTGATGACTTCAAGGCACTGTACACTTAGTTTGACACAAGACATGAGTGTTGATGTAGGGGTTTAACTAGCATACTAGTATCTAGGAAGTTAGAAAATACATATAGGTTAAAAACTTACATAGGGTGAAAACAACTAGCTTAATATCATATTGATAAGTATATAGGCTTAGACATTATAATAAAATATGATCATACTAAAGGATAAGACATAAGCATAAAATATAGTATATACAAACCTTTCACTATTGTAAAGGTCTTAGAACTAGAGGGTAAAACTATGAGAATTACTTGCCAATTATACAGGACTAATGTGCCATATAATTCAGATTTAGTCTCTACACCATCATCGATAAAATTATATTTTATGTGTTGTAAATACATCAACCATCATCAATATAGTTACTTGTGTGTGAAGACTACATTGTCTAGCTCAATATAGTCTCATGTGTTATATCTTTGACTATATTGAACAACTTGATATAGTTTACATTTTATATCCCATCTCTCTATCTATGTGGATATATTTAATAGGTCAAACTAGTTCATTTTAATTTTATTATTTTAAACCTTTTTTTTATAGACTACATCGAACATATTGAAATAGTCTATTTATTATTACTTTTCTTCCTTTAAGATCATATTGCATTGGCTAGCTCAATCCAATTTATCTCTTATGACCTATCTATGTGATTGTATTAAATATCTTGATACAGTTCATTCCACTCTATGTTCTATATTTCCTATCAAACTATACCAGGGAATTTTATATAGTCTATTTTGTAATATTTTGATCTTTAAACTACATTGAAATACTTGATATATTTATAATCTCCCTACATTTAGTTGGTTGATATAGTTATTTTTTATAAAATTTATCTCCATTAGTAATCCTAATATATTTTACACTTTAACTTTGCATCATGCAATATATCTTTGACAATTCTACTTAGACAACACATCACAACATGATGGGCTTGACTAGCTTCCACAAAGTTCCTAATTCTCATATTCACATTATTAATAACCAAGATAATATAAATATTCACATGAGAACCACTAATTATAATACATGCCCTATTTTAAAACCTTGATCCTTTTAAATATATTCCATACATACCTATTATCAAGGAGAAAAGTGATCTTTAGTATACTATCAAAATGATCCCCTTCAATAATGGAAACCCTCAACATAGGGGCAATGATCCTACAATAATATATAACCTCATGATGAGACCCCAAATAGAATTTTTACCTTCACCTACACATATTATTTATATTATATTTTGGGTTGTTTAACCTTAAAATTTTATAATTGTGGGTATAGGGTTAAGAATATAGAATTGTTTATAAGCATAATAGTGATGAACTAATCTATAACAAGACAAATAATAGAAAACTTAGGTAAATAATATTATAAATTTATACAAATAATATTGCTAAAAATAGTAATGTATAATTATTTAAATATAATTTAATAGATAATAAACAATGTTAGTTTGTTTACTATGTATAGGCAAATCTAGATTGGAAATGGGTGTAAAGCATGCAAGTTTAATATTCTAGACCAATCATCAGATTTTGAAAATTGCACTTTTGTGGTTGTAAGAACTACCTTAAGATCTAAACACTACAATCAATGTTATTTTTTGATGATGATTTAAGTGTCTAATATAAAATAATTATTAGATATGGATGCAACCAACTTCATTATTTTGGGTTTTATGTCACCTTTCTATTGGTCAAGCCCTAAATCTTCACTCTTATTCAACATTGGAATAGGTTTTTTAAAATGGGTTAATGGGTACACAACATCAAGATAACCCCAAAGACGCCTCTATCAATGGAATTGCCTACATAGTCAATACTCCAAGGATGGTCTTATACTTATGTAGTTCTCCTTTATGTGTGGTAAAGTGTGTGTACAAGGGTACAATATAATATATGATAATGTATATAGTGATATATCTCATATCTAAAAAATATCACTCATGACTACTCTTTGAATGATTTAGACCAATAATATGATTATTCTTAAGGTTGATAATAAAATAAGGATGAATAGGGAAGAATAGCTTGGTTGTGCAATTAATTGATTTAGCTTTAGTAGGTTTTTTTTGGTATTTTATATATGAGGAATGAGAAGGCTTATGTTTAAAATTAATTTAGGATGTGTATCCTCTTAGGTATATATGGTTAAGAATATATAAATGATAGGGTACAAGTGTGAATATCATATCTACAGCAAGCCAATTAAATGCTAAACTCACATATACCATATACTGATTTTATTAAACTAATAAAAGACTATTCATGGAAATTACAGCTAGGATATGTTTATAAATGACATAAAATAAATTACTTAACTAGTTTTGATGCCAACACAGTGCCAAATATAGAATAGGTTAAAAGTAGGCAAGGAATAAATTCTATAATAGTCATCAAATTTTAGATTTGGTGCATCTAGCTCTTTGGATAGTTGTGTCATTCTTGAATGGTTATATTGATACTATTTTCCTTATTTAATACTAATGTCATGTATAGAGTGTTTATTAAAATAAGATCTTCCCACCTAGATGCTTTTGGGTTTTACTTCACCTTCATTCTAGTGCATTTATATATAGGTCATGGACTATCGCTCCTTGTGAAATGAAAAAACCCTAGCTTTACATCTTTAATGTGACCTTGGGAACAAATCGGTTATTGGTCACATGGTGTCGAGATGACCCTAATAGCTTAGTTGTCAAGGGTTCTTCCTACATAGGCAATACTATATAATAGGGCTTCAAAGTCATGTAATTTTTCCCTATGTATTGGCTTGTGTGTGAATAATGCAATGTGTGTAAAACAAGTATAATAATGACCTACCTTGTAACTTGGTAAATTATGTTCTTGAGCTTCTCTTTTAGTACTTCAAACTAGTAGATGTGTTGTACATATGACTAGTGTGTAAATAGGGAAGCTTTGATTAAATAAATTCTTGATAAAGTGTTTTTGATAAGTTTCCTTGGTCTCTTTTATCTTTTTGTAGGTGTTCATAGGTGAGGAATGAATGAGTATTGATATTGTATCTATAATAATCTTATCAAGAAATAAATTGCATTAAATGACTTAGGCCAACCATTTGAGCATGTTTCATTTAAAAATTTGAAGACTTTATGGCACTAGACACTTGCATTAGGTCAATGTTATCATCAAAAGTTTCACCCTTGAGGAGGTTGTTCAAGCCTCCTCACTTAAGTGATATCATGGATACACCTCTAAGATATGGGTAGCCTAATTAGTGAGGTGAATATTTATATAGGGATAGCTCACTTGATGTTATCTCACTTAAAACTACTACTACACCTATTGATTACAAAGGAAAAGGGAGAGAGAAACTTAAAGTAAACTAGACTAGGGGGTGATTCACCAAAATAACACCCTCCACTTGACAATAAATTACTAATAACATTAATTATACCTAAATTTGATCACACTGCTCAACAAGGACCTTCAAGCATGAGCATTTAAACTTAGAGCTCATAGACAATGTATTGAATAGGAGGACTAGTGAAGAGGTCTAAGAAAGACACTAATGATTAAAATCCAGTTCCAAACTATTCAAAGCTATTCAAACTCACCATGTGACCTACAAGAAGATTATCCATTTTCAAATAGGTATGCAAGGACAAATGTGAGAGATTGAAATCACTACTACTAGAATTCATAAACAATCAAACAAGTACACTAATTACAAACATTTGAAAAGGTAGGAAACAAATTTATTCAACATTCAAAGGAATAATAAAAGTTTTTATTTGAGTAGGGATTTGCCATACTCAGCTAAAAGATCCATAACAAGCCATTCAAGACTGCATATATTGGAGAATGTGTGAAAGAGAGATAGAGAGAGCCATAAGAGATGCATAGATAAGTGTCATACACATCAAATTAGTTACAAGGCCAAATGGAAAAGGATAAAAATAATATTATCATATTATTTAACATGTGTTACTCATCTTGATGATGAACTTCACCAAATGGCATTGGATCTCTTGTTTAAAGAGTTACCATGTAATTATAGAAGGAGAAGTTACAACTTTGAATCTTGACACATGGCATCTTGTCTTCATTGTCAACCTCCACACCACTTTAGGCCTCACAATTCTTATTCACAATTTGGTGGAGTTGAGGATCAAATTTCAATTTCCTTCAAACTGATAAAGACCTATAATTTGATTGATAAACTTACTTAGTTGAAATGAAGACCAAAAAGTAAGTCCATCTTCCCATTCTAAGCCTAGTTCTTTGTTTGAGACTACTAACATAGTTTAATACCTCTCCACCACCCTATAGGTGATCATTTCACCCCTGTTCAATTTCAAAAACAATTTCAAGATTGAGGTACATGTGTATTAGGTTTAGTAAGAACCCTTGATATCATATAACATCTTTATTCATCACTAAGCAAATTTACCTAATTATCCATGGATTATTATGGTTGGTGAATTGATTAATTACTTTTTAACTAATTTTTAAGTCATATGATGTTATGGGACAAATTTATGTTACTTTTATTACATGATTTCATTGCTGGGATTTAGTTGTATTGTATATTATTTACATTATTATCATGTTAATTTATTGTACAACAATGTGTTATGATATATATTATGATGTTGTGAGCTATCTACCTTTTTTACATGAGTTATATGAAGGAGAGATTCATCTATTATGGAATGATAAAGGGAGATCATCATCGAAGAGGATGATGTAGATTGAGGTGTTGGGGAATGATAGAGGAATAACCTAAACCCATGCACACACCACATTAGACAGTACATATTATATGAATTATTTGAGTTGTTAGAATTAGTACATTATTGATATTATCTACATTTAGATAATTGACTATGTTTCTTATTTGTGTGTTAGTTTAGTTTAACACTTATATGGAATTAATCTTGTATGATTGCATTGTGGTTATTATACATAGATTTAGTGTAAAATGTTGTTGTATAGTTATGTTATATTATTGTATTCATGATTGTTAATGCTTATAATAATTTAAATCTACATGAATAATATATGTTTACTATTGTCTATAGACTAACCATAATGTCTTTGAAATGTTTTAGAGCATTAGCTTGTTATAATTATGATATTTGAGAAATATTATTATATTGATTAACACATTAATATATAAAAATAATAAAATACATAAGATAGTCTATATAAAGTAGTAATGACGCAATGATTATGTTGTTATAATGCTATTATGTTTAGTTTAATAGTTGTTTTATTTAACATTATAATTAAAATAATATAATTGAATTTATATTAGTCTCAATATTATTAAATTCATAATGTTATTATCTTTACTAAGTTATTGCAAATATTGCACTATATCCTAAAACTATCCTAAGAACTAATCCTAGTAATTATGTGTATGCATAGACCATAATAAGTTTGAAGTGTTAGTTATCATTATTAATAATGTTAAAAGCTAACTTTTGTGAGGTGATATATAGGCATGTAACATAGAGAGATCATGCAGGATGTAAAGAGATTAAAATAATGATTAAAATAATATAGGGAAAGTTTGAGAGAAAGGGATTTTCTTGGTTAAGTCAATGGGAAGTTAACTGTGTTTAATTTTAGTTTGGATGGATAATTTGGAATATACATGGATAACTATGAGATATGAGCTAATAGTTGCATGCAATCTCTAATTGAGTAAGAGATGTTGAGAA